>JAQFVV010000045.1:3597152-3997152 GCA_028023455.1 Epiperipatus broadwayi
AATCTAAGGCTTTAACTTAATGTTAATGCTCTTTTCAGAAATAAGACACCTTCTATATTGGTGTTTTACGAAAAATTATGTTTCTTGTAAATAACACAGCAAGATATCAATTAAAACAGAAAAACAAAACTTTACCAAACTCCGACCATGCGATAATTAAATTCATTAAATTAACACATTATCAAAGAATTTTTATTAATTAAGACACTTAAGCATAATAACAATCATTCATTACATAATTAGCAGTTACAATAATTGATTTGTTTTTATAAAGATCAACTATAATTTATATTTTTTTTAAAAATGAGGTTAATTAATTACTTTTTTTTTTTTAAATAATGCATATATTATTTAATGAATATTTGTATTATATGCTAAAGAAAATTTCACTTTATAAAAATCATGGCAACTTTGGTTAAGATTGAGTAATTATCCACCAGGGGTATTTATAATGATAATAAAAACTTTGTGCAGCAATTCTCTCTAATTACTTTTCTTCAGATCCATCTAGTGGGAATTCAGATATTTGCTTCAGATGTTTAAAATAAAGACAAAAAAATTGTGATGCTTTATTTGGAGTACATAAAATGGTACAGGAATGCATAAAATTAGAGACATATGTATAGCATAACAGAAGTATGATAAAAGTTACAAAATGACAACTCGTTTAAACCGATGCAATCTAGATATAAATTCTATATATGATATAATACCATCAGTTTCTCTCTCTTTAGGTGGAAACAACTACGTGGATTTTGCCGTTGCCCATATCTTTACAGTTAACTTGATGTTTAAATTTGGGTCATTCTGTGTCAAGGTTTAGAGTACAATGTAGGTAAAACTTCACAATAAATTCAAATATAGAGAAAGATTTTGCAATTACCTTCTTAGATTAAAGCAGAGACCTGTTTAGTTATCTGATAACTTTTAAAAGAGATATTTCTTTAAATAGCTTTAACATATACATATCTCAGCTTAGAGTTTAATTGGGCACAAAGCAAATCTTGAAAATGCTTCCACATAACAAGCTCACTTAGAACATTTCTTGCAGAGTTTTGGTTTTTTTATTTCACTCAGATAAACATCCAATAAAAAGAAAAAGACAGATGCTTAAACACTGATTATTCCAATATCCTGTCACCTAGAAATAGTGAAAAGAGAGGAAATACTTATCAGACTTTATAAATACAAGGTGGTGAGGATGTGAGCACTTTCTTGTTTTAGCCTTTTTCCTAAGAATTGTTAGATACCCGTTTCCTGACCAATGTTAGTTTATTAGTTGGGTTGATTATAAACTAGTTTTGAGAAAGTAAAATTTCTACCAATCTTGAAAAACTTTTTACTTGGTGTGAATTTGAATTCTATACCATAAGCATGGAAGAGGAATCAGATACTGCTGTACTTTAAGATTCTTTAAGGTATCCAGTAATGATTGATAATTGTGTATTTTAGAAACAAATATCTCATGTTAATTTTTATTGGTCAAATTGAATGTAATGTGTAACTGTAAAAAATATATACAATTGTTATATAATGTCTTCTCTATGTGTGAGGGGGAAGGTCATAATAAAATTCATGGCTTACCTTTATCTCTCATAATCTTTTTACATGTACGCTGTAATGAAGACTTATCTAATTCAAAGAAGCAGCATAAAATTTCAATCAAATACATTGTACAAACATCTGAAATGCTTGAATATTTAATGCCAAATGAAAACTATGAGTTTGCCATTAGTTGATCTTGACCTAATTCATTATCAATAAAATATGCTTTGCATATTTGAACCTAAAAATAAGATCTATATCATATACATTAAAGACAAAATGGAATGAGAAATGGAATATTCAAATCTTAATGTGAGATTTGAAAGCCAAAAGTTTCTGGATTGAAGTACAATCTGCCACAACTGGTGTGTGCATATCACATGACCTATCAAGCAACAAATGGTTGGATTAATTTTTTCTTTGCATTTTAGCACAGTGGTAAAGTCACAGTCTTGAGAACTAAATATTTCTGGATTGAAGCTCAATCTTCCCCTTCTGGTGTTTAAATATCACATAACCTCCCAAGCAACAAACAACTTTATTCATTTGTTCTGTGCATTTTAGCACAGATGGTAGAGGAACAGACTTGAGAGTGAGAGCTAAAAGTCCCAAGATTGAAACTCAACTGCAACTTCTTCTATTGCCTGAATGTCACATGACTTCCTGAATGGCTAACCATTATATTATTTGTTTTTAATAATATGAAGTAGCTTTCCAAGGCTTGCAATTCATTAATATAATTTATTTCATCATCTCAATGTCTAATGCTATCTCATAAGCTTTATTTAATTTTTTATATTAATTTATACAACAGATATATAATATTTCCTCTATATTCATGGCAATTTGTTTCCAAACATTTGTGATTTTCATGGAAATTTTTGGAAACAACTATGTAAAAATAGTTGGGTACACATTTACTGACCAGTGGTTGGATGATTAGCTAAAGAACATAAGAGCCAGTATTCTCTACCTTCATCACATGATCACCATTCTTTATGCTTACACAAGCTGTTTAGATGGTGGCTAAACTCTCCATAAGTATTATCACCCAATGCAAGCCAGAGCAGTCAATAAATGCAAGAAGTTTTGTACATAAAATCCCTATCTAGTGCCTACTCATCCAATATCCCCAGGCTAGTTTCTAGCTTGTGGCTTTCATCAGTGAGGAGCCAGGGATCTGGAAACACTATACCTCAAACTTAGGATCTAATGCAACCCTCCAGAAACTAGTCTGGGGATACTGAATGAGTAGACACTAGATAGGGATTTTATGTGCAAACCTTCTTGAATCCATTGATTACTCTGTCTTGCACTGGATGCACTACTGTATGGAGAGTTCAGTCTCTTCCTTGTGTGAGAGAGGTAGCCTGAAAGTAAATAAACTGTCATCTTGGTCATGGGTATTTAGGTATTGATATCTCTATATAAATAAAGACATGTTTTAATTTTGTTTTAAAGAGTATATCTGGGATAAGAATAATCTCTAGTTTAATAAACATTACTAATAATCATTAATGTATTTATATGAAGCAGTTCCTGTCGAAGTTGTGAGTGCAGAAAGTTTGGTGCTTGTGAATGAAACTGTAGTAATTTGATATTACTAAATACTAAATAAATGATGGAGGTACTAAAAGGTCAAGATATATGTAGGACATTGTGAAATTGGCCAACTGATAAGTGCTGGTTTGGCATCTTGTGACACTTGCCATTTTCCTATGACTTTGCTTATATTTTCAGGAATGGATGGTGAAACAGAAGTGTAAAAATAAATCTGAAAATATATGCTTGAAGTTAAATTATTATATGCAATCATGTCAAATCATCTGAAAAGTGGAGTAATCCAAAATGCATGCATAGTGAAAGTGCATGATATCACTTTCTGGATGGTTGTCATATGTTAGAGTTGAGATGCATTGATAAAATCACCAAGGACTAAAAAATGTACATATTAATCCTTGAAAACTATAACTGATTTTATAACATAATTATTGCGACTACTATCTGATACCTCTTTTAAGAAAAGTATTATTTTATGAATCTAATTATTATTCCAAATTTGATTTTTTTTTTGTAACTATTATTTACTATATATGTGCAAAAACTAAAAATATATAACTATAAAATTTAAAAAATGAAGAAATAAAATTATTTCAATTTAGAATGGTTCCTAATTAGAATCAGTTAATGACTTTCTTATGGTAAACTATTATAATAAAATAAATTTGATTCTTATTATTGTAAAAATTATTTATAATAAGTATTATGGAAATAGAAGGGATTTGAACTCAGACTTTTAAGCTCCCTACAGCTATCCTCTTCATCTTATACAACTGATACACATAATCACACAAATATGAAAAATATAAATGCTCTCCACTATACATATTTTGTGATGAATTTGCAATCATTTGTTGATCCAGATCATCATTACCCACACATTTATATAATCAGAGCTCACTTTATATTAAAGTAGCAAATCTTCAAACTTTAATGCACAGGCTTTATCTTTTTCAACCTCCAACTTTTCGGCTATTCATATTAAAAATCTGATGATGGAATGCTCAAAGCTGCTGCTGATGCCAATATTATTGTCATACCCATGTTGAGTTCAAATCACTCTGACCTCTCACATATAAGTTCTTAAATATGTCCATTTAAATATATAGAAGAGGTATGGCCAACATACAGGCTGAATAGATAATATTTAAATACAAGTATATTGTTTATACTGAGCTTAATGCAATTAGAAGAGATTTAAACTCAGACTTTCAAGCTCTCTACAGCTATCCACTCCATCTTATATGACTGATACATGTGACCACATGCATATGAAAGAGATAAATAATCTGAAATATGCATAATTCGTGCTGAGCCAGCTCTCATCCTTTGTCCAGATTATCATCTCCCACACGTGGATATAATCAGAGCTCATTTTATATTTGTGTAAAAAGTAGAATCACAGATTGTGAACAAAAAGAAAAATTATGTACATTTAAACTACAAGTGGTATAATACACTCTTAAATCCAAAGAGTGGCATAAGACTTATGTGAGCAAATTCAAACTAATTTTGATTTTTGGAAGAATACTAATACACCTAAAAAGTACTGAGATGGACATTTGTTCAACTTATAAAATTTTACTAAATTAAAGCATATGAAATTATTTTGTGATAATCACATATTGATTGTAGCCATTGAGGGTTAAAAAAACATACTAATACTAAATTGGCAGTTATATAAACAAATCACTCATCAACTTATATTTAATAGCCAAATCCTACTATCTAATATCAACTATGTTCAGGTAAAAAATAAAACTTTTATTAGAATATAACTCTCTAAGATTTCCTTTTTTCTTTTGTTATGTAATTCCATTAACAATGTTCATTCAATTCTGAAAAAATATTAGATTTATTTCAGTTAAAACAATAACTAATTGGGCAATGCTTTCAGCCTAAAAGGTCATACTCATAGCACTCAAACTTCTCAGCTGAGATTAATTATAAGGAAAGAGCAAAATTTGCTAATTGATACTTAATATGTAAATTCACTGATTTACATATTCCAATTTTGGAATAAATCATTGGAAAATAAAATTTAAAGAGACATTCATTGCTAACAACACTGATGCAATAACCAAAAAAGACTTGTTTATCACTTTATCCTGAAAGTGGAATTTACAAATCAACAAATTTATATATTAACTATCATTTCACAAATTTTGTACTTTTCTTATAATTAATCTTAGCCAACAAGTTTGAGCACTATAAATATGGTTGAAAGCATTTCTCAGCAAGTTGTTTAAACTGATATAAATATTTTTTTCACAATTGAATGAACACTATTAATATAATAGAAATTTAAAACATAAGCAAATCAGCTTAGATTGAAAATATTATTGTGTTTTCAATTTTATTCTCATAGTTTTGTAGTTATGTAGAGATAAAAGGTGGTGGCTGCTGGAGGGTTGCATTAGATCCTAAGATCTAGGTGCAGTGCTCTCAGATCCAAAGCTTCTCACTGATGAAGACCAGAAGCCAGAAACTAGTCTGTGGATATTGGATGATTATGCACTAGATAGAGATTTTATGCACAAGCCTTCTGGCATCCAATGATTACTCTGGCTTGCACTGAGTGGCACTACTGTATGGAGAGTTTTGCCTGTTTTAATAACAGTTATGAGCAAGTATAAGAAATGGTGATCATATGATGATTATAGAAATTTGTCTTAAAAAATTTATTTTGATATGCATATGGTAATAATTTTCTAATATGTAAAAACTATATAGTTTTTAAAAAATAAAAAATAAAAAGTCTCTTTGTATACAAAAATACAGCATCTATTGGTTCCAGTAGCCTATAATTCAAAAATAGTAATGAAACAAAAAAATTGGAAATTCATAAATATATAATTCTATTTGCATAACATTAACATAAATCGTGTCTCAAGATGTTATATGATACCTATATTTGAATGAATGTTTTAAGTGCTGGAGGGGGAGTAGTTGTTTCATATATGCTATGATAATTTTTTCAATGGATGTGAAAGATGATGAAATATTTTAATAAATTGAAATTTCATTTTTAATTCTAGTTAAAATCTGTAATCCAATGTTTATAAGACTTCAGCCAATCAGATTCAGCCTCACAAGCTGAAACAACGGCATACTGCCAGTACTATAATGTGTTCCTGACCTCATTAAAAAAAATAAAAGATTGGAGTTGGGCTGGACATATTGCTAGAAGAGATGATAATAGATGGGCAATTGAAATCTTAAACTGGATTCCAAGAGATTGTAAAAGACACAGAAAGAGACCACATGTGAGATGGATGAAATAAGAAAGTATGCAGGGGTGATGTGAAGAAGAAAAGCTAAAGATCGGAGAAGATGGATTAATCTTGGAGAGACCTTCATCCTGCAGTGGATTGATAATTGTAGATGATGATGATGATCACTATAATGTAATCAAAAGGGATAAACCTCTTTTGGCTGTCTCAATATTTTAAATGAGTACATATAGCGACAATAGCAGGTGTTATATGCGGTGAAATACTTTAATAAATGGGGATATACGTGCATTCTTTTATAAAACAATTTAATTTATAAAATATACAATATTTATGTATAAACAAAAGTAATTAACAAAAAATAAAATAATGCGTTTATGGAAAAAACAATTCAGTAATGAATCTGGAAAGAAAGAGAGAAAGCAAACACTGGACTAAATAAATACTTAGTCATATTTAAAAATTAACTATCATTTCTGAATGATTTAGTACAGAGATAGATTAGTGGATTTTGGACCTCAAGGAGTACAGAGATAGATTAGTGGATTTTGGACCTCAAGGACGAAGGTACAAAGTTTTATCCCTCCCTTTCCAGCATTCAAGATTTTACAAATATATGAAAATAAATTTTGTTCAAACAAAATATAATATTCTAAATATGTTTATATTTTAAAATTTTATAAAAAATCATTTATAACTATTATTTTGAAAAATGTATCATATATTTATTACTTTGTCAAACAGTCATACATTATAACTACTTAATAAAAAAAATGTAAATTAAATAGTAATTAAAAATGTAGAAGTTATTTTAAGATGTAAAATAATATTTATGTTAAAATCCAAAAGAAAAAAAAGACTAATATTCTAACTAATTTTAAATATATACATATTGCAAAATATTAAATTCTCAAAAAAAGAAAACGTAAAAAAATTAGTGTGAAATTCAAAATAATTTAAAGTCGGAAAAACATATTTTAACAGGTTTTCGATATTTCCTGATTAAAGATTTTTTAAGTAAAATCTGAGGGTAGTTGAAATAATTATTTAATTAAATTCTCTATTTTTTTAAATATATATATAAAATTGTCATTGCATATGATCGTACGATTTACTTTTTAACCCTTCACCTACCTACATTTTGATATTCTTGCTATTATATATTGAACTATTTCGATCATATATTTGAATTCAATAAATATTTTTTAAAATATAGAATTTGCATCAGACTAACAAATAAGAAAAATAATCGGCGATCGCCCAAAAATTGGTCTACACGCAATCATCTCCATCGAGAAGTGTGTGAACTCCAAGACTTACTCAAGGATTAGAATTTCATTATTTACAGTATACGCAATGTGGACTGTTCGCTGTAAATTGATCTTCGGGGTATTAGAACAAGAAGAGGAGCTTTTCTTCCTCAGGACAATGTATAAAATGAAAACAAAAGATGATCTTTGCTCCTCCAAGAAATTATTTGAAGACACTTGGTCCCTTTTCGACGTTCCCAATTTAGACTAATCAAGAGCGGACAAAGCGATCTCACAGCTCAAATGTTCATAACTCATTATCAATGTCTGTAAATTTCTTTTTCTTTTCATGCTTGTTTTTTCAATGTTGATTAATACAACCCTATTGTTTTACTAGATTCTTTCACAATAAAAATTTTATTTTAAATAAACATAATTCCAGGAGATTGTAACTTTTTATCAAAAAACAATGCAATTAAATAAAATGATAATACGTATAAAGCGTATTCTAAAGAAAGGTTGTTTAATACTTTGAAATAGATGTGTTGGATACATCTAAATAGCACGCTGAACATGCTTTTAATTAACTGGTAATTGTAATCATAGCAATAAGAGTCCTAGAGGATTACTAGCTTTATAAAAGTGCGATTTACAGAGATGCAGATTTACAGTAAATTTGAATAACAAATCGGTATATTTAGGTGTCATTTTTTAAACAGAGGAACATGGAATTCGACGATTATATTATTGATGATATGCTAGGTCTCGTTAACTGTGCATTTAGCATCGTTTCTCTTAGATTAGACAATACTTGCAGATGTGTGGTTTAAATATGTGACTTCACATGTGGTATCATAATCAAAAAAGATAGTTATTAATATCTGTGAAAGTTTTGGATCTCAAGTGGTATGTGTGTTGCCAAGTTCTTATGATGAGATTAGCCTAAGATTACCCAAAGTAAAATGTGTTGCAGTTTGTATTGGTGCATGTGGTGCATGTATAAAATTGTGTGCACTAACACAAGCTGAAACATAATTTACTTTGACAAATCTCAGGCCAATATCTTTACAAGAGTTGTGCAACACATATACCAATGCAAGAGAGCCAAAACTAACCCACATATTAAATCCATCTTTTTTGAACATGAAACTAAGGAAGATAGATCTTTGAACCTACCTCTGTTGTCTGCTCTGAGATAAATAATGCTAAATTCAAAATTAAAGAAGCCTGGAAAATCACCAATAATATAAACACCATTAACAAGAAAGAATAGTGTGTTCGCCTATCTAAAAAATGTCTTATCTAAATAAACTGATTTGTTATTCACATTTTTTATTCACATTTACATAAATTGCCACCTCTGTAAAACACCACTTCTATAAAGCTCATAATTCTCTTGGGTATTTGTTGCTATGATTATGTCTGTCTGTTAGTTGAAAACATGTTCAGCAATACTATTTAGGTGTATCTAGCATATTTGTGTTCAAAGCATTAAGCAAGCTGTTCTTAAGATATGCTTTGTAGGTATTATCATTTACTGGAAATATAGAACTTATTTCATCCACATTTTTGACCCTAATCACTCCAGATATATACAGTAATGATTACTGCTAATCATTTGCTAAACTAGAGATTGTCTCTAGCCCAAATATAAACTTTAAACATCAGTATTTGTTTTATTAATTAAACATAACATGGGGATTCTTTGTCCCATCTGTAATATCTTTATAAATGTATTTAACAACATCCTCACTACCACACATTCTTTTCAAATCATAATAAATAAAAATACAATAAAAAACAAATGAGACCCCAAGATGCATTTTACGCTGCCCCAAAACTCATCAGTTGGCACGGGTTATAATCTCATATATATCTTTATTATATTTTCAGTATTTATCAATAGTATGTAATTAGACATGATTTAAACTCAGAGTTCATCCATCCATTCCATCATATACAATTGATGCACATGACCACATACATGTGAAAAAGATAAATGATTTCCAACATATGTATTTCATGCTGAACTTGTACTCATCAGTTGGTTCAGATCATCATCTTCCACACTTATGTATATTCAACACTCTGTTTAAATTAAGGTAGCAAATGTTAAAACTTTAATGGACACACTTTAATCTAGTCCACCCTTCAATTCTTCGGCCATTCATATCATTGAAAATCTGATGATGAAATGCTCAAAGCCCCATCTTGTAATACAAGTGTCAAACTCACTCCACCCACAACTTTGATGCAAACCACTTCAGATCAATACAATAGTGATTATCGTTATAATCATTTACTAAACTAGAGATTATCTCTAGCTTTGATAATATTTTAAACTTCAATTAATATCTGTTCTTTTAATTAAATATACAATCAGCTGTTAATAATATTAAATATAGTTAGCATAGAACACAATGTTATAAGTGGTATTCTACATTTCAGGGTTTCGAGCATTTCTTGGCCTGACCAGTAGTTGTGCTAGGGTAGGAGTCAAACCAGTGGCTTTAGATTCATATATGCTGGATTAAAGATAATGCTATAGGTATGCTTATATTAGGTATTCTTATTATCCAGGCCAGCAACACCTGAGAAAGAGATGAGAATAATATCATTCTATATGTTGCTTTTTAAACAAACCTGCATGTTATTAGTAACAGTTGTGTAAATAAAGTTTGATTTTTTTTTTAAAATAGATTGTAGAAATAGTCCAACACATAATTACAGGAAAAATGTTACCATCATAAACTTTCAGACAAATAATTCATATTCGACGCCTTATTTTTTCATTCATTTTGTATATTATGGTGATCCTTTCTGATTAAAAAGAAATGAATATACAGTTTTGAAAGCCAGATACAATCCAGAGACTTTAAAAAAATATCACTATGAGTACTGTAATGGCAGTGCTTTATGGAAAATATTGGAACATGTGAGTATAAGTTGTTTAATTTTTAATTTTTTTGAATTTTAGTTTCTTTCTAAGATTTTTTTTGAAAGAATTTACTATTAATTACATGTTTTTAAAGTAGATAGATATTCCATTTATGCATATTATGATGCATTCCTCATTTCATTTCTGCAATATCATAATTATTTCCCAGTAGCAACTCTCTCCATAGAGTAGGGACCCAGTTCAAGCCATAGCATTCTATATATAAAAGAAACTACAGACAGTATTGCACATATATTAAAATGCTGTAATATAAATATGCCATTTTCTACTCATCAAAATATCAGTACTATAATAACCAAACCTAAGGATTCAATTCCTCTTAAATCTCATGGTGTTTATGAAATCTCATGTGATAATTGTAAAGCTCCTTACTTAGGTATGAGCTATCATCATGCCAGTGTTAGGAGAGATAAAAATGCTAATGCAGTCAAACAATACTCATCAGCAGCAGCACTCTCATTCCATACTATAGATTCAGGTCGTAAAATTTTTTTCTAGTACCAGGATCATATTCAGATGTGATAATCTCTACCAGTGTAAAATCAGAGAAGCCATTGAGATACTAAAATGACCAGATTGTATCAATAAGTGAAATGAACATGTTAACTTCCTTCTATTTGGAAATTTTTTTTTAAAAAACATTTTGATTTAACATTTTTTGCTATCGGTGGAGCTTCAACATTATTTTCAAATCAGTGATTGTAGCGCCTCTACTGCCTTCTTTCTACCATTTATCACCCATTAGATGACTTGTGTGATCAAGTCAAAATGTTGGTATATTAATATTAAAAATTTTTTAACACAGATGAACCCACAAAATATATCTTTTATTTATATATTATGAGATTTGAACTCAGACTTTCAAATTCCTTACAGCTATCCAATCCATCTTATACCATTGATACACATGACCACATACCTGTGAAAAAGATAAATGATTTTCAATATATTTATCTTTTTCACATGTATGTAGTCATGAGTATCAGCTGTATAAGATGGATTGAATTATTGTGTGGAGTTTGAAAGTCTGAGTTCAAGTCCCTTATAATTACATTGAGTTTAGTATAGACAATGTACTGTATTTAAATATTATATATATTTTTTTCTCACTGAAATGAATATATAAACATAATAATATATTTTTTCTCCCTGTATAGACAATGTACCTGTATTTAAATATTATATTTTTATTTTTTCTCACTGAAATGAATATATAAACATAATAATATATTTTTTCTCCCTGAAATGAATATGTAAACATAACCAATTTAATAGACAACTATGTCGGCCCATCCCTTGTATTAAATGGATTGTGTCTTGTGTATGAGGGGTCAGATTGATCTTAGGTAAACATGGTGTGAAAGAATCTCGGCCTCAGGGTGGTCTTTGAGCATTCCATCATCAGATTTTCAATTGGATGGACGGTTGAAGAGTTGGAGTGTGGAGTGGATTGGAGCCTGTCCATAAAAGTATGCAGATTGGTTCTCTTAATATATATCTGAGCACTTATAGCATATATGTGTAGAGATGATAATCTGAACCAACTGATGATTGCTGGTTTATCATGAAATACATATATTGGTGATTATTTATCTTTTCAACATATAG
Organism: Epiperipatus broadwayi; assembly: GCA_028023455.1. Lineage (NCBI taxonomy): Eukaryota > Metazoa > Onychophora > Udeonychophora > Euonychophora > Peripatidae > Epiperipatus > Epiperipatus broadwayi. The sequence goes on from JAQFVV010000045.1 coordinate 3,609,308, forward strand.
GTGTTCAAGTGTATCAGTGTTATGAGATAGTGGGGAGAGTGGTGGGTCATGTGAAAGTCTGTGCTCATATACCCTATATATATTTTAATCATATATTTATTTTCATCTAATTGACTTTCATGCAAAATTGAATCTTGTCAAGATGTTACATTAATTCAAAATGTCACATGATTTACATATCATTTTAACACTCTCTATTCACAAACTTCAACCCTAAAAAATGTTTTTATGCTTCCCAATTTTTATTTAATGCCCGTTTTCTTCCCAATTTTATTGAGCCTTGTACTAAATTCATACATTTCTCTTTACTTTTTTTGTATATACATTGTCTCATATATTTTATAATTTCTACAATATTTGATCTCTTCAATACTTTCTTCACATTTCATAACATACCCTGTTTATAAAAAATGGCAAAATGGTCCCAACTTAATATCTCAACTATTTATTGCCCTGTCAAGTTCCTTCCCCCTTTCTATCTTACTTTTCATTTACTGATCTATATACACCATTATACATTCCTTATACATAATTTTATAAACTGTTTTTATCGTATTACTCCTATCATATCTCATTTTTGCATTACTCACTAACTTTTTTGTTTATTATTTTTACATCCTATCCCTATATTCTCATTCGTTTTTTCTTCCTTATCATTCAGAATTTTATATACCTTTTTCAAATATGGAATAAAATCCATTTCTTATTCTTTATTTCATTTTTATTCTTAACACTCTTATAGACCCTTCTATCCATCATTATATTTCTTATACTACCATTATATCCACATTCAATGTATTCCTTCTGGATCTGCAAATTTTCCTCCTTTGTCTCATTTTTATTCAATGTAGGCCTATTATTTTTCTCTTTTATTTCTTTCAATATATATATACTTATTCTTGACAATTAGTTCAACTGTAATTTATTGCTCTGAGAAAGAATATTGAACTGTTGAAACTGTTCCTTTTTGTTTGAACATAATAAATAAATTGCTTATGTTAAATGCATTGGAAGGATGATTAATGATATTATTAATACTCATATGACATCAAAAAGTGAAAGAAAACTCTCTGATGATTTATAGTTGCCAAAATCTGATTGTTTGTTTAATAAATAAATAAAAATCAGCAACTAAAAAGATAAAATTTCAAAAAAAAAGAAAAAAAATTATGACAAGGAAGAACATTTGTATTGTAAAAAAAGTATTTTTTTTGGAAATAATTAAATCGCATGTCCCATATAGATTATTCAAGGTCGATGTATTGCAGTCATACTATGTTACTTGTGATGCAACTCCTGAATAATAAACCAATCCAATTATTATATTATTTCTGAGTTCCCAGCATGCTTTGCTGCAATGGTAGAATGGCAGATTCTGTAACCCAAGTTCCATGGATTGCAGCCCATCTCTGTCACTTCTGATGCTTAGAACTTTTTAGGAATTCCGGAATAATGAATCATTCAGATACTATATTCTTTCTAAGTTCCCAGCATGCTTTGCTTCAGTGGTAGAATGGCAGATTCTGGAGCTCAAGTTCCTTGAATCACAGTCCAGCTCTGTCACTTTTGGTGCTTGAACTTCTTATTATGAATTCCTGAATCGTAAACCATTCAATGGCTATATTCTTTCTGAATTCCCAGCATGTTTTGGTGCAATAGTAGGGTAGGAGACTCTGGAGCTCAAAGTCCATGGATTGCAACTCAACTCGGTCACTTCTGATGCTTGAACTTCTTATTCCTGAATAATAAACCTTTCAAATACTACCTCTGTTTCGCAGCATGCTTTGTGACAGTGGTAGAATGGCAGTGTCTGGAACTCAAAGTCCATAGATTGCAGCCCAGTTTTGTCACTTCTTATAAACTCCTGAATAATAAACCATTCAATTACTGTATTCTTTCTGAGTTTCCAGCATGCTTTGCTGCAGTGGTAGAGTGGCTGACACTGGAGCTCAAGGTCCATGGATCACAGTTCTGGTCTTTCAATTCCGATGCTTTAACTTATGAACTTCTGAATAATAAACTATTCAGTTACTATATTCTTTCTGGTTGTCAATATTACATTATTGAAAAAAAACGTTTTACTTCATTTATTGACTAATATTTTTAATTTTCATTCCAAGCAGCATAGCATATATGGGTCTGATAAAACCATCTCATTGGCTGGGGTATCCCTTGGGAAGTAGTTTTCTAATCTCTGTTTTGTTTTTTTTTTGTTTTTTCATATGTCATGGTATCGACCGGGACACAAATCCACAACTGTCTGCAACCAACTACTTGCTTTCAAGGTAGCTGCGATGATCTCTCGGCTAACAATGCTTGACATCTCTGGTTTGTTGCTTGTCAGTTTATAAGAATCTTGAGCTCTGAAAATGGCAGACATGGTCAGTGGTCCATAGACTTTGATCTTCAGAGTTTGTCCCCTACCTCTGTATTAAGGGTTCTTCTGCCTGATAAGTCCCATATATTTTCATCTCCAAAAGATTCTACAATTGTTTAGTAATTATAACGCATAAAATTTTTCTGTAATAATTTTTAAATTATTAATTTCTGCAACTGAATGTAGAATGTATTTTAAAATTAATTTATAGAAGAAAAAATATGTATTTTAGGTACTAAATATGATTTTCTTTGTAACCTTACCCTATTGATTTTCTGGTCATTTTAAGACTTTATATGGTTCCATCGGGCTTATTTAAAAAAAGAAAAAACCTATTTATAAAACATGAATGTATTAGACATTTCTTTTTGGTTAATGATGTTTTTTTTATAATTTCTAATAAAAAAATCAATACGTATATATGTAAAATAAAAAAAAGGGAGAAAAAAAGATGAAAAATAGAACTTTATTTGAAAACCTATTCATCATTTTAATTTATTTACTTGAACAAATACTTCATATATTTTTTTCTAAAAACAAATATTATAAAGTAAATTTTAATAAAAAATATAATTTTAAAAATACAACTTTTTTGTATGCAACTCCTTTTTAACATCATATGACCTCCAGAGTAACAAACATAATTTATTTTGTCCACGTACTTTAGCACAGTAATAGAGTCAATCCGTTCTTTCTGATGTTTGAATATCTCATGACCTTCCATGAAACAAACTATTTGGCTATTTTATCCTGAACATTTTAGCACAGTGGATGGGTTGGCAGACTTGAAATACGATGACAACATGATCAGTCACATGTTTGAAAATCACTTGATTACTGAGCACATGACCTTCAAAATATTTTATACTAGATACCATAGTGAAGGTTCAAATCCAGATTAACGTGGATTAACAGAATTTACATAAAACAGTTGATAATCACTTTTAATATTTTTAAATTGTACACCAACAACTGACAATTCAAACTTAGAGTAAGATGGATCAAACTATGGATCTACTCTAACATTTCACACTCACTTTAATATATTACAATTATTTTTACTAAAAAATTATTCCAATTACTATATAAATTAGAGTACATGAGCACAGACTTTTTACATGACCCACCACTCTCCACTCTATCTCATAACACAGATACACTTGAACACATATATAGAAAATATAAATAATCACCAATATACATATTACATGTTAAACCAGCAATCATCAGTTGGTCCAGATTATCATCTCTACACATATATGCAATAAGCGCTCAGATATATATTAAGATAGCCAATCTTCTTATCATCAAATTTTCATTTAGATTAATGATGAGGCTGAGATCATCGTCATTAATCTAATTGAAAATCTGATGATATGAATATTGGCTATCTTAATATATATCTGAGCGCTATTACATATATGTGTGGAGACGATAATCTGGACCAACTGATGATTGCTGGGTTAGCATGAAATATATATTGATTATTATTTATCTTTTTCATATATGTGTGTTCAAGTGTATCAGTGTTATGAAACAGCATCTAAAGTGGTGGGTCATGAGAAAGTCTATGCTCATATATCCTATATATTACATATATTGATACAGGTATATAAGAAGCCCTGTACTTCAGTTGTTATATAAATTAGAGAAAAGTATTACTTCCACTGCTCTGTTGGTGAAATGGATAACAACCTTGAAAATATTTGTTTGCCCCCATTGGTTGCAGGTACAAAACTCGGAATAAAACAGACCAAAACATGGACTTAGCCTAATATGCCATACTTATATGTTAATTGGAATTTACTTCAAACAATTGACAATCAAATTTTAATATTTTAGATAAGGTTCAAACCCAGTGTGTAGTTGGTGGAGAGCACAGATCTATTTTAATATTTATACTCAATTGTGAGTGGTGATCTGTCTAACTATCACATCTATTATCAATAAAATAATTCTTTAAGGTTATGTCAATGGTGTAATATATTAAACAGATAAAGGAGGGCGCTGTTATTAACATTATTAAATTCACCGTAATCAAATTCCATCAGCTATTTAGCGAAAAGACGAGAAGAGGAAAGCATTACTCAAGAACTGCAGGTGAGAATTTGGAGAATTTTTTATAATTGCTTGAGACTATAACTAATATAGTTGTTATGAATCGGTTATCAGTAAACGGAAAACCAACTTTAAGCTTAAGTAGAGTTAAAATATATTTTGCAAATACTACCAGACCTGAGTTTGATCTCAGTTCATGGAAAACAGTTCCACACGCTATCATCACACCACGATGCCATTGACATAAAATCATTTAATTAATCATATTAATTAATTTATTGCTTTATTAATGTTACCGTTGAAATTACTAATTCTTTTATTACTCATTAAAGCAAAACCTTAGAGGAGAAGCTGTTTTTTATAATTCCATTTTATCATTAAATTACAAAGAATCAGATTTTAATTACTTTCTGAATCTACTGTCGGAATGCGGAGGAACAAACCTGTAAACAAGATATTTTCACTTACTTTTTTTATCACTTTCTTTGAAATGTTCTTTTTTTTTATTTATTTTATTTGAATTAACTATATTTTCTTTACTTTAATTCCATTCTCTCTATTTGCTTTCTAATTTTGTAGTTTTCTCCTGTCATAAAGTAGTTTGTATAAAACTTTAAAAGAGTGTACAATAAGTAAATCTAATAAGCAAGAAATTGAAGACTATTTTGACAAGATGATGGAGTTGCAGGGAGATCGTTGAAAATAGAAGAGAAAGAGAATTCTTTTTTTTGTTACTGTTTATTTAAAACATTCCCACTATATAAGTTTGTTACTAGATTTAAGTGAATTCAAAGTTCAAATTAAATTAAATTCGGGAAAGTGATAAACATGCCACTTTAACGCTAAATAAAAATTAATTTTAATTCCTCAATTTAGGAACTATGTTACATTTAAAAAACACGCAAATACACCCACAGAGTACATAATTTAAAATTGCTACATATAAGAATTTAAACATTAGAAGCCATAGATTGAACCTAGATTGAGAGATGGTTTACTCTCTATTCTATATCTGCGCTACAGTACACAGAGCAATATAGTTTTAAACACTAACTCTGGTAATCATTATTCTCCGACCATATGTCGCCCTTAGTGAACTCATAGGACTGTGAACTCTGAACTCTACTAGTAATACTTCTTCATTTTAAATCTGGAATAATTAGAAAATAGAGTACAAAGAGCAAGATGTAGCATTGAATCGTCATTGTTTTTTACTTTCATTACAGAATTTATTTTAGAATTTCTAATAATTAAAACAGTACTGGTTACAATGCACTTTCCACCATTTTGTTTTCTAAGGGATGCCCCCAAACCACTGCTGATACACCAAGGACTGAAAATTGTCAGATGATACCCTACATTATTGACATGAAGTGTTCCAGTTATTTTATCCAATATAGTTTAAAAATTGCCATTTTCATCAGAGCACATTTTAAATCAATACCTTTAAAACCATGAAACAGTGTTTGTTCTTGATATCAATACATCTATAGATACATTACAGGGAAAGACTAAAAATTATAGTAAAGAAAAAGACTAACAGCACAGATTTCATATTCCAAAGAGTATAATGAAGAATGAAATTGATTTATGCTATGTTGTGAGTGCAATAATATTTTCATTTGAATATTTCTCCATAGCAAAACAATTTACACAGTGTTTTCCAGTGAAAAGATGACCAATTCTCTCTCTTCTGTATCTGTAACACTACTTCCGAATCTATGCATGTGTTTAATAGTGCATAGTTTAGCTCCTCATCTCAAAAGTTTCATATTGCTAGAATGTCTGTATCATAAATTATGACATGAAATGTGACAAGGTGTTTCAAACTTTCAAAGATTATCTTTGATGCTCTCCCTGCCATCATGAAATCTTGCAAACTGTTTGAAAATCTTTTCATAGATTTTCTGGCATATATATTTTAAAGTCATCAAACATTTTAAGAGCAGTTTTTTTCAATTTGAAATAAAAAATTTAATGTTACCACATTGCTCCATCATAGCTTAAGATGTGAAATGTATTGGCCCATATCATGGTTATCCAGGTATATTAGCACTTTAAAATTTGCATGGTAAAAGTTAACCTATATTATTAGGTAACACATGCAATGATTAAAAGATGCTGGTAGGTCAAAAATAACACCAGTAATCTTTTCACTGGAACACACGTCTTTATCCTTTCATAAGATGTTTAAAATGAATGTATTCCAGTTGTCAATTTGAAAGAGAATTGAACTATTTCCATCATCTAATATTAGTATTGAATGTCTTTAGAAAAATTTTATTTAAATATTCCAAATACATTCAAGCACTGGTAATAGCACACAGTGCACACTGCTTTGAGAGGTATTATTCTCCTCTCTTCTTCAGGTGTTTCTGTCTTGATTAAGTGACAGTACTAATTTGAGAATCAAACCTGGACCCTTAGATTCTTGAGTATTGAATTTTAAAGTAATGATCTCACCAACTAAGTCATCCTGCATTATCTTAAAATTTCAATACTCTCTAAGAAGCCAGGTTAGATTTTCCGGGCTAACACTGTCATTGGTCAGGCCAGCAACATCTGCAGAAGAGAGAATAATGCTTCTCAAAACATTGTACATATACTAACCTATGTGCTATTGCTAACAGTTGAATGTATTTGGAATATTTAAATAAAGATAATTTTTTTAAAGATCTTCAATACTCATATTAGATGATGGAAATAATCCAATATATAAATACAACTAAAACACCATCATCACAGATCTTCAGGAAGACACTTATATCTAAGTGTTTAATGTCTCTATCTCACTGATTGGTGAATATTGTTCATAACATGCATGCACATAGTGGGAGGGGTGGTCTAAGTTTATACACTGACTGATGTTGCAATAGAATAGAATTGTGCTGAGAGATGCCCTCATCAAACCAATAACATTTGAAACTATATAATTAATTTCATTTTATGCCCATCAACTTTTAAAAATCACAAACATGAAATTTGCATATGAAAATGTACATACAGCAAAATTTCTCACAGATATTTCTTATAGAAGTATAAAAAAAGCTATTTAGACTACTTTCTCATTGCCAGAATTTCATCTAACTTCCAAAATCTTTGTGAGCCATATTCCTGGAAAAACTTTTTGATGAACTCTTTTGCTAAACAGTATCTCATCTCTAGATTAAAGATTATCCTTCACATGGCCTTTGTAACAAGTACTTACAAGAAGTGTTATAGTTATTCCAATTCTACACAACTTTACCATCATTACAGCTATCCATTATCCCTAAAGAGTTGATAATCTCAAAGCGTTTGCTATGAAAATAGATTAAAACTTATCTGTGTTATGTTCATACTCCTAGAGAAATGTGAAGAGATCACACACTATTTTTTTACTTAACAATTCATATCTTCATCATTTATTTTTCCAAAAATGATCTAGGAACACAATGTGTGCACACACATATGTGTGTGTTAGATAATGAGTGTTAATAGATCTTAATAAGTTTTTCTGAATATCCCTATCCCCAAATCAGTTTCTAGCTGATGGCTGTCATCAGTGATAGGGAAATTCGGAAAAGCTTGTTAAGATCTATTAATGCTCATTATATAATATTTATAGCACAAGCTTAAATTAAGTCATGTAATGTATGACTTGATTTCCTTGCAATATATATATATATATGAAAGCAGTCTACAATATATATATATATATGAAAGCAGTCTACAATTAAATATCAATATCATTAACAATCAACAATCTCAATCTGTTGTCAAGGCAACCTTTAATGAATAATGGTGGAAATCCACCTTTATCTATTGCCTAATGTATTTACATAGACACTAAACAAGTTTAAATAAACATCACTAAACAGGTAAATATAACCTGTTTTGAAAGCAGACTAACAAATAGTTAATTATAACTTTTAAATATAATTTTAACTTTGTTGCATTCTAACCATGTATTACTTAGATAATAAATCTAATAATGCTCAAGGCTAGATAGATATTAATCTACATACAAAAAAGCAGTTGACACTTAAACAAAATCAATATCATTCAACAATCTCAATCTGTTGTCAAGGCAACCTCTTTTAATGAATAAAGATGAAAAGCCATCATTATCTATAATTTAATATATTTATATATATATATATCACAGATTTTGGGTTTTTATCAATTCATCCCTCATCTCAAATCCAGTATATTACAACCCTCTATTGTATATCACCAAAACACAGGACCAATTTAAAAAAGTAGCAATAAATTTTAAGTATCTGGGTTTATATAAAATGGCAGGGAAAAAAGTTAATGGTGGTATTAAAAACTGTAATAATATGACAAACAAAGATATAAAAAAATAAATGTCTCAGAAATATAACCCAACAACTTGGTATTTGAAGGAAAGTTGTTTCAGCAATGAAAAGAAAAGATGCCATTATTAAAAAGAGAAAATATGTTATAAAATATTTGTAAGAGTTTTACAAAAAAAAAAAACTATTATAATAATAAAAATAAGAAAACAAAGTAATCTATGCAATTACATCTGAATTTTAAATGAAATGATGAGATGTGAAATTAAATCTATGAAGAAGAAAACACACTCATTGATATGGTGTAATTATTACTGATATCTTACAAGAAGGAGGTGAAAACATAGAGAAATTGGAGTACATATATATATATATGGAAATATTTAGTGTAATTTTTCATTTATAATTACCTAATTAGAAAGCTCTTTACATGAGACAGTAGAAAATCATGCTTACCTGCCTCGAACTAATAATCAACAGGTTTTTATTCTTAACCTTAGGCAATTAACCTTGATTGTCTATTGTCCTAAATAAAAAGCTTTCTAATTAAGTAAATATAAATGAAAAACTTCACATCCTAAATATATCCATCTAAACATCTATTTAAAATGTTAAATATATATATATATATATATATATATATTTATACATATATAAATATATATATATATATATATATATCAAATGTCTAAAGTATAAAGTTGTGACAGATAATTGAAAAATGCAGTAATGATAATTGAGAAAGACAAAACAGAAGCTGCTAAAAGTTATAGACTTATACAATGTTCTCTTAGTTTTCTAAAGAATTTTTATGAAAGATAATTGAAAAAATGCAGTAATGATAATTGAGAAAGACAAAACAGAAACTATTAAAAATTACAGACTTATACAATGATCTCTTAGTTTTCTAAAGCATTTTTATGAAGACCTTTACAACTCATTCATAGAAAACTTTGGACTCAAACAGGCTAAAAGAAAAAACCCATTTTAAATATAGTCTGAGCACAATTAGTTTTGAGGGTGGTGGACTACATTCACTGCTATATGTTAATTAGATCTTTATTTTTATTAGGGTTGCCTTATTGTTTAAATTTTAAATGTTTTACTAAGTATCCCATTGAATACCTGTTTGATCTTTATATTAATCACAATATCATTATTGTTTGTGCTATGCCTTTTTTAATTTTATTTATGATCATTTTGTTGTACACCTACTGCCTTGACATTTTTTGGATTGAATAAATGCCAGAATTTAATTACATGATACCAAAAAAACAGTCATGTGAGATGGGAGAAGTTTTTTCCCTCTATGCTGTTGCATAAATATATAGGCTGCCTAATTATTGTCATATTTATCTAAGATTTTCTGGAGTATGGAGCTGAACTTTCTGGGCTATTGCATTGAAACCTATAAATTGTTTGTGCCTTGTACAGTTTAGCACAATCGAGTAGAGTGTCAGGCTCTGGAATGCAGGGTCCTAGGATCAATCCTGGTACTGATTTTTTCAGCACTTGAAGTTCTTATGAATTTTCTGAGCCACAAAATCATTCAAATATTTCTAGTGATTTGTGAGAGTTCTCTTAATTTTATTTTTGGTATTATTGGTGAGTCTATTTAGATTAGTGAGTGATCTAAAACTGACAAATAGCATATTATTTTTGAGAGAGTGGGGTTCATGAAAATAAACATGACATGTATTTAAAAAATGCTGCATGTCTTTTTTTGAGGGGGGAGAATCCAGAAAATGTCACCTTGATAGATGGCATTAAAATGCTGCAAACATATTTTTTTAGAGAGGGGAGATTCATGAAAATAAACATAGCATGTATTCAATCCAGAAAATGTCATCTTAATAGGTGGCATTAAAATGCTGCAAGGGTGTCATTTTTGAGGGGAAGGTTCATGAAAATAAATATGACATGTATTCAATCCAGAAAATGTCACCTTGACATGTATAGAATGAGATAACTGAGAAAGGAAAATAAATGAAGCACGGCACATTGACAAAAATGGTCCCATCATTAATAAAAAGTAAAACCTTATCCAATTGAGTGCTCACTGTAGCATTTGAAATTTGAATACTAATGAGATGGCCCTGATAAATAAAGAATGCAGTTTGATTAGTTTATAGCAATTAAAAGTCATGAATATATGACATCACGTCAAAAACGCCTTAAGTTATTATAATATTCACAATTAAAGATTAAATTTTCATTTGGTAATCCATATATACTTACAATTTTAAAGTACATACATACACAAGTATAAATAATAAAAAGAATTTAGTATAATCTATTGCACATATAAGCTTTAAATTATTTACTGCTCTTCAGAATTGAAATAATGGGCTAGTTCTTTTACACTACATGCATATTTTAGCCCATCAGACTTACAAATGTACTATAAGAAAGAAACACCGATGAACACACTCAATTACATTTTAAATATATATATAAAATCATACAAAATACATAAAATAATTAAAATACTCTAGAATAAACTCTACAAAATTCAATAAGCCCATATAAAATAAATAACTGAAAATTAGTTACAGCCAGTCTATGGGAGTTTATGCCATCTTAATTTACAGAAAATTGGTCATTCACATGGGAACGGTAATGCCTTGCGATTTTAATGAGATTTGAATATTAATATTTGATTGCTACTCAAGATGGCATAAACTGCTGTACATATTGCTAGAAGAGATGATAATAGATGGAAAATTGAAATCTTAAACTGGATTTCAAGAGATTGTAAAAGACCCAGAAAGAGACCACATGTGAGATGGACGGATGAGATAAGAAAGTGTGCAGGGGTAATGTGGAGAAAAAAAGCTAAATATCAGAGAAGATGGATTGAACTTGCAAAGACCTTCATTCTGCAGTGTATTGATAATGTTTGATGATGATGATTAAATCTTGTAGAGTTTATTCTAGAGTATTATATATAAATATACATGTAATGTGTGTAACAATAAATATTCATAGCTTAAATATATATGTAATTGGATTAGAAAATAACTGAATATCAACACTGTAATACCCAAGAATAAAATTGAGAGAACTACCATAAATCATTAAAAATATTAAAATGACTTTGTTGTTCAGTTCATAAGATGTTCAAGTGCTGAAAATGTCTTAGTTGCAAGGAAATCAAGTCATATATCATGTGACTTGATTTAGTAAGCTTGTATTACAAGTGTCATATATATATATTGTAATGATCGAAATGAATAGTGAAGATCGAATCTAACCGCAAACTCAATATCTGCTCTACAAGGGCGCCATCTAGGCATTTGATCCTAGAAAAATTTATAGAGTAGGCAGATACGCGCTGTTAAGATTCCACTTTATTTAAATATTCCGATCGTTAGCCCAAGTCACTAGCTCAGCGGAGATGCAGAGATAAAAATCTATACATTTTATATCTTAACTATAAAAGAATAAAAGCCACTGCCAGAAATTAACACATAAAAATATTTATTTACGCACATATAAAATAATATTTAAATTTTGAGGAATAAATTTAACGTTTATAATTTTATATTGATCTTTAATTCTAAATTTAAGTAGATTGCAAATAATGAGTTTACTATTTATTTAGAGGGTCGAGTATGAATGGACTACATAGGTCTGCATTTGAAAAGAAAATATTCTTCCCTGATTTAACCTTAGGCAACAAATTTCGCAATCAACTGGCGCCAATCCATCTGATACATTCATGTATTCAATGTAGCATGATACGACAACACAAAATACTATATTGTCAGGAATGTACATCTGAACAATAAGTAGAAATAGAGAAGAGATTGACTCTCCACCAACAGGAATGTGACATCTGTTGGCAAGTAGATCAATAAACAAAAAACTCCATAGGAATGGACTGCGGTCTTCTGCCGACTTACAAACCCATCCATAGGCAAACAGAGGGTGTGTGGCGTATATCTATAATCCTGCCCGTAGCGGACCTCATACTACATCTACTAATTACACAAATATATCCAATCCATTGAACCAATTCAACTACGAAATGAATAACCTAAGATTACCCTCCCTTAATACAACTTTACAAAACTATATAGCCATTCACGCCCGACTTAATTTTAACATTTAAATACGTTCGCACAGATTTGTTTAAAAATGTTGGGTATAGATCGATTACATAGATTCCACGGTCAAAAACATTTCAAAATAAACATAAACGATCAAAATACAAAATTATTGATACCGACAATCGCAGAGGGAAACTTATAAGTAACCCAATAGTATTCACCATAAGATACTTGCGTTGTCACCAATAACTTAAAAGACATCCGAATAAATACATTTTAGATACTCACCGTAAGGTATCATTATTTATCGAATGTCTATATATTTTGATCAAATATGAAAACCAAAATATAATTAACCGCAAACGAATCCATGCAAGCGTCTATAAACAACTTAAATTTCATGCATTTAAAATTTAACAATAAATATCAATACAATAAATAATAAATGGAAATGATTTTTTTTTTTATCAAACGCACACATATATAAAATTTCACATTATCAATTTAGTTGACACATAAGTCAGAGAAAAGTTCCTTTTTATAAAATTTAAATTTACTTATCAATCTTTAAAGTTCTTAATTAATGTTATGATTTTAACAATTGTTCAGTTCTATTGCTTATGGTAGAAGAGTCCAGCGATCGTGTAGGGAAAGCAATTCCCACGCAGACTTTCCTGGAAGACCGGTCTGATGTTTTGGAGGTGGCAGTTGCTGGTTCTGTCCTGGTATCACAGTCTTTGCATTTTTAAATAAGTGAGTGAGGACGACAAGTGCGTCTTGTCACCAGACCCACCAAAATCAAGTTGGAAAAAGCTCTCTCTGACTGGAACTCAATATTTTTTTCTTTTTATAGTCCTCCTATGGATTCCATGAACAAAAACGTCACTGTTCTGTTTTTTCGTTATGGTCCGGGCCTTTATTTGGCTTCCATTGGTCAAGCTAAAATCCCTTTCTTCTCTTATCTAACTTTCCATCTGACTTTTTAATTAAACAGCTTTTAGATAATTAATAAACAATCATTTCCTTTTATAGATTACAGGAATTAATTAATACCTGTTTTTATTTTAACTTACGTTATTTTTTTATTAAAATATTTTATAAATCTTTTTTTTAAAAAAAATACATTCAAATACCTTTTTTTTTTTTTATTTATTAAAAAAAATATTTTTAAAGTTTAGCATCTGTGCGAATATATATATGTTTAACAAACATTTTAATTTTAGCGTTTAGTTTTTTACTTTTATTTGCGAACTTTTAAGTTTTTATTTTAAATTAATGTAACGACATATTTATATATCGTTACATATCAGTAAACTTCCTCAAAAAAAAAAAACATTAAAAAAAAAAAAAAAAGAATTTACTTAGTGTTAGTAATTACGTTACACAAATTGATTATATATGAAAATTTCAAAAGGACAAAACTTTTTTTTTTTTTTTTTAAAAGACAAAACAGTAATTACAAATATAATGATAAAAAAAAAAAGTTGACTGATGATTCCTTACTACCAGCTAAATTTCTGCCCCCTCCCTTCCAAGTTTCATTTCTCCTACCTTTAAGTATTATTTAGGCAAGTTAAACGATTAGATTTTAAACAAGACTTTTTTTTTAAAAAAAAATTATGATTTATATTTATTAATTACGTTTTATTTATTACTTTTTATTCCTCGTATTTCTCTTTACATATGCGCAATTTTTCTTACTGGCAGTACCTTTTTAGACAAACTTTAAACTATAACTTTACGTTAATACAAAACATATATCTATATAATTTTCAGAAAAAATTTACGGGCATGATTCCCTTTTAAAATTCTCAGGGCACTCATGTTTATTAAAGATCGGCCCAAGTTGGGTAGCCAGTTTGTACCAATCGGAATGAAAGTGAAGATCGAATCTAACCGCAAAAACAATATCTGCTCTACAAGGGCGCCATCTAGGCATTTGAGCCTAGAAAAATTTATAGAGTAGGCAGATACGCGCTGTTAAGATTCCACTTTATTTAAATATTCCGATCGTTAGCCCAAGTCACTAGCTCAGCGGAGACGCAGAGATAAAAATCTATACATTTTATATCTTAACTATAAAAGAATAAAAGCCACTGCCAGAAATTAACACATAAAAATATTTATTTACGCACATATAAAATAATATTTAAATTTTGAGGAATAAATTTAACGTTTATAATTTTATATTGATCTTTAATTCTAAATTTAAGTAGATTGCAAATAATGAGTTTACTATTTATTTAGAGGGTCGAGTATGAATGGACTACATAGGTCTGCATTTGAAAAGAAAATATTCTTCCCTGATTTAACCTTAGGCAACAAATTTCGCAATCAACTGGCGCCAATCCATCCGATACATTCATGTATTCAATGTAGCATGATACGACAACACAAAATACTATATTGTCAGGAATGTACATCTGAACAATAAGTAGAAATAGAGAAGAGATTGACTCTCCACCAACAGGAATGTGACATCTGTTGGCAAGTAGATCAATAAACAAAAAACTCCATAGGAATGGACTGCGGTCTTCTGCCGACTTACAAACCCATCCATAGGCAAACAGAGGGTGTGTGGCGTATATCTATAATCCTGCCCGTAGCGGACCTCATACTACATCTACTAATTACACAAATATATCCAATCCATTGAACCAATTCAACTACGAAATGAATAACCTAAGATTACCCTCCCTTAATACAACTTTACAAAGCTATATAGCCATTCACGCCCGACTTAATTTTAACATTTAAATACGTTCGCACAGATTTGTTTAAAAATGTTGGGTATAGATCGATTACATAGATTCCACGGTCAAAAACATTTCAAAATAAACATAAACGATCAAAATACAAAATTATTGATACCGACAATCGCAGAGGGAAACTTATAAGTAACCCAATAGTATTCACCATAAGATACTTGCGTTGTCACCAATAACTTAAAAGACATCCGAATAAATACATTTTAGATACTCACCGTAAGGTATCATTATTTATCGAATGTCTATATATTTTGATCAAATATGAAAACCAAAATATAATTAACCGCAAACGAATCCATGCAAGCGTCTATAAACAACTTAAATTTCATGTATTTAAAATTTAACAATAAATATCAATACCATAAATAATAAATGGAAATGATTTTTTTTTTTTATCAAACGCACACATATATAAAATTTCACATTATCAATTTAGTTGACACATAAGTCAGAGAAAAGTTCCTTTTTATAAAATTTAAATTTACTTATCGATCTTTAAAGTTCTTAATTAATGTTATGATTTTAACAATTGTTCAGTTCTATTGCTTACGGTAGAAGAGTCCATTGGAAGATAATGTTCTCGTTGGCAATTCCCACGGAGACTTTCCTGGAAGACCGGTCTGATGTTTTGGAGGTGGCAGTTGCTGGTTTTGTCCTGGTATCACAGTCTTTGCATTTTTAAATAAGTGAGTGAGGACGACAAGTGCGTCTTGTCGCCAGACCCACCAAAATCAAGTTGGAAAAAGCTCTCTCTGACTGGAACTCAATATTTTTTTCTTTTTATAGTCCTCCTATGGATTCCATGAACAAAAACGTCACTGTTCTGTTTTTTCGTTATGGTCCGGGCCTTTATTTGGCTTCCATTGGTCAAGCTAAAATCCCTTTCTTCTCTTATCTAACTTTCCATCTGACTTTTTAATTAAACAGCTTTTAGATAATTAATAAACAATCATTTCCATTTATAGATTACAGGAATTAATTAATACCTGTTTTTACTTTAACTTACGTTATTTTTTTATTAAAATATTTTTATATTTCAATCTTGTTTTTTATTAAAAAAATACATTCAAATACCTTTTTTTTTTTTTTAGAAAAAAAATATTTTTAAAGTTTAGCATCTGTGCGAAATTATATACGTATAACAAACACGTTTTTAATTTTAGCGTTTAGTTTTTTTTTACTTTTTCTTTGCGAACTTATTATCTTAAGTTTTTATTTTAAATTAATGTAACGACATATTTATATATCGTTACAATATATATATATATATATAATTCAATTGAAAATGAATTAACTCTCTTATGAGCTATAAGTAAATAACATCCATATGACAACAAACAATAAAGAATAAAGCAAATCCACCTGTTCTTTATGATTTTGATTTTTATAAGCTTTCATTTGCTAACATTTCTATAAATAAAGAGTTATCCTGATTTAAATATAGCATAAATCATTTCAGAATTACAAATGTGCAACTAAAGAATAGAGACAGTCTCAATTTTAATAATTTCTGAGTATAATGCTAATTAAATATCAGTCTGTAAATGTAAATATAAAGTAGGCATAGACTAGTGTATGTGAAATTCACATAAAAGTAAGCTACTTCTTTCCATAAACTGTAAATAAATAAAGTAAATAAAAAAGTATGGAGAGATGCGTGTTGGGAGTAACAAGAAGATATTGAAAATGCAATATATGGGTAGGAGAACAAACAGGTGTTACAGACCTCATTGAAAAAATTAAAAGTCTGAAGTGGAGTTGGGCTGGACATATTTCTAGAAGAGATGATAATAGATGAACAATTGAAATCCTAAGCTGGATTACAAGAGATTGTAAAAGACCCAGAAAGAGACCACATGTGAGATGGATGGATGAAATAAGAAAGTGTGCACGACTGATGTGGAGAAGAGAAACTAAAGATCAGAGAAGATGGATTGAACTTGGAGAGACCTTCATCCTGCAGTGAACTGATAATGGTTGACGATGATGATTTACATTTACAAACTGATATTTAATTAAATTTATATGAAGAAGTTCTGTCTCTATTCTCTATTTGCACAATTTATAAATTTAAAATTATTTATGCCAAGTTTGAACCAAGGAAAGATGTAATTTCACTCTTTATTTTACTCATATGCTAATACTGTCATTGGTCAGGCCAGTGACACCTGAAGAAAAATATCAGTCAATATGTTCTGTAGTCTACTAGCCTGTATTGTCTACTTGTGTATTCTTACTAACAAGTTGTTTGTACTGAAAAGTTTAAATAAAGTTTACTTTTTTTCTAGTCATTAAACATTTAATGATAGATAATGAAGACAGTTCAACATATTATGATATCTAATATACCATTATCACAAACCATATGTATTTTGAAGTAGTTCAATTATTTTCAAAGTGTGATCACAGACACTCGGATGTATGTATTAGTAATATATTATTAAACATACGCTGACGCAACTTATGATCGCTATTTGTTACATTACATATTGTGCCGGTTCGACGCCCCTGTAGTGGTCTTGCATGGTTAGACTCTCATACGCACCGAGCATGAAGTGACGTATGCTACAGAATGGGACATCGATAATAATTCTCTAAAATATTTTTGATTAAATATGAGTAAATACCTCAAAGAAATTATTAGAGGAAGTAGATTGAACCTAAAATTAGGCCCATCCAGACCTTCCTTGTTAAATTGTTTCATTAGCCGATTAATTATACGTTGACTAATTAAAGTGTTCTTACACACCTTTAAGAGTACTGAATATTCCTTCAGTCTTTAGCGCCACTCCCGTTCAAGATTATACTTATTCCTTTTCTTTCCCGAAAGAGTGTGTAAAATGTGACTAGTCATTAACGAATATGAATATTTCGAGACGTTCGGACTAAAATAAAAGAAACAATCCATCTCCCCGGTAAGTTATCCTTATCTATCTCACTTTAGATTCTATAAATCTCAGGTTAACTACGTGGATTTGCATTTTGATTAAAAAAAAACTATATACCTGTACTACTAACTTAATAATTATTTTAAAGTTAAGTCAAAAACTTATAAACGATTTTAATTACAAAAGTGAATATTTATTATCCCCAGATTATTATATTTATCCTTCACTAATGCATACATATAAGTCCAATATTTTATATATAGAGTAAGTTAAAAACAAACTCTTATGAAGCTTCAAAAATACCCTCAACCTCAGACCGCGGTTTCTGCCTCTAGCGTCATCAGTGAGGTGCTAGGGAATAAAAATACTAGAACTAGTCCAGCACTAGTTCTAGTATTTTTATTCCCTAGCACCTCACTGATGACGCTAGAGGCAGAAACACTAGTTCTAGTATTTTTATTCCCTAGCACCTCACTGATGACGCTAGAGGCAGAAACCGCGGTCTGGGGTTGAGGGTATTTTTGAAGCTTCATAAGAGTTTGTTTTTAACTTACTCTATATATAACATTTGTAAATAGGAGCTTTATTGAAATTAGGTCATCTGACTTGATTTTTTATCAATTTAAATCCAATATATATATAAAAATATTTAAATTATATTTACCCTCCACCGATGCATATACATATGACCCCAAGATATATAAAAGAAAAAAAAAACAATATCTAAAAGATTACACAATGGGTGTGCCCTATATTCCTTCCCACTTTAGAGTAATAAATCCATATAACAAGGTATGCAGTAATAATATATATATCATAAAAAAAAAATTTACAAAGAACATAAATGAGAGAGAAAAAAAAATATCATAGAATATAAAATATATATATATATATATATATATAACCAACTATACACGCTCCTCTGAGCTTGTTCTTGTATTCAATTCGAACTTCCTGGGCCACATGGCTACTTCATAGGGCAGATAAGGCTTCCATTCACCGATATACTTTGAGTCTTTCTTGTCATCAGGGTCTGCTATTTCTTCTAAGGCATCTTCGGACTTGATAGCCAAACAGGTGGTGTACTACGGCTGAAAGTCTACTCCATGGTAGGATAATAACCCGGAAGGTATAATCGAGCCATCTTTCAAATTATCGGATCTGTAAGTATACTTCTCCTGTATATATGTATATCGCACACGGCTGATTAGGGCAAGTAGATCCTAAATAAATTGCAGTTCTCCAACTATGATTCGTCTTTCGTTTTTTTTTTTATTTAAACGTATTGAGAATCCATGTTGTTGATCATTTTCCAAACTCCACCTAACGATCCTTGCTAAATGATAATTTTCAAATTCTTTTTCTGGGAAATGACCAAGTGATTATAATTTTAACAGACACAGTTCATTTTCTCCTTTCTCTCTGTCGGATTGTTTTTCACAAATCTATACTGTTCCATTTTTTTTTTAGACTAGCGGGAGACAAGATTTAACTTTCTAAATCTTTGCCATTGGAATGCTTTGGCAAGCTAGCATTAACTGATCCACATGCTTTAGCAGGCTAATCTCCACTTGTCCACACTCTTTAGCAAGCTAGTACTCGACTGACTCAAAGCCCCCAGTAAGCAGCACATATAGCCCAAACAGTCCAATTGTCATATCCCCTCTACGAGCTATTGCATCAGCTAATAATAAATTTAATTATACCTTCATATACCTTTCTACATTCTTTTACCTTTTTATTTATTAAAGTACACTTTTGCAAGCTTCCATATTGAGTACTTGACACTCATTGTGCTTACATTCCTTTCTTAGATAAAATCTATTTTATCTTTATTCACGATCAAACGAAAATTCTTTTATACAAAACATTTTCTTCGGTTGAAAGTAGATTGTAATTAGCAAAAAGGTTGTTTCCTTTTACAAATTTAATTAATTAATTTCAAACCCTCTCATTCTAACAATTAGAAAAGATAAATTTCAATAAATGCAAAAATTTTTAACTATTTAGAATTTTCTTTTCTTTTTTTAGGAAAAATAATAAAAAATAAAAATACATTTCTATATATGTGTGTTCGAACATTTATAAGTAGTAAAATACAACAAAAAAAAAACTGTTCTACACATAAACAAATATTACAACTTATTTTCCCTTTTTTTTTTTTTTTTTTAGACAGGTTTGCTAGTCGAATAAATTATTAAAACATATATACACTGCATACACTTGTACTGTGGGTATAATAAGAATATAATATAGCCCAAACCCATTTATTTATGTACTATATCCGTACCTCCCACTTCCCCTCTGAATTATAATTTAATAAATCGTATTAAAATTATAATTTTCATGTGATACATGTAAGCTGTGCTGAATCTTCAGCAAACAGCCATTTTGTGCATGGCCGTTATACATGGACTGGCACAATACCCCCGTCCCCGATGAGACTGTTAAAAAGGAAACCATTCTTTTTTAATGGTCTTACTTAACTATTTTTACATCTTCTTTAATTACTTACATTTTAAATTCAGCATTTATATTATACGTTTTAACATGCAAGTTATGTCAATTTTGAATTAATCGCTACCTTCCCATAGGGTTTCAAAGACCGAGCATTATATGTGCCCTTAATCCCTTGTTCCGTTCTCACCCAGAAAGCATTATCCCTGCAACATTCTACAATTTCAAAAGGGCCTTCATAGAGATTACAAAATTTTTTAAATTTGAATTTCCCTGGATCACTAACATGGGGTGTCCTAACCATGACCTTGTCCCCTACTTGGAATGTATACTTAGGGGTTCCCTTCTGTTTTTTTACACCTAGTGCTCATTCGTTGCATTTGGGCCTTAGCTTGTGTTTTATCGTGAACCCGGTCGATGGCTCCCTCTTGGCTTCCTGAAAGACTAGTTTTAAACAGTTTTGGAGGGTGTTTTCCAAAGTGTAATCGCATGGGAGTAAATCCAGTGGATTCATTTACCAACCAGTTAATATAATTCAGTGTCTGAGGTAGTTGTTTAACCCATCCCCTATGGTTTGTTGGCAAATAGGTACGGAAAAGTCTACCCAACTCCCGCATGACTCGTTCACAGGGGTTACTCTGGGGATTTCGGATTGATGTCAACAGGTTCTTGATACCTCGTTTGGAGACCCATCGGTTCCATTCCTCTGACACAAAAGGGGTTCCATGATCCGAAAGTATTGCCTTTGGCTTCCCCACTTTTGGAAAATGTACAGCGTCTAATACCCGTGTAACTTCTCGGGTGGTGGTGCGTGCCAAAGGGTAAGTGGCCACCCATTTCGAAAACAAATCATATGTAACCAGTAGGTATCTCTTTTTATTGAACATCGGCAAGGGGCCATAAAAATCTATAGCCATCACCTCATTCAGGTCATCAGGTATGATTGATTTCATTGGGCTGACGTACGTTTGATTCTGTGGTGACGTACGTTGACATATTTCACATTGATTCAGTACAGTGATAATATCCTGGTGCATCCGTGGCCAGTAAAACCACTGTCTTAAACAATACTCGGTTTTTGGCATTCCATAATGACCATACACCCGATGCATATAACTGATGAGAGCCCGTCTCATTTTTGGAGGTATCATCGCCTTCCATTCATCCTTGCCTTTTTTGAGTTGACAATATAACACTCCTCCTTCAACTTTATATCTATCCCTTATCTCTCTGGAATTAGTTGTTCCAGACTTCTGGCATTCTGTCCAAATGCTATTTAGATAGCTGTCTTCTTGTTGCCTCTTAGTTAGTTGGCTTAATTTTTTTTCTGTCATCTTTTCCCCATTATCGTGGTACTTGCTATGTATGCTTGCTCCAGACTGAGGTGTTTTGGGGTTTGTGCAGGGACAGGATGATGACTGAGGATGCCCGCAACCACGTTTTCTGCCCCTTTGCAATACCTCACAGTGTAGTTAAATTCCTGCAGGAATAAACTCCACCAGACTAACCTGCTATTAGTAAGATAGCTGTGATTTAGAAACTCAAGACTTTTATGGTCGGTTATCACCACTACTTGAAAGCCTAACAACATAGGGCGAAACTTTTGGAAAGCCCATACAATGGCCAGAGCCTCTTTTTCAGTGACCATATAATTAAGTTCTGGTCCCTTCAATAAGCGGCTTATAAAATATAACACCCCAATTCATCCATCAGGTTGAATTTGTGACAGAGTGACACCCAGGCCATATCCGCTACTATCGGTCTGGAGAATGAACGGCTTATCATAATCAGGATAATCCAACACAACCTGTTTTAAAAAACTTTGCTTTACTTGGTTAAAAGCTTCTTCCTGTTCAATAGTCCATTTCCATCTGACCTCTTTTCTAATCAATCTGAGCAATGGTTCCATTTGGACAGCAAAATTCTCACAAAATCTGTTATAAAAGTTACATAGTCCCAAAAATGACCGTATATGTTTCTTTGTCTGTGGTCTAGGGAAATCTGCAATCGCTGTTATTTTATCTGGATGAGGTTTGACTCCTTCTTGGCCTACCAAATGACCCAGAAATTTGATTTCCTCAGAGGCCACTTTACTCTTCTTTAAATTTATCTTGATATCTTTTTCTTTACATTCCCTAAAAAACTGTTCCAACTGCTGGAGATGCTCTTCCATAGATGCAGATGCTATAACAACATCATCCACATACATGGTCAGAATTTTCTTGATATCAGATGATAGGACCCGATCTAAACACTGCAGCAGCCCAGCACCACTGTTGATCAGTCCAAATGGCATACGATTAAACTTGTATGAATATCCCCCATACCTGAAGGCAGTATACTGGCGATCATTTGGGTGGAGTTCTATCTGCCAGTAACTGGAAGTTAGATCGAATGTAGAAAATATTCTTTTCCCTTTAAATTTTCCCAGTAACTCTTGTATCGGAGGTGGGATTGTACAGTCCGGTATAGTCACCTTATTGAGCTGACGGGCATCCAAGCACAACCTTACTGACCCATCTTTTTTTCTAACCACTACCAAAGGGTTGCAGTAAGGAGACGAACATTTACTAATTATGCCCTCCTTCAACATCTGCTCTAACTGTTTCTCCACTTCTTTTTTAAATTGATTTGGGACTGGGTATGACCATGCTTGAAAAGGTTCCCCTGGTTTCAGTTTGATCCTCTGTTAATATCCTCTAATCTTCCCTGGACTGTCTGAAAAAATCTTATGATACTCTTGGAATATCTCTTGGAGTTTTTTGCTGTCCCCATTAGATGCTGTCTTTACTTCACTCATTTTTTCTTGCATCAAATCTACAATAGATTGACTTATGCAACAAGTTTCCCCAAAGTTTGGCAACTGAGGTGGCAAGAATTTAATATCACCTCCCTGGTAGCTCATTCTTCCCTTTTCGTAATTTACAATACACTGGTTTTTATACAAGAAATCAGACCCTAATATGACGTCATGAATTAAACTACCCATAATTAAAAATACATGATAGACTGTCCTTCCATTTATAAGTAATTCTAACCATATTTGCTTGGGTATAAGGTTTGCTTTTCGGTTATTTGCAAGGGTGATTTGTGTTGCCTTTAAAGGTAAGGTCTCTATCCGTGAGTTTACTGATAAAATTTTCTGGTATAATTCTTCAGATATCACTGATATCTGGCTACCAGAGTCTAACATTGCAATGACCCCAATTCCTTCAATTTCTAAAGGTATTTTCGGACAACTCTGTGGTGCATATTCTGGTACTTTATCTTCCCAAGAACAGACCAGCTTTGACATTTCCTTTTCAATGAAGTGTTTACGCAGCCCACTCTTTACATTCCAATGCTGGGCTGTACCTTTACTATTCTCTTGCATGTCTTGTACTACACAATCCTGCTCTCTCCCATCTATGGTGTCTAGCCAGTGAGCTATTTGTTCAACTGATTTTACTCCCGTCAGTATTAGCATCTGTGCAACATGGGAAGGCAAATTACCTCGGATAATTTTAATGATTCGATCCTCCAACATATTACATGCGCTTAAAGTCCGTAGTCTTGCTACTTGTCTGCGGAAAAACTGTGCCAAATTTTCACCTATACTATTTTTGTATTTCTCCTGCATGACCTGATACATAACTGTTTCTTGATGCTCTACACTCCAGAAATTGCTAACAATCATATCCTTATATTGATTGAAGGTTGGAGGATGATGAAACAACGACTCCCACCAAGCTAATGCGTCTCCCTTAAGATGAGCACTGGCAACAAGCAATTTACTGATTTCATTTACTTTGTTTATCCGAAAGTAATTTTCCAGACTTCTTATATGCCCCACTGGAGCCTCCCCCACTTTTCCTTCAAATGTACGGATTTTTAAAAATTGGTTAATATTTAAATGCGGCAGCTGATCACTTCCATTGGTCTTTTCTATATGACCATCAAGATGATCTCCACTATTTGCCATATGGTTGTCTTGTTCATTTTTAACATTTTCAACCATCCTATTTTGTTTGTACTCCATTTCTGTGTCCTGCTTTGTCTCTTCTGGCCCTAACTTAACTGACTGACTATGTCTTATATTTGCTTCTATCTCATCCTCCTTAGTTTGCTTAGATTTATCACATTTCATTTCCCACCTTTGAAATCTTAAATCTATTTCTTGTACTAATTCACTTCGCATTTCCTCTATTTTCTGAACGATATTTTCCTCTTGTTTAGCCCTGTCTGTTCTCCATCTTTCTACTTCTTTTGACATTTTAGCCATTTCCTTTTTCATAAGGTTTGCGAAATCTTCCATCATTTCCTTTAAGCATTCTTTTTCCTTTCCTAGTTCGTTTTTCTGACAATCCACTTCCTGATCTTCAGACAGGTTTACTAGCGTTTCACTGATTATTGCCTGTTCCATTCTGATTTTCCCTGCTCTCGTAAGCATTTATGGGTTTAAATTTACTGAACTTGAAAGTCAAGGTATTCTTACCTTTATACTAACATTTATTAACTCAATTCCAGAAAAATATTTAATTTAATTTCGTATAGTAAATTTCGTATAGTAAATTCGCAGTACACCACGTCTTACGCTATGCCCTACTAATCGCCCTTTCCTCCAAGCACATTCCCTGATTTCTAATGACAATTTACTCAAACGTGTAATAATATAACAAAAAATTTCAAATGCCCCGTTCTACTTATATGCCCTAATAAATGACAGAATTATTTATCTAACTTCTGTTAATAATTTATTTCGTTCACGATAATAAATTTTTGCTCGAAAAAGAAAAAAAATCTTATAACTAAATAATCAAAACCATATATTTCAACCTTCTCTTATGCAATTATTAAAATCCTATCTCATTTACAACGTTCTTCTCTTAACTTAGCTGTCCTAAATTTGTTTTGAAACCATGAAAATATAGTATAGATTTCTACTAATACTATTTTTTCATCTTAACCTAGTTCGTCTTTACCACGATTGAGGTGCCATTTTTCTGTGCTGGTTCGATGCCCCTGTAGTGGTCTTGCATGGTTAGACTCTCATACACACCGAGCATGAAGTGATGTATGCTAGAGAATGGGACATTGATAATAATTCTCTAAAATATTTTTGATTAAATATGAGTAAATACCTCAAAGAAATTATTAGAGGAAGTAGATTGAACCTAAAATTAGGCCCATCCAGACCTTCCTTGTTAAATTGTTTCATTAGCCGATTAATTATACGTTGACTAATTAAAGTGTCCTTACACACCTTTAAGAGTACTGAATATTCCTTCAGTCTCTAGCGCCACTCCCGTTCAAGATTATACTTATTCCTTTTCTTTCCCGAAAGAGTGTGTAAAATGTGACTAGTCATTAACGAATATGAATATTTCGAGACGTTCGGACTAAAATAAAAGAAACAATCCAACTCCCCGGTAAGTTATCCCTATCTAGCTCACTTTAGATTCTATAAATCTCAGGCTAACTATGTGGATTTGCATTTTGATTAAAACAAAAACTATATATCTGTACTACTAACTTAATAATTATTTTAAAGCTAAGTCAAAAACTTATAAACGATTTTAATTACAAAAGTGAATATTTATTATCCCCAGATTATTATATTTATCCTCCACTAATGCATACATATAAGTCCAATATATATAAAAAAATATTTAAATTATATTTACCCTCCACAGATGCATATACATATGACCTCAAGATATATAAAAGAAAAAAAAAACAATATCTAAAAGATTACACAATGGGTGTGCCCTATATTCTTTCCCACTTTAGAGTAATAAATCCATATAACAAGGTATGCAGTAATAATGTATATATCATAAAAAAATTTACAAAGAACATAAATGAGAGAGAAAAAAAAATCATAGAATATAATATATATATATAACCAACTATACATGCTCCTCGGACTTCCTGGGCCACACGGCTACTTCATAGGGCAGATAAGGCTTCCATTCACCGATATGCTTTGAGTCTTTCTTGTCATCAGGGTCTGCTATTTCTTCTAAGGCATCTTCAGACTTGATAGCCAAACAGGTGGTGTACTACGGCTGAAAGTCTACTCCATGGTAGGATAATAACCTGGAATGTATAATCGAGCCATCTTTCAAATTATCGGATCTGTAAGTATACTTCTCCCGTATATATGTATATCGCACACGGCTGATTAGGGCAAGTAGATCCTAAATAAATTGCAGTTCTCCAACTATGATTCGTCTTTCGTTTTTTTTTTTTTTTTATTTAAACGTATTGAGAATCCATGTTGTTGATCATTTTCCAAACTCCACCTAACGATCCTTGCTAAATGATAATTTTCAAATTCTTTTTCTGGGAAATGACCAAGTGATTATAATTTTAACAGACAGTTCATTTTCTCCTTTCTCTCTGTTGGATTGTTTTTCACAAATCTATACTGTTCCATTTTTTTTTAGACTAGCGGGAGACAAGATTTAACTTTCTAAATCTTTGCCATTGGAATGCTTTGGCAAGCTAGCATTAACTGATCCACATGCTTTAGCAGGCTAATCTCCACTTGTCCACACTCTTTAGCAAGCTAGTACTCGACTGACTCAAAGCCCCCAGTAAGCAGCACATATAGCCCAAACAATCCAATTGTCATACCCCCTCTACGACCTATTGCATCAGCTAATAATAAATTTAATTATACCTTCATATAACTTTCTACATTCTTTTACCTTTTTATTTATTAAAGTACACTTTTGCAAGCTTCCATATTGAGTACTTGACACCCATTGTGCTTACATTCCTTTCTTAGATAAAATCTATTTTATCTTTATTCACGATCAAACGAAAATTCTTTTATACAAAACATTTTCTTCGGTTGAAAGTAGATTGTAATTAGCAAAAAGGTTTTTTCCTTTTACAAATTTAATTAATTAATTTCAAACCCTCTCATTCTAACAATTAGAAAAGATAAATTCCAATAAATGCAAAAATTTTTAACTATTTAGAATTTTCTTTTCTTTTTTTAGGAAAAATAATAAAAAATAAAAATACATTTCTATATATGTGTGTTCGACCATTTATAAGTAGTAAAATACAAAAAAAAAAAAAACTGTTCTATACATAAACAAATATTACAACTTATTTTCCCTTTTTTTTTTTTTTTTAGACAGGTTTGCTAGTCGAATAAATTATTAAAACATATATACACTGCATACACTTGTACTGTGGGTATAATAAGAATATAATATAGCCCAAACCCATTTATTTATGTACTATATCTGTACCTCCCACTTCCCCTCTGAATTATAATTTAATAAATCGTATTAAAATTATAATTTTCATGTGATACATGTAAGCTGTGCTGAATCTTCAGCAAACAGCCATTTTGTGCATGGCCGTTATACACGGACTCGCACAATATATTGTAAAAATTAATCACTGCTACGGTAAATAAGTTATAAATATTAAAATAAATATAAATGAAAACTAAGTAGATTTTTAATGTTCTCTATAGAACATATAAGCAATAAGACCATTAACCACTGTTCACATTAAAATGACAGACCAGCTTTTCACACTATACAAGTATATATATTTACTTTTATTTTTCAAATGGAGAGGGGGAGATATGTTAATGGTTGTCAACCAATCAGGTCTGTAATTTAATTCAAAAAATTTACTAATATTAAGAAGACATCAAGAATAGTTTTGTGCAAAAGTCGTATAACTACCTGATAACCTGGGTTCGAATATGAATCTAATAAATAAATTTAAGACCTTGAAGATTTTTTTCAGGCGTCTAATCATCGAACATTGTCCTTTAAGAATTTCTACCATATCTCTAGTTAGAAGTAAAAGAAGGATTAGGAAATTGTCCACGTCTTATCCATGTGGCAAATGAGAAATCCAGTGAGCACGATTCCGCTATGAAGGTTGATTGCGTGACCTTTACACTCTATTAGTTATTTACTTAAAAGGCTGGAGGGAAACAATTAAAACTCTATTTATAGAAGTGTAATTTACATTTAATTATAAGGCTTTAAATACTCGTTTAGCCCTCTGTTATCTAATATAGAGCTAGAGCGTCAGTTTCTGGAACGTACCTTCATTAGATGGATTCTATTTCTGGCACTTCCGGCGTTCAACCCTCTTACGAATTCCGTAGCAATAAACCGATTCGATTATTTATATCTGCATTCATTTTCATTTTTTTATGAGTAATAATCTTTTATAATTATTAATTGAAAATTCAACATATGTCGTTTTTGTTTCCCTGCCGTTGTATTTCTCATTTTATATTTCAAAGGTTTCGCTTCAAAATACCCCCGTTTGGGAAAATTACCTTTTCTAGTAAAATGTACATCAAACATATTAATAATGTTTTACAAGCTAGCTTTTGTTACAATTATATATTTTTATTTTTAAATAGAATTTATTTCTTTCAATTTTCCGTTACAAAAATGCCTTTGTGAATTATGATTCATATATATAGAAATGCATTATTAGATCAGTTGAATTCCACTGGCAGCTTATTAACAATTGCATTCGCTCATCAAAATGAATTATTTCACTCGAAGAAATTCACAGTCAATCATTACACAAGTCTCTCAACTGAAATTGAAGCAATGAGCCATATACTGCCGTAACACGGATCCCATAACTATTATAAGGCTAATAAAAATCTGAGAAAGGGAAAGAAAGGAATTAAAAGATTAAATGTTTTCACTTAAGTGTTTTCTTTTCAGGATAAGAATCCCAACGAAATCTGAAATTATCCCCTCATGCTTATTAAATTCATTGCACCTAATGAATTAAAAATTATATAAAAAACTGAAAATTCTCGTACAATATCTAGTCATTCATCGACCTACCTATCTAGTTATGTATCTTCATATCTATATGAAACTAAATTAATATATAATTGATACTTAAAATATGTGCTATAGAAAATGTGTATTTTAAACAATGGATTGATACTCATCGGTTATAAGAAATTGGTTTCATAAAATAATTACTGATCTATGAAAAATATGTAGTGTAATTTTCACTACACCTCTCTCATGCAAGATGGGGACTGGTTTCTATCTAGTTTTAACATCTTGTAGAGAGATGTAGTCATAAACATATGACCAAAGACGTGAAAAATATGTATGATCATTAAGATATATATTTTGTAATGAACCAGCTCTCATCAGTTGGCCCAGATCACAAACTCTTAGATAGTTAATTGCTACAGTTTAATTGATAAGTGTCAGATTTACTATCCTTATAACTTTGACACAAATCCCTTGACACAAATCCCTTGATTGGAGTATATTAATAATTTTTATGAATCATTCATTAGTCTAAAAATTATCAATTTAATGAATAATATTTTTGTGGTGTAATTTTCATTACACTACTATCATGCAAGGTTGGGATTGTTTTCTAACTGCTTTTAATATCTTGTGAAAGGGTGTAATCATAAACACATGACCAAAGATGTGAAGAAAGTATGCCAAGGTGCACATTTTGCACTGAGTCAGTACTTGTCAGTTGGCCAAGATCACAATCTCTTGCACATATCTTTAACACTGTTCAGTATATATATATATATATATATATATATATATATATATATATATATAGAGAGAGAGAGAGAGAGAGAGAGAGAGAGAGAGAGAGACAAATACTACAGCTTAATTGAAAGCATTCAAGTTTACTGCCTCACAACATTTACACAAACCATTTGATGGATGTATATTAATAATTTTTATTAGTCATTCATTAGTCTAAAAATTATCCATGTAATGATTGATATTCTGTAGTTTAATTTTCTCTACATCACCCTCACACAACGTAGGAATTATCTTGCATTAATAAATAATATTTCTATAGTATTCTAGTGTAATGAATGAGTAATAAAAATTATTAATATAATTGCTAGTCCCTGTTTTTGCTAACTCAAATGTTTAGTCAACAGAGTATAATATATGTTCCATTTTTTTGCTACTTGTTTAAATACAGTTTTAATATTTTATTTTTACCCACTTAATAATTAAAATATCTTTTATAATATATATATATATATAATTTAAGCATAAATCATTTATAATATATATATATATATAATTTAAGCAGAAATCACAGTATCATCAAAAGCTATGTATAAATAAGACTTATCCATCAGTAAATAATGAAGAATAGAATGAATTATCAAATTTTTAAGCCTTTGATGGATAGAAACTCTTATTTACTGACTTGCTGAAAACAAAGGTGTAAATTATATATTAACTAGATGTAAACATAGCATAAATCATTTTGAAATTAATATTGAACATTAGAGGATAAAAATAAAGTCCAAGCTTTATTTATTTGTGACTTTCAGGATGTTATTACATCTATTTACAGCATTTTTTGATTTAAAAAATCAATCTCTTCCAATGCATATTTCTATCAAAAGTGATGTCATCAGTAGCCTAAAAACAGTTGGTCACTCACCAAACATAACAATGCAATTTCTATTCAAATTTTAACATTTAATTTGATATTAAAGTTTGAAAAATAAATTTTAATCATTATTTAAGTAAGTTTTTTGTACTCATTAAATGTTAACCCTTTCATAGACTATTTATTGCAAATATTCCTACTGGTCAAGTGAATTAAATTTTTACACTTTTGATTGGTCAATTACAGAATCAGCAGTAAAAATATATTTGTCTTTTAAAATTATACTCATTTTAGTTTAGTTTCTAAAAAGCAAATTAATAATTTGTCAGATTATTAAAGTAAACAAAAGTTTTTTAAAAATATTTTTTTATTTATGATTGATAAAAATAATCTATAGCAACATAATATGTACTTTTCATAATCTATTACAAAATGCAGCCTATATCATTGATTTTTTTCTCAATTTACTTTCGTGTAAAAATAAATAATTTTTTCTAAAATCTGACTTATTCTTCTAAAATAATTATATTTTCACACATATTTTGTGAAAATAAAAAATGTGTAAAGAAAATACTCTAAAACACACATTTTCATTTTGAAAATCAAAACAAAGAACTTAGAACTGTCAAAATTGTTGACAAGCACTTCCTTTTGTAAAGAATGAAAAACAACCAATCATTGCCTTAGAAGACATGCCTTATCTCATTTTTATAACTTTAAATATTATTCCTTTATTAACTGTAAAATAATTATAAAGGTGGCAGTATCAGATGGTACATTTTTCTTGATAAAATAACCATAAAATCAGCAAAATAATGTAAAAAATTAATAAAGAGTGATTTAAAACTGCATACAAACATCTTCAGTGAACACAGCCTACAA
This sequence comes from Epiperipatus broadwayi, assembly GCA_028023455.1. NCBI lineage: Eukaryota > Metazoa > Onychophora > Udeonychophora > Euonychophora > Peripatidae > Epiperipatus > Epiperipatus broadwayi. Next base: position 3,641,480 of record JAQFVV010000045.1, read on the forward strand.
ATTAACACAAGGCTGGGCATCTAATCAAATTCATTTTAAGCAACTTTGCATTCATATAATATTTAAATATGTAAAAGTTGGGAGTGGAATAAATTGATGCTTGAAAATAAAAATGAGACAATTTGTTCTACATAAATACTTTTTATGTAATAAAGATATATATGAGAGATGATGACCTGGCCCAACTTATGAGTGCTGGTTCAGCATGAAATGCATCTTGGGGGTTATTTGTCTTTTATTGTATCTTTATTTATATGAAATTATTTATGAAATAAAAAAGAATGGTAAAATGTGGAAGTTGTTTAATTATAAGATCTTCTTTGTCAGTTAACATTAAGTGAATATAGAAGGGACTTTAGTTAAATTATTACTAAAATTTACATGTAAACATCAACATGAAACTGCACGATGTAATGGTGTTTAAATGTAAATTGTATTGCCGTGTTTGGAGAAATATCAAGTGTTTTTTCTGGCAGCTGATAATGTTTGTTTTGACAGAAATATATGTTGAACTGAGAGATTGGATTGCCATCAAGCATTGGTCATTGAAAAAAAAGATATAAAATTTATATAGATAGTGTAATTCAAAATAATGTCAATAGGTAAAAGCTTTATTTAATCTTAATAGCATAGTGTTCTTAGTATGCTTTTGATTACCTGGAAGTCATATTCTTAACCATAGATGTCTAAAGAGCTTGTGTCATTTGTCAAGGAATAAACTAGATGTGGATTTGCATAAAATAAGCATATACGATGTAAATAAGTTTATGTAAATGAATTATATTTTTGTTAGAGGGATGCAGGATCCTTTTTTGTTTATTATGTGGATACCATGCATTTAGCATCATTTTTTTCAGAACTGATGATGCTGGGAGATGTAGATTTTAAATGGTGGCCAACCTTAGATTTGTACTCACAAAAAAATAGATTTAACCTCCATATTCATCTTAGCTAGATTATATTGGTATCTGTGCTATGTAATTCTTGTAGATAAATTGGCATGATATTCTCCATAATAAACTGCATGACAGTTTATGTTATTGCATCCAGTTCTGTATTCAACTTGAGACTTCTGATCAAGAATCAGCTTGTCTTTGTATTGTTAATTAGGTGATTCAAGGAAGGTGGGGTGTGAAGGACATTTTGAAATGTTTCAGCACAGATTTTATTTATCCAATGGGTAGCCTGGGGATGTATGGAAGTGATATTCAGGATTTTTCTTTGGTTTGAATAGGCCTGTTTCTAATTTTAGTATAAAATTTTTGGACAGTTTAAATGAGAGCTGAATGTTTGTATCTGATGTTATGCAATCCCTGATATATGTTCAATGTTATATTTTTTATCAGATTCAAATTTATAAAAGATTACGGCTTCTGTATAAAAATGCTTTCAGGCAAATTTATGAGTTTTGGGTTTAAATGGTTCAGAACATATAACCACTCACATGTGGAGGATTCGACTAACATTTTACAGTTCAATTGGAAATTTTTACACTGTATATATAGATCTAAAAAATTAATGGCTTTTAGATTATCTTCATTTTCTATCATCATTTTAACGAAGATGTATGTATAACATCCTGCTATATTTCTTTAATTTGTTCTGGAACAAAGTCATCGGTGTACTACATGTCTAACAGGGATAGGATTTGGGTTGTGGGTATGGGTTTTCCTACGAGCAACATAATATCTAGCAACATACCAAAGAAGGGGTTTTACCTAAATACTTTAATCAAATCTCATTTGTGTTATGCATTCAGTATGTTGATGATATTTTTATTTGTGCATACAACTTTGTTAAAATGATAATAGAAAATGAAGATAATCTAAAAGGCATGAAGTTTTTAGATCTACATACAGAATGCAAAAGTATACCATAAAACTATAAAATATTAATTAAACCCATCCATGTGTGAGTGGTTATACACCTTGAATCATTTACATCTAAAACTCATAAATTAGCCAGCCTCAAAGCATTTTTATACAGAAAGCATAATCTTTGTAAATTTTGAATTCAATAGATAAACTAACATTGAAACATATGTCAGGGATTTACATAACATCAGATACAATGATTCAGCTCTCATTCAAATCATCAAGACATATACTAATATTAGAAATAGACCTAGTCAAGCCAATAAAAAAAACCTGGATATCACTTTCATATATATGTGGGGCTACCCACTAAACAAATAAAACCTGCATTGAAACATACCATGTTGGCCTTCGCACCCCTCTCACCTTAAATCACCTAATTAACAATACCAGAGACAAGCTGCCCCTGAGCATAAGTCCCAAGTTGTGTACAAAATTGGATGCAACACTATAAACTGCCATGAAATTTATTACAGCGAATCATATGCCAGTTTATCTCTAAAAATCATGCAAAACAGATACCACTATAATCAAGCTAAGATGAATACAAAGCTTAAAAATATTTTTGAGTGTGAGTCTAAGGTTTGCTACAGCTTTGAACTTATGTTTGCCAACATTGATTGATCTGGAAGAAATGAGGCTAAACATAAAGTTAAAGAGGCATGGCATATTTCCAACAACATAACCCAATAAACAAAAAAGAATCCTGGATTCTCCTTTCATAAAAGTGGCTCATTTAAATGAACTTATTCAAATTTTATGAAAATTCCCTATCTTGTTTATTCTTTGATAAATATTATGAGTGCCTCAGACACCTTTTTCTACGAATATGACTACAATGTAGTCAAAAGCATGTAAAGTACGCCATGCTATCAGAATTAAATAAAGCTTTTCTCTGTACACATTATGTATGTACTTATTTTGAGTTACATTGTTCTGAAAAAAGTTTTTTAAAATTTCAAAGACAGATAATTAATTAATACACTGTACAGGCTTACACACACCTGCACATAGAGAATGACTAGGCAGTTAACATGGGTAGAATGACAACCTTGGCACTAATGTGGGCTTTGAATGTTCCATCATCAGATTTTCAATGAAATGGATGGCTGAAGAGTTGTGGGTTAGGGTAGTTTGAAGCCTGTCCATTAAAGTATGAAGATTGGCTATTTTAATATAAATCTGAGCACTGATTGTATATATGTGTGAGGATAGTAATCTGGACCAACTGGTGATTGCTGGTTTAGCATGAAATACATATATTGGTGATTATTTATCTTTTCAACATGTCTATGATCAGGTGGGTCAGCAATATGGGATGGCATGGAAAGTTGAGGGTTGTGTGAATGAGTTCGAAAAATAGATAGTGTAAAAAATTAATTATATGTATATTATAACTAAATATACATAATTCGTGGTGACTTTTAATTTTAAAACATTAAACAATGAATATCTTGCAGAACTGATTTCTACTATTTCTACATAATCATTTTCATTTGATAAATAAAAATGTTTTTGAAAGTCATTAATTATTTAATATTTTAAATGTAAAAGTTATTATGATTCATATAGTTAGTTATTGGTTATATATATATATATATATATATATATATATATATATATATATATATATATATATATATATATTGTAACCATATTAATGAATCAAAAAAAAAAGATATTACCATACCTGAGTAGTCCATAGAATGATCATATAAAAGAGTTCAAATAGAAATAACTAAGTAAAGGTTCAAAATATCAAGAATTATGGGGAAATTGTTAATAACCAGTATTATAAAATAAGTATTATATGGAAATCACGTGAAGTGGGTACACTAGTAATTCAATAAAATATAACTCAGGTATACAGGCAGTAGATCTTATCCACTTTCATTTCTTGGTTTGATGTTAAGTGCATGTTTAAACAAATACTAAGTGAATATGGTCGAGCAGGGCGCCACTAGATTATCTGAATCTAGACACGGTTATAACTGATAACCTTTCACATGTACCGGGTTTGAATCCCTTTTTGGTACTTTATTTCTAATAAAAATGAGAGATTTTGCTTTTTGAGCCATATCACTATAAGCACTAATAGTTAGGTAAAAGTAAAACATCTTTAAACCAAAGTGGAGTATATTAGACATAAATCATTTCTCAGATCTTAGCATAACAAATGTGTTTCAATAGTTTTGTAAGTTTACTAGCTCAGATTATATATAACTAATTGAGGATGGCAATTCACTCATCCTTGCATGAAATAGATGATGGGATGTGGTTATAATAATACTAAGAGATCACTAAATATTATAAAATCAATATTTATTTATGGCCTTTAAACAGTTAAACAGCTCATTAATTAAAATGTTGATGATGATGATGATGATAATAATAACGGTAATGACAAGGGTTTCAATTACAGCTCTATGACTAAGCCTAAACATAAAACTAATTTTTATAAAGAGATTCCTAATTATTGCTTAATTTTAGCATATTTACTTATATCTTAAATAACTAATATTCAACCATTGATGATGATGAATAATCACACTTAACAAAGACTACACTTAATGAAATATATACGCCTCGTTTAATAAAACAAACTAATATTTATTACTACATTTCTAACATATACAGAAAAATTTCTAGATAAATATGAAAATTGACATGAATAATAATAATAATTGATTATATTACAATCCTCAGATTAATTTTAAGTTCTTCCCCCTTTCCCTTCAAATGTATTTTGTATTAAGTTGGACGTCACATTGACCATGATTTTTACTCCATGAGAAAAATATTTCAAGAGAGAAAAAAAAAATATTATCTGCTCATTAACACACATACTTTAAAATCCAACATGTAAATAGAATGTAAAAAAAAAAATGTTAGTAAAATTGAAAGAGCAAGTTTTTAGAAAAGAGTTTTAAATTATTTTCTCCCCCCTCTCTTCTACCTCTGAAATGCTATACTTAATGAAACAAACTAATCTAATATTCTAACCACTTGTTACTCCACATTCAATTGCAATTATACACATATAAAAATATTATTATGTATGTGCGTGTTTTATCCCATGATAACAAAATATTATTTAAAACCAAAATAATAATATATTAGTTAAAACTAAAATCATAATACCATAAAAAAAAATTGTTTTACACATTAATATTGTAAAATTAATAAACAAATAATTTTCATACATTCAAGATCATTTATGAAGCTCAAAGTTATTATTAGTAAGACATTCTTGTTTTAATCGATCTGAATAGTCTTTAAAAGTTCTTTAAATAAAAATATACCACTTTATTGCTAAAATGTTTATTAAGACTGATATCATAAAGAAAATAGATATAAAAAGTCATATTACCGATCTTTTGTTTGTGGCGAATTTCCAAGGGTTCAAACTTGTCTTGTATAATGTTTATATTTCTGTAGCTACCATTTCCGTTTTATTGGGAACAATCTCTTTCTTGAGGTGTATAACTATTTGATGATGATGACTCTATTGAGGTTATTTGCTTTAGTGGACAATTTGGAAATCATTATAGTAAATTTTCTTCTCTTCTTGTCAAGCATGTGGATGAAATACAGCAGTTGTTTTCACATTTGTAAATTTTCTTGAGTTTAAAATCAGTTGTTGTAACAATTAATTGGACTTGATGATTAATATTTATCAGTAGATTAATTCATCTTCTTTGAATGCAGGTGAATGCTTTCTTCCTTCTATTAAAAACATCTTATTTATCTGGTCAGTTGAAAGGTGTAGAATATTATTTTAGACACATCTTTTCTTTCCTATGTGATGTGCAGCTTCCCCAGATGGTCTGGCAAATGGAATATACATATAATTTTTCTAGCAAGCCATTTTTTTTATATTTTCAACATTCAAATTTGATAGTTTAATAATCTGAATCAATCACAATCATAATCTAAGACAGCTTTTTATATCCAATTTTTAGCTAACTTAACCAATCAGAGATAGCATCACTTGCTATTTTTGGACAAAGTTGTTTTAATTAGATCTCTAATTTATTTTCAACCAAAGTATTTTTCAACTGAAAAGTTTAATCCTTTTTCCAGACACTTTTGTTTTAAAAAAAAAATAGACTCAATTCTTATTTCCTTTCTTTTGTTTTTTCTTTCTTTTTAACATCCAGGTAACACTTCAAATCTTTGAGCTTCCTTCTTTAGATCTTGATAAGAAAATTTCAAAAATTATAGCTCCAAAGTGACAATCATTTACAAAAAATTTACTACAAAGATCGATATCTGATTAAACAGATTTCCTCTTTTAACAAAAAAAAATTGTACAAAAAAATAATTTAACAGATTTAATACTTCCTTTTCTTTCAATATTTAGGAAATGTAAAATTTTGTATGTAATGTACACACATCCTGCATTCTTTCAAATCATTCATGAACTAACCCTAAATAATGTGATTGCTAGCTTAGGAATTATAAACCAATTATTTAATTAAATCTGTAACTTTTAAATCCCAATTATAATTAAAGAAAAGCAAAATAAAAGTATAGAATAAAATATTAGAATTGATCAAGCATAGGTTAGTTTTAAAGAAAGTTAAAATGTTTAATATTTGAAATATAAAACAATTAAATAATTTACACATACATTGCCTATATGTATGCATTATAACTTTGCTTTTTAAAGAAAAATTAAATATTAAATAGTTTAAATGTGTGTATTACCTTTCTATCAACACACAAACAAGTAAAGCATGTAATTGTTGACCCATTCTCTCTCTGTTTAAAGCTTTTAGAACTGGACCTTGTAGGGTTTAAACTTGGATGCCCTACAACTTCCTTTATGATTATATAAAATTGTGATGATGATTTTGTTTTACCTTTTCTACATGCACATTACTATAAATTTGGCTAGTGACCAAATTGTAATGGCACAATATATATCATAAAAAACCAGTCAACACTTAGACAATCCAAACTGTTGTCAAGACAATATAATTCATATCACTCTAGCCAATTCTTAAAATTAACCAATAGAATATCAGCAATCTATTGCCTAGGCAATATTCAATTTAAATTAATCAATAGAATATCAGAAATTTGTCTGTCAAGGCAACATTCAGATAAAAATCTGTGTGTTGCCTTGGAAACAGTTGTCAGTATTCTCTTGTTAATTTTAAGCAATGACTATGGTTTTACAATTATTGATGAGAGAGTGCATGTCAATTTCAGTGCACATGTGTACAGTAGTTGCTTTTACAGTATTAGATATATAAATCAATATATTATTAACTGTTACATTTATATAAAGTAATAAAATTCAGTGTCACAAGTAATTAGAAGTGAGAAACTTTCTTTTCCTGTGATATATAAACTGAATTTGTACAAGTAATACATCACATGATCACTAGTTTGGGGATATTGGATGAGTAGGCACTAGATAGGGATTTTATGCACAAGCCTTCTGGTATCCATTAATTACTCTGACTTGCTTTGAGTGGCACTACTGTTTGGAGAGAGTTTTGCCTGTTTTACAAGCAATATATTGATTTAAAAATCAGACTCATAATAAGTTCAAATTCTAATTTAGGCAGGGTCAATAATTGTTGATTTATTTAAAGACCTATGATGTATAAAAATATTTTTAATGGAAAAGTGGGTGTCAATTTTAGTATGTGTAAACAAGTGTTCCCAATATTACAAATATGTATACTGTACCACTATTTCTAATGAGATGAAAGTGAAAAATGCAGTTGAGACAGTGCCATGGAGACCATGCAAATGCTAGGGTGTTTGTGCAGTTGAGAAACCTCCATTTAAAAGAATCTAGTAAAAATTTATGAGCTCATTCAAAAACAATAACTACTGTACTAAACAAGGCAAAACTCTCTCCATACAGTAGTGGCACCCTGTGCTAGTGGCACCCTGTGCCAATCAGAGTAATCAATGAATGCCTAGAGTAATCAATGGATGCCTTCTGGCATCCATTGATTACTCTGATTGGCACAGGGTGGCACTACTGTATGGAGTTTTGCCATGTTTAATAACAATTATGTGCTAGTATGAGATAATAGTGATCATGTGATGTTTAGTGGTTTAACTACTGTACTAGTTTGCTTAGTTATTTGTAATTCTACTTCTATTCATGTAAACCATATCACAGGTTAGTCTCATATTCCTTAATAATATAATTTCATGATATTTGAACAGATAAACTAAGTATATCACTTTGTATAGGATGGATAAACAATTCTCATAAAACTTTGTTTTGTACTTAAGAGAGTTAGCAAATTATTTCAACTCCAAGTTATAAATATTTTAATACTGCTAGTTATCTCAGGGTTCTTAACAAAATTTATAAATAATAACTGATTTAGACTAAATTATGACTTGTAATTTTACGACTAATATGTCTGTGATATGATAATGTTAGCAAAGGGATTTTATTATATCCCATCAAATCCGAGAAAGAATATTATTTTTTTACGTAAGGTGTAAGAATGACTTTATTTATTTAAAAAACATATAATTGGTGATGACAACATTTAATAACAACAACTATATAATAAAATATCACAATTAATTTATTAATTATAAACAATTGTGTAATGAAATATTCAGCGATAAACATAATTATAACAATAACAAATTATTTAAAATTTTGATACAGGTATATAATAGGCCTGTATTTCAGTTATTACATAGTAGAGATGTCTGCCCATCCCTCATATATGTATTAAATGGGTTATGTTCTGTACATGAGGGGTCAGACTGACTTTAGGTCAACATAGGTGTGATGAGAATTTCAGCCTCATGGTGGCCTTTGAGCATTCCCTCATCATATATAAAGTGATATGTCATTGTGGATATAATTACATTGGAGAAACTAAATGTGCATTGCAAAAGAGAATTAGGGAGCATGAATTATTATATAATAAGTTGTGTTATTCTGCAGATAGATATAAATCTGTTTTTGCAGAACATGCAATGGCGAATTCTGCTTTGATAGAATTTTTATTTTGCATGTGTAAAATTATTTGAAGAAAAGAAAAATTAAGAAGTCATATTTTATAAATAGTACAGATAATGTATTGAATAAACAGTGTAATTGTGTTAATATTCACAATTTATGGAAAGTAGGTAATTCACATGGGAGCGTTACTGGTGTGAGAGTTTAATAATATTTAAAGATTAACGTATTGCTATTTAAGATGGTGGAATATGCCAAAGCTGGCTATAGCAAAGGATATTAATCTTCAATTTTATATAGGCATTTTTTAATACATTGTACAGGCTTAAACCTGCATTTATATATGTAATATATGCAGGATTCGAACTCAGACTTTCACACGACCCATTGCTCTGTGCCATCTCATATTGCTGACTCATCTGATCACACACATGTTGAAAAGATAAATAATCACCAATATATGTATTTTATGTTAAACCAGCAATCATCAGTTGGTCTAGATTACTATTCTCATAGTCTTATTCTAGTGGGTTGTTTTATATATATATATATATATATATATATATATATATAAAACAACCCACTAGAATAATATATATATATATATATATATATATATAACCTTATAATTAAATATTAGTAAATACAGACATCGATTTATAATATTATATATATATAATTAGCACTCATTTTCTATTAAGATAGAAAATCTTCAAACTGTAATAAACAGGCTTCAAACTCCTCCACCCTCCAACTCTTCTGCTATCCATATATTTAAAATCTGATGATGGAATGCCCAAATCCTTTGTTAATACCAGCAGATGAGTGCTAGTTCAGTACAAAATATGTATACTGGAGATTATATGTCTTTTTTCATGTGTGTTGTCATATGCATCGGTTGTATGAGATAGAGTATAGAGTTGAAGAAATCTTGAAAATCTGAGTTCAAATCCAATATATGATATATTAAAAAGATTTAATTTCAAAAATAATATGTTCAAATACAGAGAAAGGTGTCATTTGGGCCTTTTCAAATAAGAAGGTTGAAGCTGGATTCTGAACAAGTAAACTTACATAACAGGTGTACACCCTTATGTAATTATTGAAATAATCAAAGTGATTTAAATATTAATTAAGTAGCTAATAATACTTCTTAATTTTTTTAAAATAAATTAGTTGAAATTAAATTAAAAAAGGCTCTGTGATAAACTGATTATTTAATTCATTTCTGCTTTTGATTAAAATAAATCTAAATTATTATTTTATCAAAAGAAAAAAAAACACTATTTGTAGAAACAAAAGTTTTGTTTTAATATACCTGTAAATTGGAAAATTAATTTAATTAACATTATACATAAAGGGAGGTTGAGAAAAAAGTTTAAAATTTCTGGTTTAAAATCAAAATATTGATTCTCTTATATTATTTTGATTAATATAAGATAAAGCACAGCACTAGTTGCATAACAGTATAATCTTTAATGAGAGTAATGTGATGATGTGATGTGATGTGATGTATTTTGGCTTCTTCTTAAACGAAGTCAAGAATATCTCAGCAATAATGCCCAGATAAACCTGTTAGCCACTTTATTTTCCATTCCCCACTCTAAGTCTTCCCATATTCTGCCCCATCCCATTTCCACAACATAATCTCTGTCAACTCTATGGCCTTTATATCTAAATCCCCCTTATCTTTTCACAAACCCAGCATAAAAACCAATAACTCACTTTCTGTATAATCACTTTGTTCATATCTATTCTCCTATAACTTCATTATCTGTACCCTTTCTACTTTCAAGCATTTACATTTAATCAACAGATGCCTAATATTTACTATATCTTCTTTACACAATTTGCACACTAAATCACCCATAGTTTTCCATTTACATGTATATTCTCTTGTTGCTAAAGATCCTATTCGAGCCTTAAACAATAAACTACTTTCCTTACTATTATCATAAATTAACTCGCATCCAATGTTTCGTTTACTTCTATATATATTTACACTCTTCTTACCCTCCATACTAGTTCTCCATCTCTCCAACTCCCTATTTTTTATTAATACTTCTATTGTTTTATCCCATTCCTTATCACTATAACACTCAACAATCCTCCTAACATAATCATCCCACCTTTTATACAAGTATACTGATATAAATTTTTATCCAAATCTTTTGCATACTGCATTACCTTTCTCACCCATCTTGTTACCTGCCCTTTACTCATAATCCAATTAAACACTATTTTGGCTATTCTTTTACTATCCATAAACTGCAACCTACCAAACATTTTAAACTTTTCATACAGTGCCACCAAGTGGGAGCATTCATAATCAATGAACACAGGAAGGTTTGTGCATAATATCCTAATCTAGTGCTTATTCATTCAACATCTCCAGATTAGTTTGTAACTTGCAGGGTTTATCAACAAGAAGTCTTGGATTTGAAAGCATTCCACCTAGATTTCAAATCTAATATAGCCCCTCAGCAGCCATCTTTTACCTATTTGGTTAACCATAAACCTCTATAATACTAAGTTCAGTGTTCTCAAATTCAAGGCTCCTCTCTGAGGAAATTCACAAGCTAGTCTGGGGATGTTGCATAAATAGACACTAAATAGGGATTTTATGCACAAATATTCCTGCATCACTTGATTACAAAGGCTTGCACTTGGTGACACTACTATATAAAAAGTTTGGTATTCTCATTAACAGCATGTGTAAGCATATGAAATGCTGATCATGGAAGGTATAATCTTTATTAAGCATCTTGTTTATACAATCTTCAAGTTCTTTAGAATTTATCTTTAGATACTGAAACATATATCAACTTGAAAGCTTGCAAGGTAAATATAGTTTTGTTGTTAGCAGGATTTAATTTGAGTCAAAATTTGGGTCTGTCCAGAAATGCATGTTCATGGTGCTGATTGTGTTGCCCACATCAACACTGAATGTTGTAGCCAATCCTTGCTGTACAGAAGTTCAAGTAATATAGAAGTAAAATATGAATTGAACATCATGAGCATAAAGCAAGCTATATGTAAAGATCATCTTTATAGACACACTAATAAAATGTAATTTAATGTTGGCAGAGAAAGCCAAATATATAGTGACCGTCTATACTTGCAGCCTACTCTATATTTGTACAGAAAATTAGATATAAAAAACTAGTTAACAGAAAGAAATCCATTATTATTTTTTTATATCTCAAATGCGTTGACCGGAAAGCGAACCCGGACCAGCTGCGCAGCTATCCTAACCGTTGGCCACCAACGCTTGAGGAATCTACTCATTTGTGTATATATTATTGGTAGCACTGAAAATATTATTTTCAGCTTTAAGGAAATTTAAGAAAAATATCTACTTGTCTATTTTAAAAAGACAGCTAAATAATTTTGAATAAATTAACCATAATTGACTAAGGGAATTAGATTGCAAGAATTTAAATCATGTTCCAAGAGAAAAAAACAATTTGACAGTTAAAAAGATTTTTTTTTTTTTTTTAATTTTATTATACAATATTTTAAAAGGCTATTTAATAGTTTACATTTAGAAGAATAAAATATGTTCATTGCCCAAAGCTATTTTATATTTGATAATAAATAAAATCCTAAATCCTTAAAAATAACGATCAAATTCTTATACCTTGGGCAGATGTGGAAAATTTTATACTGCTATAAATTATTTAGTAATAATTTAAAAACATATTAATAATTAAATAAGTAAAATGCTTTTATATCATTAAATGCATGCATGAATATGCATATATGCAGGTGTCCATATTTTGATCCATGTTCTCTGCATGTATCTGAGACTTGGACTTTTAACAGAAGAGCAATATAGAGAATTCAGATCATTCAACAAAGTGAGTGAGAGAACAAATGAGTGTTACTGACATCATGGAAAGAATTGACAGACTGAAGTGGAGTTGGGCTGACATTCTGCTAGAGAGATGGTAATAGATGAATAGCTGAAATCTTGAACTGGATTCCAAAAGATTGTAAAAGACCTAAAAGGTGACCACAAGTGAGATAGATGGATGTGCTGTTGTGACATGGAAAAAAGAGACTAGAGATCAAAGAAGATGGGTTGAACTTAGCGAGACCTTCATCTTACAATGAATTGTTAATTGTTGAAACTGATGATGATGATATGCAAATGAAGATAGATATATAACTTAAACAATGTTACTACCTTTATTGCTTTGTTTTCCAACCATATAAACAAGATGGACACACAATTCAAAGTGTTGCTACATTTATTTTGTATCTCACATATTAACTTGTCGTATTTTTCTCACTTTATATAAAAAAAATCACAAAATTCAATTCTCCCTCTATTGAGAGAAATTGCTAACTTTTTTTAGAAATATAACTGTTAAACCCAAATATATATTATCATATTATTTTACTTCAAAAGATTTTTATAGATGTGAAGATAATTAAAGATATGGCAGCTTAAAAGCCTTTTTACTCTGCTTTGATGACTTGGTAGTCTCATGGCAGTTCCAAACTTTGTAATATTACTTCAAAGAAAATAGCTTGAATAGTTAAAAACATGATTTTTTGTGAAGTTTATTCAGATTTTTCATCCAAACATTAGGCATTATTTTAACATGAATTTTAATTACTTTAGTTTTTATTTTCCTCTGGGAAGAGAGGTGGGCCTTTCCCTGGAAATACTGCAATACCAGGTGAACCCATGGCGGAGCAGAGCAAGTCCCTAACTCTCCACCTAATTCCAAAAATCAGCTTAATATTCTGGCCCCCATTAGGGAGCATATCAGATATTAAGCTGATAAGGACAGAAAGCTGACTGTTTTTGCACAATAATTATATAATATTTGTTAAAAATCAATAATATATATTATTAATTATTTCTTTTATAAATGAGTATTTTATTTTTAAAAATGAATGTTATATTTTTTCACTGTGACATTAGCAATGCAATTTACAGAAACAACTATTTGCTAGGTATCACAGATCTGTTAAAATATATTGCAATACAGTAAAAATTATTTCAAATTATTTAAACTTTTAAAGTATAATTTAAAATTTTAACAGATATTGATATTTTTCATTCATATTTTAAAAACATATGTCAAACAAAAAGTATTTCACTCATTTTCTAAAATTAAACTGCTTTTTTTATCGTTGATGATGAAAAACAGTTATCTTTTTGGTATTCTTTTGATAGCGAGGCATGGCCACTTGATGGCATTGTTTATGTGTGAAAACATATAAAGATGCCATTTCACATGGCTGCACTTATGGCTAATACAACACTTTTGTTGTATAAGCCATTTTGGGCCACTTGATGGCATTATCCACTAATATTACAGCATAATTTGTGCTTCATGATACTTTATGCGAATTCACACAATTCAGTTAGCTATCATATTGTGTTACGGGGTTTGGATTTCAAGTGTGCATAATTTTCTAAATGTTGAATACATAGTATTTTTATTTGTAGTTAAAGCATGCAGTCTGAATTACTAAGAATTCTCATACCATCAACACCCTTCCCTACATGGCTTGAAATGTGGCAAACATAAGCAAAGTGTAGGGCCAAATATAATTTCCAAAAGCAAACATAAAAAAATCACATTTTCATAAGTAAATGTACAAGAGAAATAAAATGTTTGAAGAAAAGAATATTATTTTTAAATTGTCTAACTTGCCAACCACAGATGCTGACGCTGTGGCATTAACATTTCATTTATAAAAAAGGTGTTATTGTTGTTATTTTTTGTTTGTAAAAACCATAAAAAAAGCCGATCAAGATTTCGTTTAAAAAAAAGAAAAGGTGTTATTGTTGTTACTTTTTGTTTTTAAAAACCAAAAACTAGTAGAATAAGATTTTATTTTTAAAAAAAGTTAATACAAATAGTCTAATTTAAAAATATTATTTTAAAAACATAAACATTTAAAGACGTATTACAAAAATAAAAGTCTTGAAATAAAAAAATGTGTGCTTGTTTTTTTGTTTTAAAAAACCAAAAAAAGTAAACAACATTTTATTAAAACAACACAAAAAAGGAGATCAATATTTTATTAAAAAAATAATTAAAAAATCACACAAAAATGATTTGTTTTTATTTTTGTTTTGTAAAAACAAAAAATACTTAATTGTAATTATTAATTAGAGAAAATATAACTTACTATTAAAAATTTATCGGCTGAACATTTTCGAGGAACCATGCCTCATACTCATAGCCTTCATAAAAATTGTAATTTTTGTTTTAATAATAAAAGTCTTGGCCCGGTAATGATACATTTCATTGTTTTTTTTTTCAAAAACAACGTCATCAAGTGGCCATGCTTGGCTATCAAAAGACTACCTTTTTGATTACAATGTATTTCTTTTCAGTATTTGCACAAATCAAATGTATTTTTTTTTCAAATTTATTTAATTTCTAAACAAAAATATTTATCAAATGAAGTCAAATTTATTATATTCTAATAAATAATAATGGCTTAATATTAAAACTAATATTGAAACCTTACAGACAGGATAAACAATTAAAACTGTTGCAGTGTGAGAGGATTAATATCTATTCATTATTTAGATATATGTAATAATAAATAATCATAACTTAACTATATGTAATTGAATCAGATGTAACTATACTTAAACCACTAAACATCACATGATCACTGTTTCTTATGCTTGCTCATAACTGTTATTAAACAAGCAAAACTCTATCCATATAGTAGTGCTACTCAAGGCAAGCCAGAGTAATCAATGGATGCCAGAAGGCTTGTGCATAAAATCCCCATCTAGTGCTTACTCATCCGATATCCCCAGACTAGTTTCTGGCTTATGGCACTGAGTGGCACTACTGTATGGAGAGTTTTGCCTGTTTAAGTAACTATACTTCCCACTGAGTTATGTGTCAACAAACTGAAAAAAAATAGAATGATAGCAGTCTATGCTTTAGCTTTGTTGTTATGTAAATACATTGATTGATATCATTCTATCTTTTTCACACTTTGCTGACATTTACAAAACTTATTGTGAAGTCCAGTTATTACCATTTCAACTATATATTGATAAATAGATAAACCAGGTGGATAAACAATTTATAATTTTGTTTTTTCACATATTAATATATATCCTTTTACCAGTTTTATATATATATATATGTGTGTGTGTGTGTGTTTAAAGTAAATGGTCATATTAATTTAAATATTTCTGATCTTTAATAATGTTACTATAAGTTTGGTATATAAATTTGAATACTAGAGTCACCATAACCAGTAATTCGTCAGGGTATGTAGGATATATATTACCAATAACAAAATAGTCTAAAATGTGCAAAAATGAATTGGGTGTATTTTCTAATTGCTACTTATACTGCTAAAATGTGGACATACAAGAAATCTAAAGAAAAAAAAAGATGTATGCATTTAAGATTGATGTTGCCAAAGAATCCGTCTATTCTGTATTTGAAATAAGGCACTCTTCACATACCTGGAGCCTAATTGCAAATATAGAAAATTTGAACTCAGACTTTCAAGCATCCTTCAAGTATCCATACTATCTCATGCCACTGATACACATGACCACACACATATAGAAAAGATAAATAATCATCAATATACGTATTTCATGCTAAAACAGCACTCATCAGTTGGACTTATGTGCGGGAGATGATAATCTGGACCAACTGATGAGTGCTGGTTAGCATGAAATACGTATATTGGTGATTAGTTGTCTTTTCTATATGTATGTGGTCATGAGTATCAGTGGTATGAGATAGTATGGATAGTTGAAGGGTGCTTGAAAATCTGAGATCAAATCACCTATATTTCTATTCTGTATTGTGCACAAGATTAATAAGTCTATTTTAGATGAACTAGAAGTCAACAAGAGATTTTCAGTGCTAATAGAAATATTTCTAATGGCACATCTCAGACATAAGATCAAACTTCGGAGAAACGCTGGGCATTGATGAAAGCGTAGTTGGCCACAACAATACGCTTACTTTCCAAGTCAGATCAGTTTAGGTGCCAATAGCTGTGAATTTCATGAGATTTGCGTAGATCTCAAAACTGTGAGTATGGAGAAGAACAATGAAGTTTTTCACCTGACTCTTGATGATTACGTACTGAGGTAACAGTCACTTTAAATTTATCATTTTTCTCCCATTACTATTTCTCTACAAAAAAAGGTGTCTTAAAGAAAGTAACATTTTATATTCCATTAAAACTTGATTTCAAAATATAAAAATACTTTAATAAGGCAAAAAAAGATTTAAAGAAAAAAATTACGATTTTAACATATATGTATGTGTGAGCGTGTGTGTGAGAAAGTATTAGCTTTAGAATATAGCAGTCTAGGAGGCTAATAGCTTTGGGCAACTCACTATAAAATATTATCAGATCTTCTGAAATAAAAACTTTTTCAACGGTTTAAAAAATAAAATATCATCAAACGAGTTAAAGATGTTAAAAGTTTCTTATAAAAAATAAAATAACTAATGTAAACTGTCAATCAAAATATCCATTTGCAAAGATTGATGCTGAATCAGAAACCTATAAGTGAAAAGTGATATTAATCAACCACTATCTGTTAAATATTTGAAAAAAAAGTAATCTATACAATTAATTCTATCCATATTTTCATAACTTGGTGGTTATGAATTTGGAATCCACGGGGCGGCGCTATAGTTGAAAGATTTTTCACCTATTACTCTACTGCTCGTCTTATAATGAAATCTAGATTGAAACGTGGGCTTTGAACGTTCCATCATCAGATTTTCTATGAAATGCACAGCTGAAGAGTTGTGGGTTGGAGTAGCTTGAAGTCAGTTCATTAAACTATGAAGATTGTATATCTTAATATAAAGCTGAGCACTGATTGTATATATGTGTGGAGATAGTAATCTGGACCAACTGATGATTGCTGGTTTAGCATGAAATACGCTATTGGTGATTATTTATCTTTTCAACATGTGTGTGATCAGGTGGGTCAGCACTATGAGATGGCATGGAGAGTTGAGTTCGAATTCCTCATGTATAATAAATAATTCATAAAGTAAAAAAAAATAATTGAATAGTTTATTGCTCCAAAGTTTATAAAAAGTTGAACCAGAAGTTATATTCACAGATCTTGAGTGTCAGAATCTGTCACTTTGTCATGGCAGCAAAGCATGCTGGGAAGCTGGAAACAATAAAGTAATTAAATGGTTTATTATTCAGGAGTCCATAACAAGTTCAATCCACAGATCTTGGGCTTCAGAGTCTGCCCCTCTACCACTGCAGCAAAGCATTCTGGGAACTCAGAATATAGTAATTGGATGGTTTATTATTCAAGTCTTCATAAAAAGTTCAAGCATTAGTAATTAAATATCTGGGCTTTGCCATGTATCTCAATTTCCAGATTCTACCATCATGCTGCGAACTGCACAAATAGGTGGAGGAGACACCCTTTTTTATAAGACGGGCATGAATCTTTTCTGCATATTGTCTTCTACATTTTCACCTTTTTTTATTTTGCTCTGTTTATTTTTAATGATTTATTACTATTACTTACATTGAGAAACTCTGGTATAGAATGACATTAACAATATCATAATCATATCATCATCAAATCATCAGTTCAACTTGCTCACAAGATGGCAGTCACAAACTATTCTCTTACAATATTGAATGTTGAAACAATTATAAATAGGCAATACATTAGAAACATGATTGACAGAAGTTGTCACTAATTTGGGGATACTTAATAATAATAATAATCTAAACACCAAAATGTAAATTGGCTAATCCCTTTAATCTCCCTATTCTTGCATAAGTTCTGTTAATCAATAGATGCTAGAAAATAGTGCTTAAAAAATCCTTATCCGATACTGTCCTATTTAAATATTTTCAGATTAGTTTCTACCTTATTGCTTTTTTGAACATTGCACTTGGACATTTTGGATCTAATATATTTTTCTTCTAACAGTCATTTTTTTACTTTTTGTACACTACTAAGCCACAATCCTAAATTGAATACCTTTTATTTTGTACCATCCAAACCTCTTTTTTTGCATAGTTACATAAATCTTAAATGGATTCAGTTACTACACATTATGGTGACTTTAGTTAGTTTATAACCTCTGTCACTTTTATTCTTTGGCCAGAATTGGTACAGCACCAATAATGCATTACATGACTTTAGCTTACCCAATATTGCTATTCATTAGCACATTCTTCTATTCTTCTTAATCCTTTGTCATCTTGTGTAAGCTGTAGTATCAATAAATGTCAGATAATAGTGCTGATTAAATCCTTATTCAGTGCAGTCCTATCCAGATATCCGGAGACCAGTTTCTACCTTTCAGCGTCCATCACTGAGGATTGTTCGGACTTCTTTAATCATGCACTTGGATCTCTTTTTGATCTAATCAACTCTCTTTTAGCAACCACAGAAATATTCTTCATTAAGTGGATAATCACTAATCTAATAAATGACTAATAATAATCTTAATCACTGTTTTATTAAAACATTTATAAACAGTTCTTAAGGCGGTTGTCATAAAAATTATAAACAATATTGGAGTAAGTACATATCCTTGTTTTACATCAATTTACATTTCAAATACCTCAGATTTTTTATCTGTAGTAATATAATTGTGTCTCATTCCATCCTATGAAGCTATGTAATGCATATAAACTTTACTAAATCAAGTAATTTTAAACAATACTACATAACTATATGATTAACTGAATCATATGCCTTGACTAAATCAATAAAATCACAGTATAGTTCACTTTTATGTTCCTGACAGTTTTTTGCATTTAGCTGGCTATAAAAACTATATATACTTGTAGGTATTTTTTAATTCTTTGTTAATAATTTTCTTTGAAGTCTTAATACTTTACATAATTTTGAAATACATTTTATCATATATATATATATATGTGTGTGTGTGTTACCTCTTGTACTCTTTCTATATAGACATGTATAAAAATGTATTTATATTAACATTCAGTGCTGTTCATAGATTTAGGTTATTCACAGGAGTTATAGAGCCATGTGCATGTTTTGGAGACAACACTTTCAATGTAAAGAAAAAAAATTCTCATAAACTATACAACAAAGCTGTAATGAAAACTTGATTGAATTAAAATATTATAATGTACTATTCATTAAGTGAAAAAAAACATCCTTTTGAATTTTTGTACCTTTCAACTAGAACACCTTGGAAGCGTATGAGTACATATTTAAGTGGTCATGATATATTTATTAGAATTAACCTTTCTAGCCAAAAGGAAAAAGAGACCTACAGTTATTATAGAAATGAGTTTTCTAAAATGTATAAAAACTGACTTAATATCAGATTTATTGAGTTATGCATGTGAGTTGGTATGAGTTTAAAAACTTAGGCTGTTTTTAGATTTCAGATAGATGAGTGATGAAAGATTGCTAGATGAATAGATTGCATTAGCTTCAGTTCTGAATCCAGTTCTCGCTAATTAAAAAGCCAACAACCAGTCTGACAATGGGAACATTGAAGCATTATACCATATAGTAACCATTGATTATTTAAACTTACAGAAACTATCCCTAGAGTAGTTTGAATATAACCATTTTAATTTAGTAATAAGGTTTGTTTTAAAAAAATATTTATCTCAAGGGTTCACAGCCCATGACATGAGTTTGGAAACCCCACAGCATTATAATTAGATTAAATCTTTTTTCATATTTTTATAATTGTAATGCATGTATAATAAATATATGGCTTGTTAAATATGTAATTTAAGAATATAAATCTTTTCATGGGATATACATTTCCAAATATATACCTAAAATAATTCACAAGAAAGATTTTTAATGAATCATTTAAATTAATTTGAAAATAATACCCAATGCCATACCCAAACTATTTTGTCAGATAGAAGATGATCACTTTTAAAACCCTCCAACAGCCACCTTTTACTTCTTTAGTTAATTGCAAAGCTATGAATCTAAAATTGAAAACAATATTTTCAATCCAAACTAATTAACTTATATATAGGTCTAAACTCAGTTCAGTACCTATACATTTTGGTGTCTTTGATTCTTTAATAAACATAGCATTAGATCCTAAGATCTATGTTCAGTGCTCTCAGATCCAAGGCTCCTCACTGATGAAAGCCATAAGTGAAAAATTAATCTGGGGATATTGGATGAGTAGGCATTAGATAGGGATTTTAGGCACAAACCTTTATGCATCCATTGGTTACTCTGGCTTGTACTTAGTATCCCTACTGTATGGAGTGTTTTTGTCTCTGTTTTAACAGCTCGAGCAAGCATACAAAATGGATGATCATGTGATGTTTAATGGTTTAATACCAATTCTATCTATTAGGATAATGACGATTATGGTTATTCAAGAACCAAAGACATCAAACTATATGGATACTGAACTGAATTCAGACCTATATGACTATATAAGGTAATGAGCTTGAATTGAAAGTATTATTGTGTTTTCAATTGTAGACTCATAGTTTTTTAGTTAACTAAAGAGGTAAAAGGTGGCTGCTGGAATAGTTGTATTAGATCTCAAGATCTAGGTGCAGTGCTCTCAGATCCAAGGCTCCTCACTGATAAAAATCACAACCTAGAAACTAGTCTGGAGATATTGGATGGTAGTCACTAGTTGGAATTTTATGCACAAACCTTTTTGCATCCAATGATTACTCTGGCTTGCACTGGCACTACTGTATGGAGAATTTTGCTTCTGTTTTAATATCTTGAGCAAGCTTAAGAAATAATGATCATGAAATATATCAATTAGTACTGAATTAAAAGCAATTCATATATCCAGTTGTACTGCTATTGGGTTATATAATATATACTATGTAATGGACAGCAGGCATCACCAGAGCACACCACTAATCCTATACTGTATCATCAATATATATCTAAAATTGCCTCTACATCACAGAGAGCATAGATTTTTGGCAAAATAACAATTGGCAGGGCAGACAACAGTAAATAAAATGGTGGATAAATCTAACAACTAATAATAAAATATTTATTAACAATTTAGCAATATAGTATGGAGTTCGACAGTATGATTTTTAAAGACCATAACTATTTCAGAGTAGACTGAGATTAACTATGAAGTAACTCTTCTAAATAAATATGCAATGTATTTGGAAGCTGATAGTTCAAATTATCCTACCCCTAATTTTTTCTTCTAGATGCTATTAATAATCCTTGAAGTTTACTAAGACCTGACAATTTATTCATATGGCCACCTATATACATCTCTTCTTCTGCAGAATCTACATCATCCTCATGGAGTTTATCATTTTCTTCATTTTTGGTGCTTCATTTCAATCAATTTCTTTCTCAATGCCTTTCTTTATCTCAGCACATGATTAATCTATTTTTCCCCAGGTTGAATTCTTTTTATTTTCATCTTCTGACCATTAAGTATGTACTAATCTTTCAATCATATCTTCTATTTGATCGATGTCTTTCCCATGCAATCTTTCTTCACTGAGCATCATGACCTCTTCTTGCATTTTCATTTGAGATTGCAATGCTTCCAGAATCTATTTGCTTTCTTCTAACATTTTGTTTACCTGCTCCATTTCTTACCTACTCTTACTCTTTCTGACTTTATCTCTTTCTCTCATATTGCTAATGTTTTCTTACATTTTATTCATTTCTAATTGAACAATTTCATGCTTTTGTTCCATTTTTTATTGCATTGCCTCTATTTTTTTTTCAGTTGGCGGTAAACCAATGATTGTTGACTTTTATCCAATTTCTATTCCATTGACTGCTGATTTTGATTTAACATTTCTATTAAATCTTTTTTCATTGTTTTATTAATTTTCTTTAAACATTTTCTGTATTGTACTGATTTTGCACCATTATATTTATAACAATTTGCATATGTCTGTCTATTCTTTCACCTACCTCAGGTTTTTGAATGTGATGGGGCTGCCTTCGGTCCATCTCACCTCAAATGTTAAACTGCTATTTTGCTTCTCTGTTTTCATGTTGGAGGATTAAAAAGAGAAGAGAGAAAAACTTATTTTATATGAACTTTTACTTCTGATCTGTTTTATTTACTTTTCAGTTTTTACAATGAACCTCATTACATTTTTATTTTATATAATCTTTTCTGTTTTGTTTTTCATTAATGTCATTGATCTAATGTTTCCTTGACTAGCAGAAAACTTAGATTTACTGAGCTAGTGCTTTGGTTGGCATGTGTGTGCTATTGGTTGTTTTAAGTTTTAGATGTTTCATTGCTCATCCATATTGCGATCAATCGTAATCCAATAGAGAGGACTCTATAGTTTGGTCAGGTATTATTTGATAACAAGTCACAATACAATATTATATGTCTCTTTCTTAAATTTAATTTCTGAATAATTGTTTATCTAAATTTTTTCTCGTTTACTATTTTATTAATCATTACATTAGTAACGTGAGACTTCCTTTGTTATTGATAAAATAAAAGGATAAAGGAATAATGAACGACCATAAATTTATTTTCATTTAAAATTTTTAAATTTCTTAATATTTTTCTTTTAATGAAAGACAAAGACAAAAGGCCATTATAACATGCTTTTAGAAAAAGATAGCATAAAATGCAACCAATTAATTTTTAAAAGCTTCAAAATAATAATAAAAACATCACACTGGTTTAATACAATAAAAGATAAATGAAAGCAGATTTTTTTTTTTTAAAGTGAATAAAAATTTACTCGTCAAATTTCATAATAGAGTCTAAAATACAATATTAAAAAGCAGCTATTTATCTGCTAAAAAACACGAAAGTGTTTCGATAATATGTGAACGGTATTTTAAAATTTGATATAAAAAAATAACAATACCGCAATCGAATGAATAGTTTATAATATAAGGAATTTCATTGGACATTCAAGTACCGGAAGTGAGCGCGAAAACGATTCCGTCGCTTTGGTGCTCGAATAATTACGAACTATCAAGAAATAAAACATTCGTTTATTTTTCAAATTTGTTGTTTGTAAATATATAAATAAGTTTACTTATAAATTTTAATGATAAAAAATAAAATTAATAATGTGATCAGTTGAAATGAGGATCATGGGATATTGATCAAATTCCATCTTTTATCCTGTAGCTAAGAATAACTAGCTACTCATTTACCCATGAATATTGGATGCTAAGTTTGGTTGCTAAGCTTTGTGAAAAATATTTTATTTGGTTGGAAATTTGAATTCAGGACTTAGCCATATCAGGCATATATGCTACCTCTATATCATTAGACAAACACTTTTATATGCTAATTTTATTTAACTGGTCAAAGCGATTTTTTTTTTACATTTCACATGGCTGAGAATCAATCCAAGAACCTTTAGCATTTGAGCTCACCCTGCTACATTGAACTAAACCCCACAAGATAATTTTTGAAGATGTAATGGGCTCACTGAAGTTTGAGCATCACTGTCTGAATATAATATTCTTTCACTAATTATTCAACTTGAACTAGTATTTAAACTTATCATCATCAGCAGTCACTCATTAATGGATATGGTCAATCCAACTCCAATATATATATATAAGCTAAAGTATATCATAGTAGTTGTAGTAATAGTAGTAATAATAATAACAATAGTAGTAGTAGTAGTAGTAGTAGTAGTAGTAGTAGTAGTAGTAGTAGTAGTAGTAGTAGTAGTAGTAGTAGTAGTAGTAGTAGTAGTAGTAGTAGTAGTAGTAGTAGTAGTAGTAGTAGTAGTAGTAGTAGAAAATATTCAAAAAGGAATATTTCCCAATATAAGGCTGTCCATCTTTATCATTTTTACTCTCTGGTTCTTAAGATGTCACTTTGTTTTTAATCCAACATCACGAAAATATAAATCTCTTTTTGAAAATAAAATCCTAAAAATTAAAATGAGAGATCATTCTTTGGCCCCTGCGGATATAGTCAATGCCACCTGGAGCCTCATAAAATTATCTCCACAATCATAACTCTTAAACAAAATCAGCAATGGACTAAAAAAACTTACAACCATCAATGAATAGCTTACTCATTAATTTACATGCCCCAATTTTATTTTCTTCTCTTTATGATTCATGTAATATTTGTTTACTATTTTTTATATATATATAAAAAAAAATTATTATGTAAAATTTTTTTAACATGTAATCAGAATATAGAAATTATGTAACATTTTTAATTTGTAATAACAATATAGACATAATAATAAAAAACTTTTTAAAACTAGTAGTAGTAGTAGTAGTAGTAGTAGTAGTAGTAGTAGTAGTAGTAGTAGTAGTAGTAGTAGTAGTAGTAGTAGTAGTAGTAGTAGTAGTAGTAATAAAAACAACAATAATAATAATAATAGTAGTAGTAGTAGTAGTAAAAACAACAACAATAATAATAATAATGAAGATGATGATGATAATAACAATAATAATAATATACTAAAGATAAGTTTTTCAATGACTATTTAAACAAATCTGTGAAACAAAATACACTCACACATAGAACATGATGGTCCTTTATTCTGATTATTTGATATTTTGTGTTGTCTTTTAACTTGACCAAAGCATCTCTTTCCAAGATACCTCAACACCATTTGTGATTATAGCTTTCTAATATAATCTGTTCTCTGCCATATCCTCCCAAGGAGAGCAATCAATATTCCACTTCTTTAGAATAACTTTGAAATAACTTTTAATATAAATATGTACATCCATTATGAATGTTTCACCATAAAAATACACTTTTAGGAAATGCTGTGTTATTTATTTGTTTAACATGTCCAATCCAATAAAATATGATTTTACAAAATCAAAAATAATTTTTTAAATGAACTAAACCTTTTTGTGAGTAATATTACTGTTTCACTATAATCAAACTATGGTTTTGTAATGCATGAAGAATTACACTTTTAAAGATCTTTACAATTGTTTAACTAACTCATCAAGTGAGACAAAGGTCTTTGATCAGAGAAAGCAATTTTTGATTTTTGCATAACATCATGTTTTTATGGTCAGCTATTAACATATTTAGCTATTTTTATTTTAAATGGAAAAATTGCAAACTAATGGATACTGATTTATTAATTTTTAAAAAAAATCTAAAGAGGCCAGTACTTTTGAATTTGCTGGAAAGTCAACTAATAAAGTTCAGTCTCCACATGTTTGAGAAATTTAGTTCTTTGTTAATTTTCTTTCAAGATCATTTGTGAGATTTCTTTGAAAAAATTTTGGAGTAATAAAAACTGGATTTTTTGCATATATTTTTTAAAGAATCATGATTATTTTTACACAGTAATCTTATATTTTAATCTGTATTTTAGCCATTTGCCTGATTGGTGAATGTATGTTTATCCAATGTCATGTGATAAATTCACAACCACTACATTTATGTGAAAAAGATAATTCCACCACTAAATAAAAAATGCTGGTGAAAAAAAATAGTATGAGTGCTTTTAATTATGAAGATGTAGAGTATATTATGTGATAAAGGTTCCCAGACAGCTTACAGAAACAGCCTCAAATGATGATTCATAATTCAGCACTAAGGACTTCTGAGCTTTCATGGTATGTCAATCCCTTAATATAGTTCAGATGAGTAACATATTTAGCAATGTTTAATTTAAAATATAACCAACTTCTATAAATTAGCAATATTTAATAATAATAAAAATATATTTACATTAAATCTTAAAAAAAATGCTATAACAACCAATTTAAAAAATATTACAAATATTACATTTAATAAAAAAAAATGTGACAAAAATGGCCAACATTTTGTATTCTGATATTAATAAACAATAACTATTAATAAAGCTAAAAAAATATATTATGATTAGGATTAGTGATGATATTATCAAAAAATCAAAAAGAGAATTTCAGTTCTTTATTCAGAGAGTGCTGCAGTAAAAATATATTTACATCTTAATGCTATCAAAATATAACAGGGATATTTAAAAATGTAAATTTTAATTTACCTGTAGTAAAATTTGGAAATTTATTTATATAATATTAAAATGTTTTGTTTCATCATCATCATCAACCATTAGCAATCCACTGCAGGATGAAGGTCTCTCCAAGTTCAATCTATCTTCTCCGATCTTTAGCTTCTCTTCTCCACATCATCCCTGCACACTTTCTTATTTCATCCATCCATCTCACATGTGGTCTCTTTCTGAGTCTTTTACAATCTCTTGGAATCTCATTTAAAATTTCAATTGTCCATCTATTATCATTTCAAAATGTCTTGTTTAATTTACATTAAATCTAAAATAAAAATTTGTTTAAGCAACTAATTATTACAAAAATGATGGGCTGAAAGCCTGTAGTTTTTATATTCCTCCATAACAATAGTCTTTAAGATAGTGTACAAGTCACATTTAAAATCTTTTGTATAACTTACTTTGAAACCTAAAAGAAATTGTTAAAACAACCAATTAAAAAAAACACAAGGCCTTTACAAAGCTGGGTGCATCTGGTTGTATAATAATTATTACTGTATTACTTCAAATTTATTTAAGCTGCAGTGGGATTTTAAAGTTTGAAAATTGAAAAAAAATATAAAAGTGATTTTATAATAGGTATTGAAAAATAATAAACATTTTTATTTACTTAAATAGGAACTAAAAGAAAATGTGAATGAAGAATCCCCAATAAAAATGCTAATAATACTTGCAATACTAATTACATGCATACTCCATAAAACAAAGATGAAATCATTAGGAAGTGGGAGATCACCAGAAATAAAATGTTAGAATGTTCACTTGGAATTTAAACCATGCCCTAATTTTACATCTTCACAATTTAAATAAAAAGTGTAGCTTAAATTCAAAATATAGTAAAATCTATAAATGATTACACTTTTATTTTAGATGTATAATGTGTTATTTTTAAAAATAGAAGCTAAAATTTCTAAATAGATAACACATATAAAGAAAACCATAACCAATAATGATGATTATGCTTTGTGAAATTATCCACTAACCTCACTATCAACATGCATGAAGATCTTTTGAGATATTACAAAAGTTGTAGTGTCATTTTCATATTTTAAAGCAGAATTATATAGGTTTATCAGAGTTTTACATTTATTCATTCACATTTTAAAACAAATTTCAGAAAAAAAGATTTTAAAACACTAAACATCACATGATCGACATTTCTTATGCCTGCTCATAACTGTTATTAAAACAGGCAAAACTCTCCATACAGTAGTGCCACCCAGTGCAAGCCAGAGTAACCAATGGATGCCAGATGGCTTATTCATAAAATTCCTATCTAGTGCCTATTCATCCAATATCCCCAGACTAGTTTCTAGCTTGTGGCTTTCATCAGTGAGGAGCCTTAGATCTGAGAGCACTGCACCTAGATCTTAGGATCTAATGCAATGCTCCAGCAGCCATCTTTTATTTCTACTTAACAACAAAACTATGTGAATAAAATTGAAAACAATATTTTTAATCCAAACTCATTAGCTTATATAGTCATATAGGTCTAAACTCAGTTCAGTACCCATACATTTTGGTGTCTTTGGTTCTTTAATAACCATAGCCATTACTATACTATTAAGCAGGAGTTGGTGTTAAACTACTAAACATCACATGATTATTCCTTATGCTTGCTCATAACTGTTATTAAAACAGGAAAAACTTTCCAAACAGTAGTGTCAAGGCTCTTCATTGATGAAAGCCTCAATCTAGACATTAGTATGGGGATATTGGATGAATATGCATTAGATAGGGTTTTTATGCATAAGCCTTCTGGCATCCACTGATTACTCTGGCTTGCACTGAGTGGCACTACTTTATGGAGAATTTTGACTGTTTTAAAAAAAGATTTTGTTTTTCTAAATTGATTGTTTTCATGCCCACTGTTGCATGACAAAAATGTCCTTTGTTCTTATTATATAATCTGTTTATTATTATTATTTCACTATTTGTGAAATTAAAATCTGATTTTTTAGAATGTTTTTCCATTTGTAAATGTATATTTCTAAAAAATCTAAATTCAAATTTTTGACTTGTTTATACACTATTTTTATAACATTAAATGAAATGATATTTACTTGTTTCAAATATCATAAATTTTAAGACATACTTAAATCATTAACAATGTAAAAATAAAATAGATTTTTTCTTTCACTCATTTCAAGGCATAAATCTTTCTCCACTATTCTAAGACCATCTACTCTAGGCCTGAATAATCAATGAATATTAGATGTTATTTTTGCATCCACATTCCCAGAGAGTTTCTTCTTTACCTTTATCAATGAGCACTCTGGGGTCTAGGCTGGAACTAATGTATTTATCTATACTGCAGTATTACTTATTTTTTTAATTCTGTACATTAATTACTTACTATATGGGGTCACTAAAATAGAATGAAAAGTACTGCTTTTTGGAAGCATATAATTAAGCATGCAGCAAATTGGTATTAATTTACCTAGCCAATAAATAGAAAGTATTAGTATTTGACATAAAATTGAAGTCTTCCAAAATGTAGAAATGACTCAATGTCAGATCTATATAACTGTGCAAACAAGTTGACTTGAGTTCAAAACCTTAGAATTCTTTTTTCTTAAATTTCAAACTATTATCTTGAATAGCATAAAGAAATAAACATAATTTCTAGGTGCATAAATATATTCCAACTTTGAATCCTAAGTCCTCACTGATGAAGCAAAATCCAGAAACTGCTCTATGTGTATAAATATTATAGCACATGCCATCTAGAGTTTATTATATGCTCACACTTATAAGTAGATGGTTCTAGAATATGATGAAGGGAATTGCTCTTGGAAGAATAAAAGTAGACATATTAAGAAGTCATGTAATGTTACCATTAGTATTACTGACAGTGTCAAGATTTCAGGAATCATGTTACATTTATATGGCATTAAAAATAATACAATATATGGTAGTGAATACAATGTCCATAGAACCAACCTAAGGGTTTCATGTGAATGATGTGATAGCACAAGGCCCCGGGATTACATGATATACTTTTTTTTGCAAAAATCAAAAAATAAATCAAACCATTTTACCAATTGCAAACTGTAATTACTTTCTTTGGGGGAGAGGGGGGGGGCAAACTGTGTAATTTATACACTCGATTTTTTAGCTACACACAACATAGTACCTAAATGTTTCACAGTGTTCTGGTCTTGTTAATTGTTAAATGTGATGTTGAATGATTGGAAATCAAAATATTTATAAAATTGTCAAGCATTGGTGGTCGAGAGGTCAGTGACAGCTGCTTTACAAGCAGTTGTCCCGGATTAGCGGGTTCGCTTCCTGGCTGATGCTATGACACATGAGAAAAAAAAAATCAAAATATTTATAAATTAAACAGAATATATATATTTAATGTTATATTATTGTATTTATTATAATTTGATTTTTAAAAAATAACTAATTATTTATACATTGCAGTTTTATTATTTATTTTTTCGAATGCCCCCCTCCCCCATTCTTATTCAAAATAAAAATTTTAATGAAGAGAATCATTCACTACGTGATTTATAATAATTGTAGATCAATATATCTGTATCTCTAAATAAGATAATATTTTTAAAAAAAAACATTTAAGTTTTTTTATCATATACGACAAAACCTTGCATAAAAAAATTGCAACAAGGAACTTTTTTTCAAACTAGCCCTGGTTGTAGAGTAAAAATAATCATTTCAGTTTTTAGCGTTAATGCCATTTTATATCAAAGTGGAAGTAAAAAGCATCCAGTAGTTCACTATAAAGCAAAAGTCTTTCCAAAAGGAATAATGAATAGAAAGATAGTACACATAATCACGTGGTTAGATTCAATGCGGATCAAAAGCATATCTGGAATATATGTCATTGCTATCACGAAGCCCTTCAATTATAAACTGGAAGATTTGCTATGTAAGTTTTATTTTGGGCAAACATAAATATTTAATAGATAAAAAAAATTACGATTATGGTTAGCTCTGTGAAATTTTTTAACAGAGGACATTAATGCATATCAACTAAGCATCATTTTACCATATGGTTGTGGACTGTGGAAAGATGGTTGACTCAACATATAAAAGATTTTGAATTCTTTCCCTACTGAAAAAAAAAAATTAGTCACTTAATTGAAGGTGTTGTGCTCAACTTTGCATAGGAAACTCAAACATCACATGACTTCTCAAAAAAGATGTCACATGACATTCTCATGCTTCCACGATAATTTATTCTAACCATCTATTGTTTACTCAAACTTGTAACAGATTTTAGCAGAGTGAAGAGGATTGCTTTCGGACTTCTCAAACATCTAAATATATGAATATTTTTATAGTCAATCAAAAACACAGTATTTTAATTTAAAGTGTTTCTTTATTTTTTTTTTTTTAAGTGTCATAGCATCGGCCGGGACGCGAACCCGCAACCCGGGAAACTGCCTGCAAGTGCAAGGCAGTCGCACTGACCTCTCGAACACCAATGCAAGACCTCTTTCTTTATATTTTTAGGCTTTGTAATAAGCTACAAAAACTGTGTATTGATAAAATAATTAGATGTAGCTCTCAGTTAATGAATGACAGTTCGGCTGTTGGTCTGCATAAAAGAATCAGGATCGAATGTTAGATGAACCTTGCATGATTGGCTATAGCACTAGCAACTTATAAATCAATATGGTCATTGTAATAAAATAATAAAAAGGGTCATATTTCCGCTGAATATAATGCACACACCCATAAAAAACATGCTTTTTTTTTCATAAAACTTTCAGTTTTTTTTTTTTTAATTATTATAAAAGTCTATAAACCATTATGAATAATGCTAAAAAGAAAAGAAAAACAATACTCTTAATTAAGTTACTTTCATTATCATCACTAACTTTCACATGTCTCTCGTCCTTCCTTTCTTTATAAATGTCTCATCTTCTGTACCTTTAATGATAGTAATTTCCAGTCTTTTTGCAAGATTTTATAATGTTTTCTTTATTGATGCTATCTTACAGTCTTTCACCCGCTCAAACATCTATCTAATGCCAGCCTTTTTAAATTTCTCCGGTTGGTGTTATATCATAACTTACTGATTTCATGTAACTATCCCAATTTTTTCTGTACTATCCATATGTAATATGCATTCACTTTTCCTCTCTAAATTTAAAAGAAAAGTGTGTAGTATATACATGCATATATAGTAAATTGATTTACATAAGACTAACTGCGAATTGTAACTCACTACTATCAGCAGAAGATGTGATTCCCAAAAAGAATTATTGTCTCAACTGCAAGAAAAACAACAACAACAATAACAACAACAACAATAATAATAATAATAATAATAATAAGAAGAAGAAGAAGAAGACGAAGAAGAAGAAGAAGTATATAGACAGTAAAAATAGACCCCTTTGCTACTGCTATTTGCTTGTTACTTCAAAATATCTATGATTCCAATAGGCACCTAATTACACCTGGGTTTCGTTTTACACGATAGATAGGTTCCTCAGAAAACACGCGCAAACAAAATCGTGCAGAAATAGATGTAACTTACATTGAAAAGGGGGTGTGTGGTCTGTGATTTTTCAAAATTCGCATAAAAGCAAAGCACCAATGTAAAATTACTTTAAAATTCACGCAAAAAAAAAAAAATAAGGAAATAAAATATGACTAATAAAAAATTTCAAATTTGAAAAAAATTGATACAAGACAAACTTTTTTTAACTATACTATTTAATTTTATTCAAAATAATATATTTTTATGCATAATTTACAGTACAGTAATTTACATTTTTTATACATGTTTTAATTATTATAGCTATTTGCCAAAAACACGTTCGTTTGCAAA
The DNA here is from genome assembly GCA_028023455.1 of Epiperipatus broadwayi. NCBI lineage: Eukaryota > Metazoa > Onychophora > Udeonychophora > Euonychophora > Peripatidae > Epiperipatus > Epiperipatus broadwayi. Next base: position 3,674,073 of record JAQFVV010000045.1, read on the forward strand.
CAACTAGCGCCAACTTCACACTCATGTTGTGACAATGGTTTCTGGTGACAACGTGATTAGTAATTAATCTTTGAGACAATGATTTTATTAATTGTTTATGAAACTAACAACTAAAAATTAAATTCTTATTTTTGTCTTTAATTTTCAATTCCGTTAAAAATCAAATTTCAAGTCGCCGTAAGTAATTTTCAAATTGTTAATTACAATTAAAAATCAGATTTTAATTGTCAAATTTAATTGTGCCCACTGCTATTACTGACCTTTTAAAAATAAACTTGTGGACACTAAATGATTAATAATTGATTACATTCTTTTTTAAAAAGCAAAAACAGAATATGATTTAAAATGCAAAATTAACACGCACAATGTTTGAACAAATTTACATCATAATCTTGTAAAATTTAATGTGTGTATACATAAAATGTGGAAATCATGATTTTAATTTCATTATTGCATAAAATCTTACTATTATAAAGCACTGAAAATATTGAAATTACTAAGTTGAAAGTCGCATTCCAATAATGTGCTATTACTTTCAATATTACGTAAGTGCGCAAAATTTATTATTTAAAGTAATAGCGCAATATCGGAGTTCGACTTCCGGTGAAACACAAATCGCGTAACTTCAAAATCGTGTTAAATAAGTCCGCGTAAAAAAAGATCCAGGTGTACTTAAAAAATACTTCTTAGATAAAAACTCATTACATACCAAGCTTGCGAACAAAAAGATAAAATATGTCATTAAAAGAGTCACATGTAATAATGCATGAAAATACACATACAATAAACGTGTATGTGCACTGTCTTATCAATCAAGTGTGGACATAAAAAAACCATTGCATGTTCATGCTTGTTCATGGTGGGATGCGATAATTATTCGATATTAGCAGAATCTATCAGTCTTATATGGTCATGCTTTCATAAAACCCTATAAATTGGTTTGTTTGATTTGACATGTACTTATTTGTGATTTGAACTTTGAATATAATTATTTATTGAGGAGCAGTACTATGAAAATGAAAATCAGAGGACATAGTTTATTTATTCGCGTTTGAATAAAAAACTTCCGTTTCAAGTAAGTACATGTTTTATTGTTTTTTTTTTAATCACAGGAGCTGTTGAAATTGTTTATTTATAAAAGTTTTTATTTTTTACAATAATAATATGACTGAACCAAAAAGAAATGCTGACAATGTAGCTTGGACTATTTGAAGCTAGGATTTGTGCCTATCATTATCAAACAAACATTTACCAATGTGCGTCATATGTAAAAAAAAGTCTTTAGCAACAAGATTTGTCATACTTTCAATCACTTAAAGATAAAATTCTGAAGAAAACTATGATGGATAATATGTTTGTTTCATCGTCAAAGCAAAATAATGGATTAAGGGCATTGTACAACATATCCCTATTCCTCATGAAGTCTGGGAGCAGCATATCATAGGACAAAAAACTGATTTTATTGGCCATCACAGAGATATTGATCACTATATTCCACAAACCTGCACAAGATGTTACAAAAAGGCTTTCTTTGAGCAATGACACAATTCAAAGATGTATTGATGAAAGGGGTCATGATGTCCAAAATTGTTTGTATAATCATTTACAAAAAAGATGTTTTTTTACTCCAATTCGATAAGTCAACATTACCCAGTAATAAAACTTTGTTGCTGATGTAGGTTTGCTCTATTCAAGATCAGAAAGCGTATGAAAAGCTGCTTTTTGCTAAAACTTTAGAAACTGACATCAAAGGTGGATTGATTTTTAATTTAATGGAGCTATTTTTCAGGGGAAAAGTGATTCAATTGACAAATATATTATTTTTTGTGACAGATGGAATACTAGCTATGGTTAGTCATTATCATGGTTTCATAAATTACCTGAAACAACACGTATTTGAAGTGCTTGCTGTTCACTGCATAATCCATAGGCAATATTTAGTAACCAAGAATCTTAGTGACAAATTGGATCAATCACTTTAGTTTGCTGCAACAACTGTGAACAAAATTCTAAGTAATGCTTTAAACACTAGATTGTTCACTCAATTATGTGAGAAACGTGATAAAGATTTATATCTATTGGTTTTCCATATTAAAGTCCACTGTCTCTCAAAAGGTTTATGTTTAGTGAGATTTTTTGCACCTTTTCAATCTGTTTTAGAGTTTTTGGAAGACGACACTCCAGTTTGAAAGAAAATTTACTTTAGAGTAAAAAAATTTTGCTTATTTAACTGACTTATTTGGCAAATTTAAAGATGTTAATTTGCAACTGCAAGGTGACCATTTGAATTTCATCAAAGTAAAATCAGTCATATCAGCTTTTGTTGCCAGATTAATGTTTTTTAAGTAAAATATTGCAAGATTTGAGCTCTCACAGTTCCCCAGCTTATTTAAGTTAGGCACAATCCAAGAGAAAACATATTGCTATATATCGACCACTTGGAGACTCTTCACTTAGATATCAAAACTAGTTTCAAAGATATTCTATTCTTGGAAATGCCAGACTGGATAATAAACCCATACACTATTAGTGCAGAACCAAATATAATTTTGCAAGATGAGGTGGTAGCCATCAGCATGAATGAGGATCTCAAGGTACAATTCAAACAGGGTTATCAAAAATTTTGGCTGTAACAAGTATTTGCTGGCATTTCCATCATCATATCTGGTAGAGGGAAGCTTCGATGTAGTTTTAAACCTGCTTCAGATCAGACATTGATTACATATCACTGAATGTGGAGATTTGAGAATGCAACTCACTAATTTAAAACCATACAGATAAATTGTGACAGATCACCAGGTGCACTCATTTCTATAAATTCAGTTTTCCAAGCTAATTTATTTGGTTAATTCTAATTAAAATCTTTCCTTCTTGTAATTTTGTTGATGTTGAATTCTGTCTGAATGTGTTGATTTTTTTCACTTCATTTTTATGTTTAATAAACTGATTTCAATATTTGTACTTATTTTGATTTGCATATTTATTTCTTAAATTCAAAAATTAAAAAAACTCTGCTCCTATTTTTTTGCTTTAATTTTCGTTAATGCAGGTTTCGATATTGGAATGTTGCACAAGATAATGCCATATTCGGTAGACCTTTTATGTTTTCAATCATTAATTTAATTACAGATGATTAAAATGAAAAGTTTGATCTCTAGTGAAATATTTAATATCGACTATTGTACAAATTTATTAAGTAAAGTAAATGACTAGGGGGTCAACAGGTTTTAAAAGTTTTTGACAAAGAGATCTGCGACCAAAAAAAGTTTGGGAACTCTTGCTTTAGATTGAATTAAAATAGTGAATGAAAAAAAATCTAGGATTATGGATAAATACAAAAACAAAATAGCATGCGGCTCTTCTTAATTACGTTTAACATCCGGTTTGTGTTTATTAGTCGTGCTAATATAAATGGTTCTCAAATAAAGTAACAGAGAATGATTTACTAATATTAAAAATTTAATAACTGACTAGTTAATTTGTTAAGAAGTTGGATGTTGTATGAATCCTAGAAATGACAGATATAATCTCACTCTCTTAAATCCAAAAGATTTATCGCTGTGCTTAAACCGAATACAGATCGTAATATACTTAAAATTTGTCTTTTATGATATGATCAAAATATAAAAATGATCAAATAGTTTATTGGTTGATATTTGTATTTAAATACATATGTATTGTCTATACTAAACTTAATGTAATTATAAGGGACTTGAACCCATGCTTTCAAATTCTCCACAGCTATCCTCTCCCCAGCTATCCAATCCACCTTATACAACTGAACAGTGATTGTATATATGTGTGGGAAATAGAAATCCGGACTAACTGATGAGTGCTGGTTCAGCACGAAATATGTTTATTGGAGATCATTTATCTTTTTCACATGTATGTGGTCATGTGTATCAGTTGTACAAGATGGATTGGATAGCTGGGGGGGGGGTTTGAAAGTTTGTTAAAGTTCCTTATGATTGATAGTCAATAAAAATTCATCCATTGAAAGTGATAGAACTGGGCTGATCCTTGGATTTTGAGCCATAGAATTTGCCCCTCCAGATATGCCACTATCCAACTGTGAGTCATTAAACTTGAACTCCAGCGTCTGTCGGTCTATACAATTGGCCCAAACCATGCAAACACATAACCAATAAGAATATAAATGTAAGATATATATATATGAAGCACTCCTTTTTTTCTCAATTTTAGTTGTTTACAAATATTATTCTAAATATTTGGCTTCCAGGGAAAAATAAAACAGAAATTTCCAATTAAATTAGATAGCAGCTAAAACTTAACTATATCAGTCTTTAAAAAAAAAAAGAAATATATATTTTTTGTTCAGTTTGCTTCTTGTTTACAATAAAGTTTTTTTTTTATTCATTATTAGCTTTTTAATTAAATAGAAGAGAAAAAAAAACATTCAAGCAAACTAAAAATAGTGACTCAATAAAACCAATTTGGAATATTGCATTTTTTCCTTTTTGCTGTTTAACCGATTCTCATTTGAGAGTTTTAATGTATTCATAATCTAACCCATTATTAACTGTGACGTTTTAAAAACGTATCTGTAACTATGTGCTTAATAAGGTTTTTTTTTTAATTTAATAATATTTTTCAAATATATATGTGTGTGTGTTCACAATAACAATTAGTGTTTCAGCCAAACTCCATTAGCTGCCCTCAATACAATCTCTGACATTTTCAAAATCCATTTAAAATTGTATGCCCACTAATTTTTCGAAATAAAACATATTTCTTCATTTATATATGTGCGTGTGTCCATAACAACAATTAATCTGGCCAAACCTCATTAACCTTCAGAATTAACTTTATATGGATACAGGCACATGAACTTGATATTTGGAACTTTTAGCCGAGAGGTCAACGCAGCTGCCTCGCAAGCAAGTAGTTGGTTGCAGACGGTTGTGAGTTCGCCTCCCGGCAGATGCTATGACATATGGAAAAAAACTACTGCTGGCTTAAAATAATCTCTAAGCCATACATGAAACAGCTTGTTAGTATTACTTAAGCCAGAAACAAATGATCTCATTAAGGTAGCTTCTATTTAAGTTGGTTTCTAATACCAAATTATAATAACTGTACTGACATCTAATTAATTCTGAGGATGGCTAATGGGTTTGGTTTAAATATTATTTGAAATGAATAAAGTTATTTTTATTCAAAAGAAAACTCTGCTTTTAGAACTGAGGTTATGATTATCTGTAAATGGAAGATACATAAAATACAAAATTTTTCCGGTTATTTGCTTTTTTGCAATATATAATATTTTTGAAATACAAGCCTAATTTATGTACTTGGAGTTTGAATGTAGTATAGGGGGTTTGAACACAGACTTTCGAGCTCCCTTCAGCTATCCATTCTATCTCATATAACCAATACACATGACCACACACATGTGAAAAAGATAAATGATCTCCAATATATGTAATGTGTGCTGAACCAGTACTCATCAGTTGGCCCAGATTATCATCTCCCACCCATATATATAATCAGTGTTTAGTTTATATTAAGATAGCAAATCTTCAAACTTTAATAAACAGCCTTCAATCTACTCCACCCTCCAACTCTTCAGTCATCCATATCATTGAAAATCTGATGGTATACCCAAATCCCTTATTGATGCTGATATTATTGTCATGCGCATATATATATATATGTGTGTGTATGTCCGTGTATGTGTATTCTTTCTCAGGTTAGTAATAAATAACACTATTAGCAGTAGCTCAAGAAAATAACATAAATACATATATTTATATTGAGACTTAAAGTGCACATGCCTACATATATATATATATATATATATCATACCACTTTCAACTTTTTTATGCAGTCATCATCAGAGTAAGAAGAAGGAAATTGTATATATATATTTGTGACTATAATAATGGAAATAATAATATTGAAGTTATAAATTCAAATGTATTTACTGTCACAAACATTTTGTGTAGGAAAAAAACACACTACAATGATTGATACATGGTTGCATCTAAAGTCAAAACCTTCATATTTGATCGAATGTGTTATAGTTAGCACTTAAAATACAAGCAAAGTTCACGTTGCACAAGCACTGGTTTATATGCTTCAAAATTAAAATGATAGTTGCACTAAATAATAGATATTCCAATCAGATTCACAAGAAAATTGACATTCGTTTTTTAGTGTATATAATTTAAATTTAGCTTTTATTAATGCTTAGCATGCTTTCGGTATTCAACACGCCATCATCATAACAATCTCATTTCTTTATTATTCCAAGCTTATATGTATACTTGATTAATATTTTAATATATTTAAATTTGTTTATTAAATATTCAAAAATATTTAAATCCCTTGAAAGAGCCCATTTTTTTTGAGAGGGGGGTGGTTGTGGCTTTTTGTTTATTGGGTAAATATCTTTTGCTATTTCCCAAACTTCTTTAATTATTTGTTTTCTGTCTTATCTCTCAGTACATACAATTCCAGCTCTAGACAAATCCAATTTATAGCCAAAATTTTGTTTATGGTCTATAAATATCGAGGAATATTTATGTGCTCTATCATATATGTATTTAAATACTACATTCAAAAATCACTAATTTGAATTTTCAGGATTGATATTACTGAAGCATGGAATTCTCTTAAGGAGTATGTTATAGATAGAAGTAAATCTATTCTTAGGTTCCCCAAGAAGAATCATAACTAGTTTTTACAATGATCTTATTAATGATTTAATTAGAAAGAAACATGGTTTTCTCTGTTTGGCAAATGTGGAACTTTATAATAAAGAACTTGAGGCAGAAATTCAATGACTGAAAGGCTTAAAAATGATTGGTGGATTAAAACTGCAAAAAAATACAGCTTTAACATAGCTTTCTAAATATGTCTTTAACAAAAAAATCTGATGAAATTTGGATTTTTTATTAATTTTTTCTATAAACGGTGCATTTAATATATATATATATTTGATCAATTTTGTAATTTCCATGAAGCGACAAAGACAGAAAACTTTTATTGGCCTAAAAATACGCGGATTCACAAACAAGGCCTTCAATGGAGTCTAAACATAAGCAGAATATCGGACCCGTAAGTGTAGAATTTTAATTTTTTGAATAATATTTTAATTTTTTTTAATTATTTTAAAAAATGATTTAATTTTTATTAATTTGATTTTGTAGTGGGGTGTGTCTATATAAATTCTATATTTATTTATGCTCATATGAATTCATAAAAATGATAATTTTGTAAGTTGTAATTTATTTATTTTATAAAAATAAACTTATTTTATAAAAATAATGATTCTCAAAAGGTTTAATAATTTATTATTTGAAAAATGATTTATTGGGTTTATATTAGTGTGTGTGTGTTTGTATAAATTCTATATTTATTTCTGCTTACATAAATTCATATGTTAATTTAGTGTTCTAATCCACTTATTTTATAAAAATAATGATTCTCAAAAAGTTTAATAATTTATTATTTATTATTATGTTTATATGGTGTGTTTGTGTTTACAAGTAATGATTTACAAAACTAATAATCAAATGCACAGAGAGATTGCATGTGCAGGCAAAATAATCAAATTCTGATTTTTGGCTATGCCTTGATACTCATGCTGTGGAATCACTCTAGTTTTGCTATATGTTTCATCACATTATTTTCAAGTCTATAGCTAATAAATGGAATATATGCAATTAAATAATATCTATATGATACAATAAATATAACAAGATAGCATCACTGGTGTGCATAAAGAATATAAACATCATTTATGTACACAAAAAATATAAAATGAAGAGATGAAACTCATTTTATCAGTGATACAGACAGTAGTCTATAATTTCTTGTTTTAGATAGACAAGAAGCCAATTGCTATGATGACAAATGCATATCTATATTCTGGAATGATTTGTTTTGTATTTTTTATTAGAATGAATCTTTTTTTTTATAGATGCCTTGACATTTGGTAACTTTTGCGTACAAGATAAAAATGAAGAATCTGATTTTAAGTTTCACTTGTTTGTGTAACATGCAATTTGTAACTTACTACTTGAAAGTGAAGTAGAAACCAGAATTTTATTTCAATATTGTTAATATCATTTAATACACTTTTCTTTATTCACTTTTTACAATGCAGTAATTTTATTCCTTGATATTTCCCTACAGTTTCAGCCGGCAAGCAGTCTTCATCAGGGCTACAATACTCAAACATATATGACCACATAAATAATACCTTCTAATGTATAACTACATATAAAAATATGTTAACATTATAAATATTTAATAAGTGTAATAATATTCAAGGATAAATAGATTTGTAAGTAATCATTAAAAACCAGTCAACACATAGACAATCCCAATATCAATAACAATCAACAATTTAAGACTATTGTCAAGGCAACCTTCTTTTAACAATAAAGATTATTGATTATATATATATAATATTCTAGATATTTACTTGAAATAAAATTACTACTTCATTTGCATCAATCTGCATAAATTCCATTTCTACAATGCAGTTATAACAACAACAGCTATGAGTATGAGAGAAAGAAGTCTCTTGAAAGCACTCAGCTCTTTAATTTAATAGCTTTATATTTTAGTAAATTAAAATTTCACTTTTAAATACACCTGGGTCTCTTTTTACACGGACTTATTTAACACGATTTTGAGGTTACGCGATTCATGTTTCACCGGAAGTCGAACTCCAATAATGCGCTATTACTTTAAATAATAAATTTTGCACACTTACGTTATATTGAAAGTAATAGCACATTATTGGAATTTGACTTTCATCTTAGTAATTTCAATATTTTCAGTGCTTTATAATAGTAAGATTTTATGCAATAATGAAATTAAAATCATGATTTCCACATTTTATGTATACACACATTAAATTTTACAAGATTATAATGTAAATTTGTTCAAACATTGTGCGTGTTAATTTTGCATTTTAAATCACATTCTGTTTTTGCTTTTTAAAAAAGAACGTAATCAATTATTAATCATTTAGTGTCCGCAAGTTTATTTTTAAAAGGTGAGTAATAGCAGTGGGCACAATTAAATTTGACAATTAAAAATTAAAATCTGATTTTTAATTGTAATTAACAATTTAAAAATTACTTACGGCGACTTGAAATTAATGTGATGTAAAACGAAATTTGATTTTTAAACGGAATTGAAAATTAAAGACAAAAATAAGAATTTAATTTTTAGTTGTTAGTTTTAATTAAATTTTTCCCAGCAGTGGTGAATAAATGTCTTTTTATTATCATAAGTCTAAGTTCATAAACAATTAATAAAATCATTGTCTCAAAGATTAATTACTAATTACGTTGTCAACAGAAAACCATTAACACAACATGAGAGTGAACTTGGCACTAGTTGTATTTCCTCTTGTGAGAATTGATTTTTTACCAGTTTGCAAACGAACGTGTTTTTCGGCAAATAGCGATAATAATTAAAATGTGTATAAAAAAATGTAAATTACTGTACTGTAAATTATGCATAAAAATATATTATTTTGAATAAAATTAAATATTATAGTTAAAAAAAGTTTGTCTTGTATCAATTTTTTTCAAATTTGAAATTTTTTATTAGTCATATTTTATTTCCTTATTTTTTTTTTGTGCGAATTTTAAAGTAATTTTACATTGGTGCTTTGCTTTTATGCGAATTTTGAAAAATCACAGACCGCATCCCCCCTTTTTCAATGTAAGTTATGTCTATTTTTGCGCGACTTCGTTTGCGCGTGTTTTCTTAGGAACCTATCTATCGCATAAAAACGAGACCCAGGTGTATATACATTCTAGCTTCATTATCTGTGCATACAGCACATATATATATTAGTCTACATATTTACATAATAGATTACACTTTTATGTGACATGTTCAGACCTCCTTCCAGACCTCCTTCCATCAATTGCAATGAGTTTTGGAAATTTTAACCTGAAAAATAATTGTGACTTAATCATGTATAAATAATGTATTTTGATATTTTGCTGCTGAATTAAAATTCAATACATTGCAATCGGACTAGCAAATAAAGATATTTGATAAGTTAAATAAATTTAAAAATAAAAATGTATATTTGTCAAGCGTTGGTGGTCGATTGGTCAGCACGCCGCCTTACAAGTAGGAATCCGGTTTGCGGGTTCACTTAGCGGCCGATGTTTGACACATGAGAAAAATGTATATTTGTGGAATTAAAAAAAAAACTTTCCAAGTTTGTCAGACAAAAGTACATATGGCTCGATTCCTAAATATGAATAAAAGAAATATCAGAAAATCAACCAAACATTTGGAAATTGTTGGATAAATTTTGTCAATTCGTGCATGTATTCAAAAACATTTAATATTTCATTGTGACAGGCCAGGTATGTAAAATCAAAAAGACTGAGATAGGAAATATCATTTAACATTAATGCTTTTTGGCAAACATTCATAAATATGCGATCAGTTATTTTATAAATTTGACAGCAAATGACAAAATATTTTTTTTCTTTTTATTACTTTCTATCACATTTTTGTATTTAAAATAAGATTCATACCCTCCCCCTTTAAATAATGGGTGAGAGTGTTAAATTTAGCACAGCAATTGATAAGTATTTTGATTGTCACTATTGTATATATATTTATACGTCTGTGTATTTCCATTGGCAATAATAATACGCTTTGAAGTCAAGCATTGGTGTTCGAGAGGTCAGCGACAGCTGCTTTACAAGCCGTTGTCCCGGGTTAGCGGGTTCGCTTCCCGGCTGATGCTATGACGCATGAGAAAAAAATAATAATAATAATTCGCTTTGTTTTGCCAACTCTAGCACTAGAAATTGCGGTACACAAATAAAGGTGTTATATGTGTGCAATTTTTTTTTTTATTAAGAAATAAAAATTCATAAATAGATAACTAAGAAAGTTTAAATGGAATTAAATATACAGGGGGAAAAAAGTATACATATTTTCGCTGAAAAATAGATCCAATTATTAATAATAATATTTTAATCTCTTTTAAAAACCAATTGGAAAGGAATATCAACTTATTTCTGACAACGATAAAATCCCCCCCCCCCCCCCGATATTACCCAAATGTAAAGCCTAACACATTCAACTTCTAATTATTACAAAATTAGTTAATAAAACAAAGTTCTTCTTAGGGATTTAATTTTTGTTACTTTTTTAAACTACCGATCACAAACTTATTTTTAAAATCAATAGATAATTGAAAACCTCAGATAATTCTTTGACATCACACCTTTAAATTTCAGAGACAAGAAACAATTTCTAAGTATTATGGGAAATCATTAGGATTTTTAAGAAACCATTTTGAGGCTATAACTATTTTGCATTTGTTAAAGTTGAATTTTCATATGAATTTTGATACAAAAAAATTTTCAATTTCCAGAAGTTTTAATTATTTATTTTGATAATTACTGTACCATATTTCAATACTTGATTTATCTAAGTTAATCCACATAATAAAAAATATTTCCATAATTTATTTTCTAAAACAGTGAAAATGTATAATGGAAAGAAAGATGAAGTTTGGGATAGAAAGTTATATAGCATGTTAATTTTTTCAAATATTTGGGAAATTAGCTAATGTTGAAATGTGATTCGTACATAAACAGAGCTTTAATAAAAAAAAAAAAAAGGTTAATCTGGGCCAATTAAAATTAGATTTAAAAAAAGTTTTTTAAAATAAATGATTGGTGGGTAGCATAATATGGAGAAAAAACATGGACAATTCTAAAAAGTAGTTCTATAAAGTGAGAAAAAGTGTGAAGAGCTTAGATATATTATGAATTTAGCAAAAAAATGGGGGGGGGGGGTAGTTATATGCATGTTCTGCCAATTGGTAGAGTCACCATCCGTAAATTAAAATAGACAAAAATAAGCCAGTCAATAAGTTTTATTTTTTTTCCCATAAAATAATTAAAACAAAAAATAAATAGATATGAAAATAATCTAATATATTTCAAAGTGTAAAAATAATATAAAATATTTTAAAAACAAATTTGAATATAATATATTTTATGAACAAACAATGATTTAAAAATAAATATTTTCAATAATTAACATCAGTGCTGAATTAATATAGGTTATGCCGTAATTACTAATATAATTTCATATACAATGTTGCATTGATAATACTTATTGAAAATATCTGTTTTATAATCATTGTTTGTTTTCTAAATATATTATTTTTAAGTTTGCTTTTTAAATAAAGTATATTAATTTTGTTTTTTCATACATATATTATTTTCATATTCATTTATTTTGCTTTTATTTAATCTATTTATCATCATTACTAATAAAATTTGCCACTGAATGTTATTTTAATATTTTTGAAATATATCGAACAGTTTATTCATGTCAACATTGGTATGTGGATAGTGGCGCCACTATATAAGTGTTACAGTGGTAAGAAATGGGATAAAAGAATATAATAATATTAACAAAAAATAGGGAGTTGGAGAGATGGACAACTAGTATGGAGAGTAAAAAGAGTTTAAATATATATAGAAGTAAACGGAATATTGGGTGTGAGTTAATTTATGATAATAGCAAGGAAAGTATTTTATTGTTTAAGGCTTGAATGAGATCTTTAGCAACAAGAGAATATACATGTAAATGAGAAAATATGGATGATTTAGTTTGCAAATTGTGTCAAGAAAACATAGAAAATATTAGGCATCTGTTAATTGAATGTAAATGCTTGAAAGCAGAAAGGGTACAAATAATGAAGCTATGAAAGAATAAATATGAACAAAGTGATTACACAGAAAGTGAGTTATTGGTTTTTATGCTGGGTTTGGGAAAAGATAAAGGGGATTTAGATATAAAGGCCATAGAGTTGACAAAGATTATGTTGTGGAAATAGAATGGAGTGGCTTATGGGAAAACTTAGGGCGGGGAATGGAAAGGGAAGGTAAAGTGGCTAACAGGTTTATCTGGGCATAGTTGCTGAGAGATTCCTGACTCCGTTTAAGGAGAAATCACAGTACATCACATCACATGCATGAAATATCAGAAATGAGTTAAAAGTAAATTGGAAAGATACAATTACTTGTATATTGGGAAATTATGAAAAAACAGAGGAAGCATAAAAATTAAGACTAAAAAAATATAAGGAAAAGAGGTAGAAAAAGAAAATAAGTTGATTAATCATTTGAGAAGAAAAGCAAAATACACAAAAGCTTAGAGATGATAGTTATGCTTAGTGTTTGTGATCTACCTTCTTCAACTAACAAATAATGAGAATAGATATTCAAATTTTTTCTCTGGTAATATTTCTTCTCGTTTATTTATCTGATCATCTATTTATGCATTTAGTAACATCTTGGAAAAAAAATCAAAAAATTTCAAGTTTTTATGTTTGATTAAAAAATGGCGATATTATTTTTAACTGAGATTTAAATTGTTTATCTGGGATAGAGATCAAACCAATAATCTTTAGCATAATAAATAATTATTAATAATCATCAATGTATTGAGCTGAAGTGGATGATGTCACAATTGTGAGTACAAAATGTTTGATGCTTATATATCAAATTGCAATGATTTATAAAAACTACTATTATCATTACTCTTCCAACTATACCAGCCACAATGATAACGTTAATGAACTAATCAATGCGCCCTCTTGTGGTGGAAATGGTTAGATTTGTGTTATTATTTAAATTAGTAGCCAAGTAAACCAAATATATCAAAAATTATAACAATACACACTTTTTGGTGTTAATAGTGCAACTATTGACCACATCACTGATTTGGGTTTCAAACCTGGATTGAATTTTAAATATTTCAAAACATCTAAACAAGCTTATTTTAACGGGATATTTATCTCATATCCAAGTCAATTAGTCATCTTATTAGATGATTATCTATATTGACTAAAAGTAATTATTAATAAATGGATTGTGGCTCATTTTAACTTAAGAAGTAAGAGCACTAAATTAATCTAGGTCAATCAGATAAGTTTCAATGTGTTGGTTATTATAGAAAACTATTATGATAAAATGCAGCCTACTGTGTTGCTATGGGGGGGAGGGAGTATTTTATTTCTATATTGTACCTACTTATTTGTAATGATTTAACTCACAACCTACTATGTTAAGTCATTATATATTTTAGCAAGTTTTAATTTAAACTAATTGTGAGCATTTTTAAGGTCTTATTTATTGATTATGAATAAAATGCACATTAAATCATATATTATCAATACATATTTTTGAAACATGATTTCATGACAATTACATTGGAATAGGTGGACAATATGGCTGCCTTTCCCTCCTGAAAGTAAAATGATTTTGAATATGAAGCATGTATTTTTTTTTTGTAAGCGGATTTCAGGTTACAATAATTTTCTAATTCAGTGCTGTCCTAAATGTAATCTCAGATGACCTGTGGCCCACAGTGAGAGCCTGGGTGACTGCTTAGAGGTTATAAAATTAAAATAACAATTTGCATCCAATGCTCATTGTACATTTTAATTCTATCACTAATTGATAAATTTGATGATGATATTATTATTATTGGGTCTTTTGTGTCATTATATACATGCCCACAAATTTTTCAAATAGTAAAATATTTTGGTCACTATATTTATACATTTATTTGTATTTTTCTGAATATATAAAGTTTCATAATATTTTCTTGTGCTATTACCAACAATGTAATTAAAAAATTTAAATAAAGTTTAAAATTTTTCTAAAACCTTCAATATTTAATATTAGATGATCGAAATAGTCCAACATATATGGACAATTTTAAAATTTTCTTTGAAAACATGAATTTCCTTTAGGAAGCTGAATCAAAATATTATCTATTTATTCTACTCCTTTTATATTATCTACTGTAAAAATTTGGATGTATTTGATCCAGATGCAAAACTCCTCACTGACAAAGACCAAAAACCATAAACTATTTTGGGAATATGATTAGAATAGCATTAGATAAAGATTTAATAAATCCAATATTTACTGATTACTCAAGCTTATAATAGATGGCAGCACTGGGAATGGAAAGGGAAGGGTTATAGAGTTGACAAAAATTATGTTGTGGAAATGGGATAGAGCAGATTATGGGTAAATTTAGAGTGGGGAATGTAAAAGAAAGTGGCTAACAGGTTTATCTGGGCTTAATTGCTGAGATATTCTTGACTTCGTTTAAGGAGAAGCCATAATACATCACATCACATCACATCACAGGGAACATATAATGAAAAGGTACATATAATGAAGTTATGGAACAATAAATGTGAAAAAAAGTGATTATACAGAAAGTGAATTATTGGTTTTTATGCTGGGTTTGGGAAAAGATAAGGGGGATTTAGATATAAAGGCTATAGATTTGACAAAGATTATGTTGTGGAAATGGGATGGAGCAGAATAAGGGAAAATTTAGAGTGGGGAATGGAAAATAAAGTGGCTAACAGGTTTATCTGGGTGTAATTGCTGAGATATTCTTGACTTCGTTTAAGGAGAAGCCACAGTACACCACATCAGGGAAAGTGTTTAACAGGTTTCTCTGGCCATAGTGGTTGAGAGATTCCTGACTCCAAAAAAAAAAAGAAGCCACAGTGTGGTCATGTGTATCAGTCCTATGGAATAGACTGAATAGCTGAGGGAGCTCATGTGTATGTGGTCATGTATATCGGTTGTATGAGATAGAATGGATAGCTGAGGGAGCTTGAAAGTCGGTGTTCGAATCCCGTATATTATATTTAAATTCCAAGTATATGAATTATGCTTATATTTCAAAAATTATTATAAAAATTTGTTTTTGATAATGTTGAACTTATAATAAATTGAGTCAAAAATGTTTTTTTTTTTTTGTCAAGCATTCTTAGCCGAGAGGTCAGCAGTTGTTTGTAGATGGTTGTTGCGGATTCGCCTCCCGGCCGATGCTATAACTTATGGGGGGAAATTTTTTTTTTATGATTATGGCTATAATTAATTAATCTTTTATAATACGTGATCTTATAATCTTAAATAATATTTATCATTAATCTCAGATCCAAATTTTATCTTAAAAATCATTCAGATATTCAATTGAATACAAAAATCATTTTTCTCAACCTTTCAAAACATTCATTTAACATATCTTCCAGCCTAAAGTTTGAAAGTAAATTTTATTGATTCACATAGAATATAACAGGATTCATATTTGTTAATGCAGTTATTAACGTATAAAATAAAAAATTGTGATAGCGGAAATATAATTATACAAACAGCAACAAAAATATATTAGTCATAAATTATTTACGAATTTAAAGTTTGGTTATAAGATTTACTGTAGAAAAAAAAATCTATTAATAACCAGATAATTTTTATTACAAATTGTTACATTTTTATTTACCATCGTCAAACTCACTCCACTCACAACTTTGAAATTATCCACCTCAGATAAATACAATAATGATTATTACTAATCATTTTCTAAACCAGAGATTATCTCTAGCACAGATATAAACTTTAAACCTCAGTTAAAGATTAATATATCTGGGTTTTTTTAATTTTAAACATACACACACGTGGAGTTATTCACCTTTCTCTTTCCCATGTGTAATATCTTTATAGATATATTAAACAACCTCCATAGCTCTCCATTCTTTTTAAATTTATATAAATAAAGATATAATAAAGGACAAAGACCCCCAAAATGCATTTCGTGCTGAACCAGCATTCATTAGTTGGCCCAGGTCACTACCTCCCATATATATCTCTATTATATGAAGAGTATTTATCTATACTGATGTATCCATATGTATTATTATATACATTAAGACACAATGTTTTTAAGTAATCAGAATAGCGAATAGTCTGCAACAATTCTATCTCTACAGTTCGCTAATGTTCAATTACCACGCTGTTCTCTTGCAACGAATGCTCTTCTCGAATTCACTGAATACACTCTGTATTCATTATGTTGATCTCTTCTTTCTTTATGAGGGTAATTCCCAATTCCCACACTGTTCTCTTGCAATGGATGCTCTCAATATCTCCGCTGCGGTCTCCCCATCTCTATGGGCTCTTTCAGCCATATCCATGGACTACATTTCCACTGGATGCTGGTCATCAACTGCAAGCACTGACATGAGATATCTCTACTCAAATACTGCCTCTAATACTTTCTATACTGCTCTGCGTGGTTGTTATACAGTCTTTCTATAGCTTTCTGATAACTGCAGCAATTAATACACTGTCCAATAAGGTAACATCTCTTATCTAGAAATATTTGCAATCAGCAAATATTTCTTGGAATTGTCGATCGCCATTATGTCAATGCCTTGATTAAATTTCTCAGTTATCAGAGCACGATCTAAAAACAACAACTCGAATAAATTCTAGTTTTTCTGGAGTGCACAAACTTGTCTGCAATTTTTACAAAATACTACATATACTAAATTGTTACATTTTTATTTATTATTGTCAAACCCACTCCACTCACAACTTTAACACCATCCACCTCAGATAATTATTATGTAATTATTTTTTTAAAATAATGTTTAATTGTAATTACAAATTGATACATGGAATGTATGCTGCATCATGTTTTATGCAAAAACCATCCAAAACAAATAAAAATTATCCAAAAAAACTAATATTATTGTAGTCTGTGGTTACACGTTTTATGGATATTGAGAAAAGATTTGAAGTTGCCATGTAAACATCATATGAGACTTCCAATCTTTGATCTTACATTAAGGCTATACAACCTTCAATAAGCCAAAGGCCCTATTTAAAAAATATACATTTATGTCAAGGACACATCCAAAATACTAAATACATGATATATATTAAATTATTAGAGAGTCCTATTTTTACTTAGATTGAGTAGACACTACAAAAAATCATACAAAAAAAAGTTGGAATGTTTACAAAAGTTTTTAATGAAACAGTAGACAAGATACAACAACAGGACGAGTGGTATGCATCCAAAAGAATGCTGGAGGAGACTTGGTCCCTCTTTAAATTTCAGCATATGGACAAGTAGTCCCTGGAGAGCCTTAGGCCTTCCCAGAACCAATAGAATATATTCCCCACTTTGTTCCTTTTCTTTATTTGCATTGTATACACCATGTAACCTTACCTACAGCCATATTCTGGCCTATGTCCCGAAGTTACACCATCCTCAAAATCAAACTTCAAGAAACCAATATTTATCCTGATATTACCGCTTGCTGCTTTATTAGACATTTTGCCACTGCTTAATTTCAGAGAAACCCTATGTATACCTTGAGTTTAAATAAAGTTTATTTTAGAAATAAGATACAATAACTGTTTATATTATAAACACCAGAAAATAATATCAGCTTCAAGAATATCGATTAGTGATAGAATTAAAATATCTAATGAGTATTTGATTCAAATTGCTATTTTATTTATTATTTCAAACACCCAAGATAACTTGATAGGCTGAAAACTCTCACTATGATGTGATTTGAACAACTTCGAATTGTTAAGATTAATCAGGACTATACAATAATTAAACAAACTTAATTTTTTAAGATTTAATTTCAACACTCCTTAAAACTACTTAAAGTGAAGGAATAGAGTTAACTTTTTCAGTAATTAAACAAAAGATATAACTAAGAAGCAGTCACAAATTACAAATATTTAATATTGCAATATATGACACAATGGTGGGAAAAATGAATTTTGAAAGTTTTAAACCGATGTTTAACAGAGAGGGATATTATCTTTTTTTAAAGATATTTCAGTGTCTATAATATTGTAAATTTGTGATCAGGCTAACGCACATGTGCTTTACAGATTTTAAACTATACGTAAATGAATACTCTCATTCTCAAACACAAGATGAAGTCTTTATGAAAAGATTGAATGAATCCATCTATCTTTTTAACCCAAATGTTTAACTATTCATTACGTATAGTTTAAAATCTGTAAAGCGCAAGTGCATTAGCCTGATCGCTAATTTACAATTACAATTTATTAACATAGCGCTATGTAAATAAATACCTTATTATATATATGATTTACTTCAACTAAGAATGACGTATAGTAAATTTTAAATAATTTCACAAGCGTCATTCATTTAAGCATAATAAAGTAATTTAAAGTGACTGCTTAATATCTTTATACTCTCATCTCCAAACACTTAAGATTGGCCCATACTTAAACATTTGGGTTAAAAAGATAGATGGATTCATTCTATCTTTTCATAAAGGCTGTATCTTGTGTTTGAGAATGAGAATATTCACTTACGTATAGTTTAAAGTCTGTAAAATGCATGTGCATTAGCCTGATCGCTAATTTACAATTACAATTTATTAACATAGCTCTATGTAAATAAATACCTTATTATATATATGATTTACTTCAACTAAGAATGACGTATAGTAAATTTTAAATAATTTCACAAGCGTCATTCATTTAAGCATAATAAAGTAATTTAAAGTGACTGCTTAATATCTTTATACTCTCATCTCCAAACACTTAAGATTGTCCCATACTTAAACATTTGGGTTGAAAAGATAGATGGATTCATTCTATCTTTTCATAAAGGCTTTATCTTGTGTTTGAGAATGAGAATATTCACTTATGTATAGTTTAAAGTCTGTAAAATGCATGTGCATTAGCCTGATCGCTAATTTACAATTACAATTTATTAACATAGCACTATATAAATAAATATCTTATTATATGTCCGTAATATTGTAAGAATGACAGAGATTTATTTACCCTTGGTTTAATAGTAATTTTATAATTGTCAGTGAAATAAACATATTTAAATGTCTGGGGTGGATTAGCGCAATATTAGAAAGACTATAAGCTAAAGAGGTTTAAATCAATCATTAGCTGAATAATTTTTTTTTAAATATGCAGTTTTATCAATTGATTAAAATTATGTTCAACTTGCCACTGGATGCTCAAATATCATGATTTCCAGGTAATAAACTGCGAGATCATAGATTATTTAGTTACGCAGTTAAATTAAGAATTTCTCATTGGACTTTATCTTTTCTGTAAAAGATCTCAAATTAAATTTTCATATATATATTATGGTTTTTTTAAATTAATTTACTACTAATTATCATGACTTAACTTCTCATGAAAAGGAATATGAACATCCAATCAATTTTCTATCTTGCATTATTTGGAGCAGTGGTAGAGTGGCATG
This sequence comes from Epiperipatus broadwayi, assembly GCA_028023455.1. Classification (NCBI taxonomy): domain Eukaryota; kingdom Metazoa; phylum Onychophora; class Udeonychophora; order Euonychophora; family Peripatidae; genus Epiperipatus; species Epiperipatus broadwayi. Next base: position 3,694,212 of record JAQFVV010000045.1, read on the forward strand.
TTCTGGGGTTCAAGTTTCATGGACTGTAGCCCCGCTCTGTCACTTCTGATGCTTGAACTTCTTATGAACTCCTGAATAATAAACCATTCAATTACTATATTCCTTCTGAGTTCCCAGCATGCCTTGCTGCAGTGGTAGAATGGCAGACTCTGGAGATTAAGGGCCATGGATCACAGCCCACCTCTGTGACCCCTACTGCTGGAACTTTTTACAAACTTCTGAATAATACACTATTCAATAACTATATTCTTTCTGAGTTCCCACCATACTTTGCTGCCATGATAGAGTGGCAGATTCTGAAGTTCATGATTCATGGATCACAGCCCAACTCGGTGATTTGTAAATTCCTGGATAATAAACCATTCAATTGCTATATTCTTTTTGAGTTCCCAGCATGCTTGCTGCAGTGGTACAGTGGCAGACTCTGAAGCTCAAGGTTCAAGGATCCCATCCCAGTTCAGTTACTTTCAGTACTCAAAACTTCTTAAGAACTTCTGAGCAATAACCCATTCTATTACTTTCCCCACTATTGTCTCTGGTTAGGATTCTCAGCTTTAGCCCAATGGCTTAGGTTTTATTGCAAATATAGAAAGATATAAATTTTGTTCTGTATAGTTAAGCACTGTGGTAGAATTGCAGACTCTGGAGCTTAGAATCCATGAATCATAGCAAACACTGTTACTTCTAGAAGTTGACTTTGTTATGAACTTCTGCAAAATAAGCCCATTTGATTATTTTTATTTACTAATTTTCTCTGCTCAATCTATTACCTGTTTAATACCATATGTTGTCTCAAATTTGATATAAAGGTTACAAACAGTTAAGATATAATCATCTTAACTCTTTAATAGCTCAAAATTCCTATTGGCAGATTCAATTAAAGTTCCAATCTTTTGATTGGTCAATTACAGAATCAGTAATAAAAATATATTTATCTTTTAAAACTATGTTTGTTTTGGTTTAGTTTTTAAAATGAAAATTAATAATTCATTAGATTATTTATAATTGATGAAAATAATCTATTGTGGTAAACATAAAATGTATGTTTGTTATCCAATTAAAAAATGAAGCTGTATTTTGTTGATCTTTCTTTGTCAATTTGCCTTCATGTGAAAAGTAAACCATTTTCTTCTAAAATCTGAATTCTTTTTCTAAAATAATTTATATTTCACACATATTTTGTGAAAAATTCATAAAGGTGTAAAAAAAAGGTTCTAAAACATATTTTCACTTGAAAAAGAAAATAAAATAAAAAATTGAACTGTCAAAATTTATTGACAGGTGAACTCTAATGGAGAACAGAAGAAACAACCAATCAGCTTTTTGAAAGGCAATGCTTACATCATTATTATACTGTTGAATTTAAATATTGATTTATTAGTTTACATAAATTTTAAAAGTGGCAGCATCATTTACTGTGATTTTTCTCAATAAAATAACCTTAGGATCTGCAAAATAACAAAAAATAGTGATTTGATAATAAGGTAAAGCCCCACATGAGAATAACAGTATGGTGCAGTTCATGGGTTTAATAGTAATCAATAAATGAATATCTAATTGTTCAAGAAATAATATGTAAAAATCCCACATTAAAATTAGTAGGTCAGATGAATATTTTGTTACTAACTGTCAAAAAATACAATTATAGTACAATGAAGCGTTCAGGAGAATGGAGAGATGAAACACTCCTACTGCAATAAGATCCTTGGCTATTTGTTTATCTTTTTTCTAAATGATCATAATAGATTCACCATGTAATTTTTTATTCAGTGCTGTATAATATGAGTAGAGCAAGAGGGTAACCACTGTGACTCATTCACTGATTTGTCTGCAAAATCATAATCATAAGGTATTTTTGAATGGTTCAACTTAAGTGCAACTTTCTCTGACTATCTTTACTCATTTGCTAGTTTTGACTTCATTTGATGACAAAAACTATAACTTAAATATATTTTGATTTATCAATTTAAAAAAATGTAAGACATTAGGATTGTATAGAGAAACTGAATACAATAAAACTAAAAACACTTCTGATTAATAGATCCTTTATCCTCAGGTCTGATAGCACTGACAAGAGTTTATGGGAATGCTTATATTTTGTTTAGATTTTGAAAATGAAAACATATTTTTTGTATTTTTCTGAAAGTTTGTGATGATGGTGTTTTAGTTGTATTTACATGTTGGACTATTTTCAACATCTAATGTGAGCATTGGATGTCTTTAGAAAAAATAACTTTATTTAAATATTCCAAATACATTCAACTGTTAGTAATATTAACCTGTGTGCTATTATTGACAGTTGAATGTATTTGGAATATTTAAATAAAAATTATTTTTTTTTTAAAAGACATTCAATAGTCATATTAGATTATGTAAATAGTCCAATATATTTTTGTAGTTTTTTAATATATTTACGATTATTTTTTGCAAAATATTTTGCAAAATATTTATGAAATATTTATTTTTCTTAGAAGAATAATGTGATTATCTCCATATGTTACTTCAGATAGTTTGCTTTTAGGAAAAAGCAAGTCACAAGAGATGTAATAAACGTAAGCAGGCAAAACTCTCCACACAGTAGTGCCACCTTGTGCTAACCAGAGTAATCAATGGATGCCAGAAGGCTTGTTCTAGTGCCTACTCACCCAATATCCCCAGACTAGTTTCTTGCTTGTAGTCTTCATCAGTCTGGGGATATTGAATGAGTAGGCATTAGATGGGGATTTTATGCACAAGCCTTCTGGCATCCATTGATTACTCTGGTTGGCACAGGGTGGCATTACTGTATGGAGAATTTTTCCTGTTTAATAACAGTTATGTGCTAGCAATAAGAGAAGGTGATCATATGATGTTTAGTGGTTTAATAACAGTAACTAAATTATTTTTAAATATTTAAACATATGTATCAATAGAATAAAATGAACATCATTTTGCCACTGTTTTGATGTACCTTTTTGCCATAAACATGGCCTGGAAATTGAAACCAAGACAAGTAAATTTGGAATTCTTTCAACCTGTTCTTGGATTTATTTTCAGGTAACAATCCAAATAGCCTTTCAGGGTCTGGTGGAAAATTGGTATTTGGTTATTCTTCTTTACAGATAAAACAAAGACAGAAAGCCACTTAACCTCTCACCACCTGTCAGAAAGTAAGTACTACTGTCTGTTTCCCTGCTCTGTGAGAGAGTTTTGGGAAAACGTTTTTAACTACTTATCTATATTCTGGAGCAGAATTAATACCCTTTCTATAAGACATATGCCATTGAATAGTTTTTGGAGTGTGGGAGGAGAGAACTTTTTCAGGCATAAAATTTTTAGTTAAGATTGGTTTTATTTTACATTTAACTGTACTAAGATTAATTTAAAATTAAAACATTCTGTGGATTTAAAAATGATTAACTAGATATTAATTTGTATTAAAGATTTTTTTAAGTAAATATTTATATGAATGAATAACTTCATATGCATTTGGCGAGGGAGAAAAAAATCGATAACGTATTTCATAAAATTTAATATTTGCTAATAATGAGATTAAAAAAAAGATTTAAACAAATATATTCTTTCTAGCATTTTTCTTAAACTTTTTGTAGTTTTTAAGAAATGATAACAATTTTATTGGAAATTCTATTAAATTAAAATGATCGAAATTATTGTAACATTATAAACTCAGAAAACCACTCAATACGTTTATATTATTGGATTTGCTTTAATTTGCAACTAAAATATAATTACGTTCCAAATCCATTCATACTTTAGTCAAATAAAAATTAATTTATAAAATAAATAAGACGTAATAAATAAGATGAAATTAATCATGAGTTGAGAAAAAAAATTAAATAAAGTTTTCTAATCAATAATTTTTTTTTTCAATATTCCAACAAACGAATGTCTTCAATTAAACTATAATTTAGCATTAAGTATTTTCATATACTGTATTACAAAAATAGTTACGAATTTTTTTAAAAAATATAATAAAAAAGTTAGTAAAAAAAAAAAAAGGTACAGTATATATATATTATAATACAGTCCTTTTATTTATTTACAGTAATCGTTGCCAGATGACACTGTTTATGGATAGAGAGAAATGCAAAAAGATAGAAAATTGATATCCATGATAACATAATTCAACACTAAAGGCATTTAAATATTTGGGTAGTTGATTGATGGAAGAAATGAAGTAAAAAGAAGATAGCATTGGTAAAGAAGATATAAGGAAATATTTTGGGGACCTTTAAAGAACGAATTAAGGAAAATATTGTATTAAAAGCAATCTTGTGGAGTGTACTATTGTAAGGTTGTGAAACATAGACACTGAGTAATAAAATTAGGAACAGATTGAAAGTCTTTGAGATGAGATTATGGAAAAGAATGAAAAAAATATGTTGGGCAAATAAAACAACAAATGAAGAAATTTTGAAAAGAGTAAATGATAAAAGACTGATTGAGGAAATTAGGAAGAGAAACTGTACTGGACATATATTAAGAAGAAAATATAGTTTAAAAGATATTTTGGAGGGAGTGGTAAGTGAAAACAAGAAGACAGTATAAAAAAGATAAACATTGCTGGATGATATAAGATATTGGAAAAGATTACATGGAGTTGAAGAGCTGGACAATGAAGAGAAGGGATTGGCAAAATGAGTGAATTGGTGATGCGACTGACCTGTCCATGGGACAGAATGATATTGATTGATTGACTGATTTTAGATAATAGAGAAAAGAAGGCAAAAATGGAATAAGGAATTTAGATTATAGATGTAGTTTATAAAAAGATGGTAGAGAAAATATTGAACACTTATTTTTGGGAATGCATAATATTGAATGTACTTCCGATTAATAAAAGATTGAAAAATAATAAAAAAAATATGATTTTTTAGGTACTTACTTGTTAGTCTGATGGTGAGATTTCACATACATATTGGCCCAGCAACATTTATTTGGAAAAATGGCAATCTATAACTTTATTTGCTGGAAATGATACAAATGCCTACTAATATGCATTTAATATATATTAAGGCTATAACCTTAAGACTATGCGCCTGAAAAAATGACAGTAGGAACCTCTGCAAATCTTTAACACAAGACTTATTTAAGACAAGAGCGGCAACTCTTATCATATGCGCTCGCAAATCAAAATGCTTTAGATTCTCCTATTTATTTAGAAAGTAGATTGAAGATAAGAGTGGCTGCTCTTGTCTTTTAAATAAATCTTGTGTTAAAGATTTGCAGAGGTCTCTACTGTCATTTTTTTAGCCGCATAGTTTTAAGGTTATAACCTTAATATATATTACTTTATGTAACGAATATGCGCTTTACAAATTTAATTATTACAACTTTAATATGCATTTATGTTTTTTGTTTCAAATTATCTTTCACCATCTAAACTTATAAAGGTTTTTTTTCTTTTGAAAAATAACCATATAACTTTTATTTAGTGGAAATGAAACAGACACGCATTTATGTTTTTTGCAAGAAATAATTTTCCAACAAATAAACTTTTAACATTCTAAATTTATTACAAATAATAACCAAAACAATATATATATATATTGATTTAGCCATGCAATTCTGTCTGTTTATAAACTATTTTTTAGCTTCACTGCTATGGGCTGACTTTTCTTACCTCGAATCACATTCTGTTATGAATGGCTACTCCCTTTCGACAATGTTGAATGAAACCCTGTCATTGTTTGATCATAAAATTGGCAGCAAAATCGATATTTTGTTTAATAAGTTTCTCCTCATCAGAATACCATCTAATATTCACTTACAAAATTAATTCTTTTTTTTTTAAGATTATAAATGTGTTTAATTCGGTCTTTATATACACATTTGCTTGTGCTGGTGACTTTCATCATTGCCGGATTAATATATATATATATATATTATAACGATCGAAATGCAAGTGAAGATCGAATCTAACCGCAAACTACGATATCTGATCTACAGAGCGCCATCTAGGCATTTAAACCTAGAAAAAATTATAGAGTAGGCAGATACATGCTGTTAAGATTCCACTTTATTTAAATATTCAGATCGTTAGCCCAAGTCACTAGCTCAGTGGAGATGCAGAGATAAAAATTTATATCTTAATTTATATCTTAAATATAAATAAATAAAAGCCACTGCCAGATATTTACACATAAAAATATTTATTTACGCACATATAAAATAACCTTTAAATTTTGAGGAATAAATTCAACATTTTAGATTTTATCTTAACTTTTAATTTTACATTTAACTAAGTTTCAATGAGTTTAATATTTTATTTAGATAGTCGAGTATGAATAGACTACATAGATCTGCATTTGAACAGAAAATATTCTTCCCTGATTTAACCTTAGGCAACAAATTTCGCAATCAAACTGGCGCCAATCTATCTGATACATTTATGTATTCAATGTAGCATGAAAATATGACAACCCAAAATACTATACTGTCAGGAATGTACATCTGATCAGTAAGTAGAATTAGAGAAGACATTGACTCTCCACCAACAGGAATGTTACATCTGTTGGCAAGTAGAACAATAAACATAAAACTCCATAGGAATGGACTGTGGTCCTTTGCTGTCTTACAAACACATCCATAGGCAAACAGAAGGTGTGTGGTGTATATATATATAATCCTGCCCGTAGCGGATCTCATACTACATCTACAATTACACAAATATAACCAATCCATTGAACCAATTCAACTATGAAATGAATAACCTAAGATTACCCTCCCTTAATATAACTTTACAAAACTATATAGCCATTCACGCCCGACTTAAATTTAACATTTAAATACGTTCGCACAGATTATTTTTATACAATTTGTTTTATAATGTCGAGTATAGATCGGCTGCACAGATTCTACGGTCAAAAACATTCCAAATTAAACACAACCGATCAAAATACAAAGTCATCGATAATGTCAATTGCAAAAGGGAATACCCAAGGCCCCCTGGCATTCATCGTAAGATGCCCGCATTAACATCGTTGGCCTATATATTCTAATCAAATGTGAAAACTTCAACATAATCAACCACTAATGAATCTATGCAACATCTATACCCAACCTAAATTTCATCATTTAAAATTTAAACAATAAATAATTTATACAATAAGAAAAAAAAAATGGAAATGATTTTTATTAATCGGAAAACATATAAAATTAAACATTATTAATTTGATTTTAAACTTAAAAAAGTCAGATCGAAGTTCATAAGCTTGAACGAAAGTTCTTAATTATTTTTAAATTTAGAGTTCATGTCAATATAGCTTACGGTAGAAGAGTCCAGGTTTCTGCTTTTAATTCCTGTGACGCCTCCATTGGAAGATAATGTTCTGGAGATGGCAATAGCTGGTTCAAGGTATCACAGTCTTTTCATTTTTTTTTATATATAGAGAGAGTGTGATATGTGCGACCTATCACATCTCTCAAACACAAAAGCTGGAACTGTCCGAAAAAAACTGTATTTCCCTTTTTATATTATCCACATGGATTCAATCAACAAAACGTCACTAATCCATCACTTTTGTTAGGGTCCGAGCCAAGGCTTAGTGCTTCCATTGGCCAAGCTAATTTCTCTTTATTTTCTTATCTATCTTTCATCAGATCATTTTAATTATACAAGAGCCCAAGGGCCAGTTTGGTTTTCGATAATTCATAAACAATCATTTCCATTTACAGATTACAAGAATTAATTAATACCTGTTTTTATTTTTAAATCTTGTACTTTTTTTTATAAAAAGTATGTTCAAATACTTATTTATTTGTTTTTTAAAAAAAAATATTTTTAAAGTTTGGCATCTGTGCGAATGTATATACATTTAACAAACATTTTAATTTTAGCATTTAGTTTTTTACTTTTATTTGTGAACTTTTAAGTTTTTATTTTAAATTAATGTAACGACATATTTATATATCGTTACAATATATATATATATGGGATAAAATTATAAAGAAATAAATCAGGACTGAAAAAATAACTGAGTAATAAGGAGGAAAATAGTAGGGGAATTTATTGAGATGTATAAATAGATTGGAGGAAAGCCAATGTTTAAGTTGGCTAAGAAGATTTCTGAATATATAATCTACATACAAAAATTTCAAATTTCCATTAAGAAGTTATTTTTTATCACATATTTAAATTTAAAAAGTGTGTATTGCAGATACATCAGTGTGAGGAATGAGACAGAGAGAATTTTCAGAAAAAGAATTAGCATTATGAAAAACAAATATGCCTAAAAAATTTAGGTTGGAACTGCACAAAAATAAAAGGTATATAAAATATGAAAAAACATAAAACAATGCTGAATGGAGCAGGGATATAAGTATTGAAAAACATAGGCAAAAGTGTAATAAGGATTTGAAGTGTTTATGTCAAGATGAGAATAGTATTGAACATTTCTTTTAGAATTTAGGATATTGAAAGAAAATCAGAATAAATTGTATGGAAAGTGGCAAAAATTTAAAAATGATGTGAAGGGGTAGAGATTTGATTAAAACCATCAAAACATCACATGATGACTATTCCATATGCTTACACAAGCCTGTATAAGCATATGAAATAGTGATCATGTGTGGGTTTGATGGTTTTATACCTACCCTGCCTATAGGATAGTGTTGACTGAGGTTTTTGAAAAAACAGACAAAATATATAGTTACTGAACTGAGTTTAGATTTATTTGACTATGCAAACAAATGAGGTTGGATTAAAAACAATATTGTGTTTTCATCTTGGATTATTAGCTTTATATTTAACAATATAGATAAAAGGTGGCTGCTGGAAGATTGCATTAGATCCTAAGATTTTGATGAAGTACTCTCAAATTCAAAGCTCTTCACCAATGAAAGCCACAGGCTGGAAACTAGTCTGGAGATATTGGATGAATATGTGTTAGATAAGGATTTTATCCACAAATCTTTCTGCATCCATTGATTACAAGGGCTTGCACTTGGTGGCACTACTATATGAAGGGTTTGCTAGAGATTTGATTATTTTTCAGTTATATCTTTATAACAGAATTGATAATTATGAAAAGAGGATAACAGCAATAAAAAACAGTTTTTATTAAAATGGAATAAAAGTAATAAACCTGGCTATAGAACCTAGTGGGAAGTTATATAAAAATTGCTGCAGGGATTAAAAAGGTTTTCTATTAATAAATGAAAGGATAAACTAATCTATATTTCTTTTAAAAGAAAAAAAATAGCTAAAAGTTACATTTTATTTTTTAAAAAAAAACTAAAATTATATATATATTCTAATTTTTTTTACATATCCAAGAAAATTTAAAAGGTATTTATAAAAATATTTTTAAAAAATTAACTTTCTCATTCTTTTTGTGATATAATTAAAAATATAAAAAATACTACATTAAATTTTTTGGTACTTATGTAGTATCTAGTCTCCCAAGTTTGACAGTCATTTTTTATTTACATAGTTTTAGAGGCACAATAAATATTTAAAACATGGCTAGCAAGAAGTGGTTGTATTTAATATTTACAGTTTTTTTGTTTATTATTATTTTTTAAAAAAGAAAATTTTTGCAAAAACTAATTATAATATTTTCACTTTATTATTATTTTTTGTAGTAATTCAATTTATTAATATAAAAATAAATTATATAAAGCATGTAGAGTTATATCATGCCCATTAATGCAGATTTTTGGGAGATCTGGGTTCCCATACCTTTGGAAATGTTCTACTGAATGCTATTCTGTCAAAGGAAAATCCAAAACTTTAATCATTTTGCTAAAATATAAATGCCAAAAATGAAGTTGAATGTAACAAACTAATATAATATACTATATACTCCTTAATTAACACTTTATATTGCAATTTCAACATGATTTATTTCTTCTTACTTACAGTTTCAACTGCCCTGCAGTCATCATCAGAGCTACAATATTTAAACATATACAATTATTACCTAATCATATACATATATATCAATATATATATATATGTGTGTGTGTGTGTATGGTTAGGTATTAACTGTATATGTTTAAATATTGTAGCTCTGATGATGACTGCAGGCCAGTTGAAACTGTAAACAAGAAGAAATAAATTATATGTTGAAATTGCATTATAAAGTGTTAATTAAGGAATACTCGGTATATTATATATGTATAATTAATCAATACAAATAAGAAGTGGAAAGAATTTTCAATGTAACAAACTACAACAATGTTTGGAATGTGTAAGTTTACAAGTAATAATGTAAATAAAATAACTGAAATAAACCTTCTGAATGGAATTTATAATCGATTTATTAATTTTTTTTAAGTTAATAACTAATGCATGTTTCGTAAAATAAAATTGGAAAAAAAAAATATTTGTATGCTTTTAAAACTGTATAATTAAAAAAATGACTACCAGGCTTGGGAGACAATATAATACGTAAGTACTAAATTTTTTAATATATTAATTTCTACTTTCATCAGTTGATATTTTTTGAAATATATTAAGTTAAATTATGAATATTAAAGACATGGATATGAAAGGATAATTGCATATAAATTCCCAGTTTTTAGAATGTTACTAATGTTTTTTATTGATTAAAAAAATAACTTTTCAACTATGGAATTTTATAAAAATAAATATGTTGTCTACTGCACATCACTCAAAACATGCTAAGTCAATATTAATGTGAGTTAAAATTTGTCTCACAGACACTGTCTGATTGTACAACCCACTGAACAACCCTGAAATATTGCATTGCAGTGTCATCAATACCTAACACATGTTCAAATTTTGAAGAAAATCTGTTTGATAGAAATGTGTTAAAAATTGTTTTTCTTGATTCAAACAAACCAAATTTTTAAGTTAAATAAAAATATTTAAAAATAATCTGTTTAATTTATTGGTCAGGAGTTTTTAAGATGTTTGCATATCAGATGTGACAGAGTTGGAATCATTATTCAAAGATCTTGAACTCATACTTGGCCATTCTACCACTGTATTAAAACATCAAGTATCTTTGATGTATTGTTAAATGGAAATCATGTGATATCTAAAAATGAGATTGTTAAAAAATGCAAAGTTTGTAAAAACAACTTTTTCATTGAAAATAGTACATTAATTGACCTTTAAATGTGGAATTTTTGCAGTTTTATAATTAAGAAAAAAACAGTTCAACAATGCTTCAAGTGCCATTGCAGAAATAATAAACATTATTTTTAAATATAATAATTAAATGATAACATGTTCAAAAGATCATGTGACATCTAAGAATCCAATTGGTAGTTGAAACAATAAACTTTTGTTCACATGACTATTAATATTTTTAAAGATTAATTTTCTGATAAGCAAACATGAAATGTATTTATTTGTAAGTCACTAGGCTACCTTATGGCTTGATAAATCACTTGAGTAAGATCTTGTCACCTAACACTTAAATGTGTTAGTATTTAAAATAATTATAGAAAAACTTAATCACTCTGATGTAATCAGTCTAATTTAAATTGTTCAGAATTTTTATGTAAACCAGTGCAAGGAAATGGTATTTTTTTGTAAATTTCATTTGTCATTTTAATGAATGTCTTTCAATCCTTTGATTTTTTTTTTAAAAAAAAAACTTATGTCCATATATAATATAAGCTCTAATTATATTCAAATAAAATTGAGTTTTTATATTCAATGTCATCTTGATTAGTCCTGTGAGCAGCTGATGATATCAGGTTTGTTTGACAGAAACATGTATTCTGCAAAGTGTTAGTTGATTTTTCATGAAATATTACTATACATGAGGCATAATTTTATATAAATTTCTATAGAAACTGCATACAAATAATGTTAATAAATTATAGACATAGACATCTCTACACACACACACACACACACACACACATATATATATATATATATATATATATATATATATATATATATATAGTAAAAGAGAATGTCTAGGATACTTTTATTTTTCTCCAATTGACTGCTTAATTATTATAACAAACTTTAAAAAATGTATGTGATAAATATACATAATTTGATTGCTTATACATATTTTCAAACACTAGTCAATTATTTTTTATTATTATCATCATCATCATCATTATTATTATTATTATTGTTGTTGTTGTTGATGATGATGATGTTGTTGTTATTGTTATTAATAATAATAGCCATTTACAAATGAGTCTAATAATAGAAAAAAGTGATAAAAACCAACAAGATAAAAATGACTTTTGTGACTTCTACATATTCATATCCACATATTTTATATGCTATTATATGATTCTGTTTATTTGACATTTTGTGATATTGTCCTTTTATATATTTGTATTAACATATATTTTAGATTTATCTGTATATATAATTGCTTATTAATACCAATATTTTATCAAGGTTTCAGCAGGATAACAACTACCATCACCCAGATAGTAGAATTTACTCAAATAATTGAGTTATTGTATGATATTTGAGGATTTACATGACAGATTATTTCAAATGCTAAAACTTCTATACATGAGCACATATGACACAGCAAAACACATTTACAACTCTATCTTTCTTATTGCATTGCCAAATACATATAATATTAATATCATTTACATTTTTATTACTTTTACAATGCTTTTTACAACTCATTAGTGATGTTTTCGATTGCTTCTGAAGATTTCTGGAACAATTGAAACCATCAATAATAGGTTGTAAAAAGCATTGTAAAAGTAATAAAGAATGTAAATGCTATTAATATTGCATGTTTATAACAGTGATGGTAACAACAAACAACATATACCTATGTGTGTGAGATATATATTTACATTTTTCACCCTTAAAAGTTTTCTTTTAATATATATATATATATTGTAAAACCTTTTCCAAATTTAAAGCACCCAAATACTAAGGAAGTCTTGTTTTTTATCTTTTTCGATTTTAATGAAGCCATGACTTACGCTGCATCAATATACACAACTTTAATTATATGCTATCCACAAGAACAGTAAACAAACAAACAAAAATGTAATCAAAAAAACATTAAAAAATAAAGTTTAATAAATTTTATGATATGTGAGCAGCCATTTTGTCGTACCTGAGCCCCATATATGATCATGTTTAAAAAAAATTTACATTTGTAAATAAATTTTTGCAATACGTCATCAGCTGTTTTTCTATCTTGGAGGACCACACACAAACATATTTATTAATAAAATTTCTTTGGTTTATGTTAAAAACACATATATTTAATTTTTCTATATTATTATCCTTGTCAAATTTGATGTGAAGTATTTTACATAATAAAATGTTTTCATGCTAAAAAGTTTATAAAATTTAACAAAACCCTTAAAGTTGATATAAACATAAATACGTCAAAGTAATTAGAAAGATGCACTTAGGTGCTATTGTAAGAAAAGCTATTAACAAATGTTTATTTACTGAAGCTTAGTACTTTCAAAAGCAATATATGTTCTCACATTCATATGTTATTAATATGAGAACATAATTCACCTGCAAAAGCACTAAACTTTAGTAAATGTGCATTTGTTAGTAGCCTTTCTTAGGAAAGCATTTAATCACACTTAATAGAAGAGCAATACAGAGACTTCAGACCACTCAAAGTAGTATGAAAAGATGCATGTTGGAAGTAACAAGAAGAGATCAAAATGCAATATATGGGTAAGAGAACAAACAGGTGTTACTGACCTCATTGAAAAAATTAAAAGACTGAAATGGAATTGGGTTTGACATATTTCTAGAAGAGATGATAATAGATGGATAATTGAAATCTTAAACTGGATTCAAAGAGATTGTAAAAGACCCAGAAAGAGACGATATGTGAGATGAATGAAATAAGAAAGTGTGTGGGGTGATGTGGAGAAGCTAAATATGGGAGAAGATGGAATGAACTTGGAGAGACCTTCACCCTGCAGTGGACTGATAATGGTTGATGATAATGATTTATAAATTACAGTTTAAAAAAAGTTTTTTGTTTAAATTAGAGCCGAGGTAGGTTTTTATTAATGACGTTTGAAAACAAGATCTAATCAGAAAACAAGCACTGGCATGATTTTTCAAGATGCTTGCAATATAAGCCTTATCACCAAGTATAAGCTCTAGTTAAGATCATCAGCCAGATGAATGGTTTTCTCTTTATTTGTTGAAGCGCACAATGTATGTATTGAATTATAAAGTAATAAATAAATAATATAATTGACATTATACTTTAAGTAAATGATAATATAAATTATAATGGTAGTTATGTATTTTCTTGCTGAACATTTTCAACAAACATAATTCTATGTGCATAGAGAAACAATTTCCTCTCAGCTGAATCTTAGACACAAGTTAACCAATTGATTGACATTATGAATGGTTTGACAAACTTTTAAAAGTTATTTACCACAAGCCAATATATTGGACAATTTATAATTTTATTTATATTTGATACTTAGATTTAGAATGATTGATTTAGTTTTAGAGTTTGATAGCAGTAGCTTTTAAATATTCAAGATAAAAGAAAAAATCAACTTTTGTTTTTGAAATATTTTTTCTTCCTAAAAGAGTTTAAATAACAGAAGTGATTTTAGTAATTAAAATTTAATTTAAATCAATCTCTTCTTACTCCTGATTAAATATGTAACATTTTCTGAATATGAATACTTAGCAAACTCTCCATATCATAGTGTCAGCCAGTGTAAGCCTTAGTGATCAATGGAAGCAAGAAGTTTGTGCATAAATCCCTATCTTGTGCATATTCATCCAATTTATTACTAAGGCTAACTCTGAGTGGCGCTACTGTATGGATAGTTTGCTACTAGAAGAAAACATAATAATGGGGCATGAGTTAATTTATGATAACAGCAAAGAAAATAGTTTACTGCTTAAGGCTCGAACAGGATCATTGGCAACAGGGAATATACACATAAATAGAGAAATGTGGGTGATTTTAGTCAGCAAGTTATGTAAGGAAGGCATGGAACATATTAGGCATTTCTTAATTGAATATAAATGCTTACAAACAGAAAGAGTACAAATAATGCTGTGGGAGAATAAATATAAACAAACTGATTATACAGAAAGTGGGTTCTTGGTTTTTATGCTGGTTTAGAAAAGATAAGGGGGATTTAGATATAAAGGCCATAGAGTGGACAAAGATAATGTTATAGAAATGGGACAGAGCAAGATAGAGAAGAATATGGAAAAATCTTAGGGTGAGGAATGAAAAGGGAAAGTATGGTGGCCAACAGGTTTCTCTGGGTATAGTGGTTTAGAGATCCTGACCCTTAAAAAGGAGAAGCCATAGTGCATCACATCGCATACTGATTAACAGCTTGTGGAAGCCTAAAAAATGGTGATCATGTGATGTTTTAGTTCACAAAATGGTCATCCAAATTCGTTGTTAGGATAAATTGCAAGAAGATGCTAAAGTTTATTTTAAATAATTCTTTAGAATTTGTTTGCAATTTGTCCTAGGAACATATTTGGACATGATTGTTCCATGAAATATTTATGCATCTTTATGGATAAAGTTTTTATCTGTAGAAATTATAAGTGGTAGCTATTTTTTATGATAAGATTTTAAAAAAAATAATAAAAAAATAAGCACATTCTATGAAATTTCTTTTATTTCACGTTTTGCAAGTGTATGCAGGCTGGACTATGGAATTTCATAGGCCGGAAGTATCCCACCCCTGCTTTACTGAATATATTAGTACAATATCATTGTTTACTGGTTTATAATCTTTTTTCTCCCTGTGTCTTGATATTAATTTTTTTATTTTATTTTGACGCATAGTTTTTAAATATATTTTGTTTATATATAAAAAACTGGTTGAAAACGTAGAATTTACACATTTATATAAAAATCAAAATAAACCTGTTGCTATGAACCTATTAATAATTCACTGCATTAAGGATAAAAAAAAATATTCGGAAAAAAATTGAAACAATAATTGTGAGCTATTATAGTTGACAGAAAAAAAAGCAAAACATGTTGGAATAATATAAAATTGTTTTCAGCTTTTTACACGTCACTTTAAATCATTTTTTAATGGCGGGGAAGTTAATAAATGTAAATACATGTACCTTGGTTTTAAAATCTAAACATAAAATAAAAATAAAGTGATTAAAAGTTGAAAAAAGAAAAAAGAAACTACAGATAGAAAAAATTATTTGGATAGATCATCATCATCATCAACCATTATCAATCCACTGCAGGATGAAGGTCTCTCCAAGTTTAATCCATCTTCTCCGATCTTTAGCTTCTCTTCTCCACAACACCCCTGCACATTTTCTTATTTCATCCATCCATCTCACATGTGGTTTCTTTCTGGGTCTTTTACAATCTCTTGGAATCCAGTTTAAAATTTAAATTGTCCATCTATTATCATCTCTTCTAGCAATATGTCCAGCCCAACTCCATTTCAATCTTTTAATTTTTTCAATAAGGTCAGTAACACCTGTTTGTTGTCTTACCCATACATTGCGTTTTCGATCTCTTCTTGTTACTCCCAACATACATCTCTCCATACTCCTTTGAGTGGTCTGAAGTCTCTGTATTGCTCTTCTATTAAGTATCCAAGTCTCAGATCCATAAGTAAGAACTGGTAAAACACATTTGTTAAACCCCATCCTTTTCAAACACATAGGCATATTTCCTTTTAGTATCAAGTTATTTCTACCAAAAGCACTCCAACCAAGTTTAATTCTATGATTAATTTCCTCCATTATGTTTCCATCTGTATTAATAATCTGACCAAGGTATTTGTAACTGTTAACTTCTTCTAATTCTTCATAATCAATCTTTATTTTCATATTTTGAGCAAATCGATTAAACATTACTTTAGTCCTACTTTTCTACTTTCATCTGCTATCTCCTGCAACATTTCCTGCAGCTCTGAAGCATTATTTGCAAAAACAACTACATCATATGCGAAATCTAAATGACTTAAATACTCTCCATTTACTTTCACTCCTTTAGTTTCCCATTTTAATCCACAAAATACTTCTTGCAGCACTGCTGTAAAGAGTTTTGGAGATATGGAGTCACCTTGTCCTACACCTTTCTCAATGTTGATTTTTCCAATATCATTATATAATCTAATTGTTGTTGTTGCATTTTTATAAATATTCTTTAAAATATGACAATATCCTGGATCTATACCTTGATGATCCAATGCTTTAATCACTGAAGAAATGTGTATAGAATCGAATGCCTTTTCATAATCTACAAATCCAAAACATAATGACAACTCATATTCGTTTGTCCTTTCTGTGACTTCTCTCAATACCTGGATATGATCTATTGTACTAAAACCACTTTTAAATCCAGCTTGTTTTCTTGGTTGGTGGAAATCCAAAGTTCTCTGTAGACGAGTTGTAATTATCTTGGTAAAAATTTTATATAAAACTGATAAAAGGCTGATAGGTCTGTAATTTCTAATATCTTCTTTATCACCTTTTTTAAATATTAATATTATTACTGCATTCTTCCAATCTTCCGGTACATCTTTATCATTTAGACCTTTGGTATATAACTTTGCTAAAATTGTTTCTATTTCTTCACCTGCTTCTTTTAATATATCAATTATAATTCCATCATTTCCTGGAGCCTTTCCTTTCTTCATACATTTAATTGCATGTCTCACTTCTTCATTTAAAATTCTGGGCAATTCGAAAGATGTAATAGATATAGGAAGTACTTGTTCTTTATTACTAGATAATTCTTGATAAAAATCTTCTACCAATTTCATGATGTCATCTCTCTTTTTAGTAATAATTCCATCCTTTTTTTCTTATTGCAGATATAAATTTCCTACCAATACCAAAATGTTGTTTAACATTTTTGAGACTTTTATTTTCTTCTACAGCTTTCCTTACTATTTCACAGTTATACTTTCTTATATCATTTTCAACTCTTTTCCGTACCATTTTACAAAATTCGAGATATTCAATTCTTTTTAATACATCATTTTTGTATATCTTCATATTCCTTCTTTTCTTCATAAATAGAAATTTTATTAGTCAATTGCTGCTTTTTTCTACCAGCTATGTTTGTTACAGTTTTTAAAAGTGTATCAGTTATTTTCATATTAATTTCATTCAAATCTTGGATAGATAACTGCAAGTATTCTATTAAATATATAAATTGAAGTAAGTTAAAGCTGTAGAAAATACAAATATAAATTTTAATGTTGTATGGGGCTTCATTATTTTATGACGTATGTTTAAATTTTGTAATGAATAATAAATTATGTTAAAGGTTTGGCAAGCCCTGACAAATTATCGCTGATGATGAGTAAATGTTATCATGTGATTATGTTGTCTAGTTGACCTATTCTGCCTTCATGGGAAAAAACTACTCAAACATTATTGCAATATTCAAATTCTTATTCATAAATTCTTCTCACAATTATTTATTTTCAAAATCTATATCATTTTCATCATCATTTTCGATCAATCTAGTTTCTCCAATCAATATCATTTTTCTCCATATCATATCAGCAAACATTCTTAATTTGTACATACATGAAGAATATTTCTAGGTAATAATTATCAGTTGGACTATTTCCATCATCTATTATTTAATGTTAAAACAGTATGCGATATGATGCACTGTGACTTCTCATTTTTTAAGAAGCAAACCATCTATGTTGCAGTAACCTTAGTATCGATGTATGCAAAAAGGTTTATCATAGAATCTCTATCCAGTGCCTACTCATGCATTATCCTCAAAGTAGTTTCTATCTTGTGGCTTTCACCATTGAGGAGTGTTGGAACCTAAGATCTAGGTACAATGTTTTCAGATCCATGGCTCCTCACTGATGAAAGCTACAAACTAGAAACTTATCTGGCAATATTGGATGAGTAGACACAAATAGAGATTTTATGTTCAAACCTTCTTGCATCCATTGATTAGTATGATTTCCACTGGGTGGCACTTCTGTATGAAGAATTTGCTACTGTTTTAACAGCTTGTGTAAGCATTAGAAATGGTGATCATGTCATCGTAAATGTTTGTGTTTAGGTTGTGATTGTTTGTAATAAAAAGGGGAGTGGGAGATAAGGTAAATTTTTGGTTATGAATATATTTTGTAATTTTTAATTTAATTTTTTTTATTATTCTTTTGGAATATGTGATGTTTATTATATATATATATTATTTTATTTTAGTGTACCTTGAAAAAGACTATATGAAATAGTCGAAATGTTGGATTTCTTTTTCATCATTATAGGCATATAAAAAACAAGTTTTAAAAAGAAGTTTTGTTTGTTTATTTCTATGTACATACACACACACACAGCCAGATGTGATCCTAGTTAATTGGTTGTTATACATAATCACAAAAAGGTATCAATCTGTTGTCAAAGTAATAAGTTGCTTATATTTTTTTTATTTATACATTGGATAGGGTGATATATATATATATATATATATATATATATATATATATATTGTAAAAATATATATATATATATATATATATTGTAACCATATATTTTAGCATAAAATATAATAATTGATGTAACTATTATTAAAAAATTTCTCTGTCTTCTTTGGTGATTTGATTGGCTTGATTTGCACTTTGAACAGATTACTCTCTTATATTATTTTAATAAACTTAAATTTGATTCGTTCCATATACTAATTCATATCAGAATGTTTAACTTTTTAAAAATTTTGACAACACATTAAATTTGGTAAAATAGTATTAAAATATAATATTTTATTTACATTTGTTTAAAGTAATCTTAAAAATTATTTCTATTGAATTAACAAAAAACCATTTGTTCAATTAAAATAAATTATTAAAAATAAATACAGTAATTACGTATGCGTCTCAATGTAAAAAAAGAAAAGAGCGCGAATTTAAGAGCAGATCGTCTGTTAGTTTGCTTTTGGAGGGAGAAAGAAAGAAAAGAAAATGGTAAGAAGGCAAATGGTGTAAATTTGATAAGCTTATTTTAAAATAGTTAACAAGTAAACTGATTACCACAAATTTTCTATAAACGTAAAAATAATATCGTGGTATTTAATTATAAGATGAATTGCTAAATTTAAAAGTCTGTTCAAGTCGGCTGGCCAAGTGGATCAAATCACCGGTAATAATTTCCCAATATTACATTTAAAATGTCGGAGCTTCCCAGTTTAAAAGAATTAATTGCAAGAATTTGGTATGTTTTAAAATGTTTATTGTTCTACAATTTGGAAAAATTAAATAAGTATTTTAATTACAGAAGTTTTATAAATATGAAAATTTGTTTTTTAAAAAAGAAGAAGTTTAAATTAAAGTAAAATGTTAAAGTTATCAACATAGTTTAATATTTCCATTTCTAATTCTAATAAAAATATAGTATTGATTGATATTTAACTTTATAATGCCAGTAATATATTTGCTAGTTAATTTGTTTGCCATTTGGATAATAAACAGTCTTCAAATAATTGATCAAAGCTATTTTCTAATTTTATCGTCAGTTTGGAATGATTGAATTAATTGCTGTAATTATTATTCCTAGATTTAAGCGTGGATAAATAAATATTAGCATGGATGTAATAAACTTGGAACATTTTTAATAGAGAAATGTAGAAATTAATAACTTTTGAAAAACATTTTCATTTAAGTTCTGCTTGTCATGTTTTTGAAATTGTTTCTTGTTTATGGAGCCACGTAAAATCGTTAATCTAATAGTGATTATAATAACTAACACAAATGGATAAAATTACATGTAGGAAATTCAACTATAATTATAGCTATTACTTCGTACATTTATTGTTCGACACATCGTACATGGATTTCACGGATCATATTTGTAGTTATAAAATGCTATACAATCTAATTTGTGACACACACACCTGCTAAAATTCATGTATTGAACTATAAAATGCTATACATTTAATTTATATCACACACACACCCATTAGATTTTATGTATTTGATGAATAATTCATTACTTTAATTTTATCGTTATATGAACTTGCATGTGAAGTTCATAAGTTATATTTTATTAAGTTTAAATTAATAGGGGTTGAATAAAATATTTATTCAAGAGAATAGCGCTTGTGAAAAGGGCTTGAAAAGTACTAAATGAATTCATGAGATGTATCAATTTTTCATGAGGTATTTTGTGAGTCTTTCCAGATTTATATTCCTATACTAATATTACTTATATTGCATTACACATGTTTTATTTTAAGCAAGATAAGTTAGTACATTAGTTGTCCTGATTAGTGTAACATTTTATTATGCAAGAACCCACATTTGCTAAAGTGTTAGTGTTTTCTGAATGATCAGAATAACTGAGGAGGATGATTTTGCACTTTAATGTGAAGTAAATAGTAATGTTGTTTTATAATGTTGAAAGGCATTAATCTGTGCTGGTGGTTAATCCGCAGATTATTTAATTGCCATTTTTTGTATTTTACACTCATTCCAGCGCTGGTGGTTAATCCGCGGAATTGTGTAATTATACGTATTACTTTATGATGGTGTATCAATCCACAAAGCGTTTAGTATTATTTAATTCCTATGTGTAGATGAACGCATCCACAGGAATATGTTTTACTTCATAGATATAAGTTGGGCAAAGTATTTTAGTTAATCTGCTAAATCATCTTCTTCCATTTGTAAGCATAATTCATAAGTTAGATCATCAAATTGTAGCAGGACATTCTATTCAAGTTACTTCATAATAATTAACTGTCGGTTGATTATTATTTACCGGAGTGTAAGTTTAAATTTTCATTTTATTTAATGATTGCATTATAGCTAAATCCTACAGATATAATATTATTTATTATATTATTATAAGTTTACGGTATGGATTTATTGAATCTGGAAATGACGTTAAATACTTCATGAGTTGATGTTGAATTTAGTATAATTTGCTCAAGATTCATTATATCAAATTGAAATAAGGTATGATTAGGTTTTTAAAACCGTACCTATGATATGTTAGTGAAGAAAGTCGATGGAATTATAATTTATTTATTTTATTTGTTTATTTATGTCTTTTAATTATAACATTGGAATTAATTACTTATTATTCATAAATTTGTAAATAAACGTTGATTTATAATTAAACTTACTGTGCCGTTGCTATGTGTCATTCTTAAAATCAGAAATCATAAACCTTGGATAGAGCATACATTGAAGTACATACTATTGTCAACATGATATCAGAGTTTAGTGATATTTTGAGAAAACATTTGGATGCTTTTAGTCTTTGGTAGTTTATGATGTGTAGGGTACAATAAAATCCCATTTACCTTTTCCATCATTTTGGCTTTGCGTAGTTGATTCTAGTATACAATACAAATTGATTATTAAACCTGTAAACAGATTTACCAAATAATGATATGATTGAATATATTTACTTAACATTTTAAATTGTCATTTGTCAGTATAAAAAGAGTCTCAGTGATATAGTAAACTATAAAAAAGAACCCAAGTATTTATGTTTATTTATTGCAAAGCTTTACCTGGACTAGCATTTGTATTAAAAATCATATAGATGGTTTAAAATTTCATAATCTTATGTAGTTCCACAAATTATGCCATCTTGTACATGGTCGGCCATCGGGTCTCATACAATAAAAATCGCAAATTAAGGTTTGAAAAATAATAACATTGCACTTATAATTTGTTTACTGTATTTTATCATACTACTATGATAGGTCTTCGCGGTACACCCTGGCTGCGATCAAATTAAATCATAAAAGTTTATGTTAGATCATTAGTTTGGTCTGTGGTAAGTTGCTCCAGATGTTGGTTGTGGTCCTTGGTGCATAAAATAGATAGCATAATATGCTTTTGGATACAGCTCTTAATAGCTGACAATGTGTAGCGGGATGTGATCAGTGATCGAGGTTACGATTCTCAGTGCACTGATGTTTTGGTGATATTATGTAGTTGACCACACTTTAGAGGGTTACAAATTTTTGGCGCCACAACGTGGTCAGCCCGATATGTAAGGGTTACAAATTTTTGGCGCCACAACGTGTTCGGCCCGATATGTTGAGGTTAGACAGTCATTATAAGTGTGCAATTACAGTTTTTAGCACTTTATAAACATGCGACTTGATTAATTGATTGTTGCAGAGTACAATATGGTAATGTGTGAACTGAATTAATTAATGATTGTTGATTACAATTTTAATTTCCCATATTACAAGAATATTATCATGTGACAAATGCTCTATCATGGTGATAAAATATTGTATGTTTTATTGCTATATATTTCTCCAAGTTAATTATATAGATTTCTGATGACAATAGCAATCGTATTCCAAGATATACCAATATTTATGATTGAATTGGGAGAAGTTGAAATTATCAAGGGTTTATAAAGTAGTTGTTGTAATACTGCAAATATTTAAAGTGGGGGTTCAGATTATTTTAGTGTGAATGTGATATATACCATCTGGGATAGATTATTGGTGGTGAGGATTTAGTGGTTGGTCGGCTTGAACAAGATTTTAATTGATCATTGTTATTAAAACACATATTTTAGGAAAGTAAAAATTTGGTTTCACAAAATATTGAAATAGTTGTTATAAAATACCCAAAATGAGTGATTCTGAAGAAATTAGTTATCCTGAAACAACCCAAGAAGTTCCTGATCTTGATTTCCAACAACGGTTTATGTTGATGCTTCAACGTATAGAGATTGGAATGAATGAACAGTCTCTAAAATTGAATGAACAGTCTCTAAAAATGAATGAACAGTCTCTAAAAATGAATGAACAGTCTGAAAAATTGAATGAACAGTCTCTTTCCCAAAAAGAGATGTTAGAGTCTCACAAAGAGATGACTGAAAAATTAAATGAACAGTCTCTTTCTCAAAAAGAGATGACTGAAAAATTAAATGAACAGTCTATTTCTCAAAAAGAGATGACTGAAAAATTGAATGAACAGACTGAAAAATTGAATGAACAGTCTCTTTCTCAAAAAGAAATGTCTGAAAAGTTAGATAGTTTTGAGAATAAAATGGCTGAAGTTCAGGAATTTGTGAAAGAAAAAATAGAAGCTGCTAGGGTAAAAACAATGGAGGAATTTAATCAAAAATTTCAATCCCTAGAAAATAGTTGTAAGGCAGCTAAAGGGGAGTCCGATATTAAATTAGAAGAAATTAAAGCTAATTTCTTCGATTATAAAAAGCACTTGGAAGTTCAGATAGAAGAAATTGGAAATAAGTTTATAACCCACGAGGAGAATGTGGACACTAAACTCAAGGTGCTTGATGTGGCAATGGGTGACTCAAGGAGTCAGTTGGCACAAATAGTTAGTGAAATGAACTATAAAGTTCAAGAAGTAGAGTCTCAATCTGCTAAATCTATTGATAAAATTAAAACTGAAATGGAAGGTAAACTTCAGAATATGAATGAGAGTCATTCAACTTTTGAACAAGGCATATTTAAATCCATGAGTGAATCTGTAACAGAGAGCAGAGCAGAATTGGGTAGCATTAAAAAGATTTTGGAGGAAACTATCAATAGGTCTAAAGTAGAAAATAAAGAATTAAAAAAGACTAATGCTAAATTTAGTGGAGATTTAGAAATGATGCAAAAAGAGTGGAAGGAAATGAGGGATAAATGTCAAGAGTGGCCAAATGAATCAAATGAGTTTAAAGAAGGACAGAAACTAGAGGCAAAGATTGAAAATCTTCAGCTAAAAATGTTGGAAATTCAAAGGGCTCAAGAGAAAAATGATAATTTCATTGGTCAAAACACCAAGTATTATGTAGAGGGGGCAGAGACCTCTGTTAAAGAAGTAGTTGTATCGGATGGTAATTTTACTGGTATCCGCACAACTCCCATTTTCCAAAAACCATTAGAAATTGAATCTGTGGCCAATGATGTCAAGAACACAGATATGTCTATGGGTGGATCTACAGCTCTTAAATTTCTAAAGATTAAGCCATTTAAAGGGGAGTATTTGGAAAACCCTCTAGAATTTCTTCAAAATCTGGAGGAATTGTTTACTTTATGTGCATTTTCAGAAAGAGAAAAACTGGCTATCTCCAGCAACCATCTTTATGCTGCTGCAAAAGATTGGTGGCAGTCTTTGTTTGATTGTCCTCAAACATATGGAGATTTTAAACATTTAATAATGTCAAGTTTCTGGGGTGAAGATCGTCAGGATAACATGCGTTATCAAATTACTCGAGAAAAGTACAATGCTAATAAAGGTAGCTATACTCAATTTTTTCGTGGACAGGCGGTCAAACTTAAAACTTTAACTGCTTTTCCATTATCTGAGCATCATATAGTCAGGATCTTAAGACATAACTTACCTCGACAGATTGAACAAGTTTTGATTGCTGCGGATAAGTATACAATTGATGAGGTGTCAGAGATCTTAGATGCACTAGAGACAAGTGAATGTGACCTGGAAAACAGATATAGAGGTGGAAAGGATGCTAGAGCTTCTCATAACTGTTCCATTGCTAATGTTAATGTTGCTCCCATAAGAAGTCCTTATCGTGATAACAGATACCAGAGTAGGAGTCGTAGTTATAAACGACCAAAATTTTATCATAGAGTTAATGGTCAACCTAGTCTAATTAATAAGACCCAAGATAGAGATCAACCTTCTGTTAGTGGAATTAAACCACCTCACACAAAGGATATTAAGACAAATGTTAAAAGTAGTGCATTAAACTAGAAGGGGCCTCATGGAAAAGTTCCTCATGTTAGCAACTTAAAGAAAAACGAATTTAGAAAATTTTTAAGCTTATATAATGGACCTTTCATGATTGAAAGCCAGGTGGGAGAGAATGCATTTATGCTCTCAACCCCTGAAGGAATCCGAGGCACCTACAATGCACGTAGTTTAAAACCTGTACCTTCAATAAATTAGGGGGATTTATATCGTGTAAATGTTATACCATATTCAGATTGATGATAAATTATAGATAGGATAATAAAAATAGTGACTTATGATGTACCTTAGTAGAGTTTGATGAAATGGAATTCTGAAGAAAGATAAATTTTTTCCATAGGGGGGTGTAAACTGTAACCATATATTTTAGCATAAAATATAATAATTGATGTAACTATTATTAAAAAATTTCTCTATCTTCTTTGGTGATTTGATTGGCTTGATTTGCACTTTGAACAGATTACTCTCTTATATTATTTTAATAAACTTAAATTTGATTCGTTCCATATACTAATTCATATCAGAATGTTTAACTTTTTAAAAATTTTGACAACACATTAAATTTGGTAAAATAGTATTAAAATATAATATTTTATTTACATTTGTTTAAAGTAATCTTAAAAATTATTTCTATTGAATTAACAAAAAACCATTTGTTCAATTAAAATAAATTATTAAAAATAAATACAGTAATTACGTATGCGTCTCAATGTAAAAAAAGAAAAGAGCGCGAATTTAAGAGCAGATCGTCTGTTAGTTTTGCTTTTGGAGGGAGAAAGAAAGAAAAGAAAATGGTAAGAAGGCAAATGGTGTAAATTTGATAAGCTTATTTTAAAATAGTTAACAAGTAAACTGATTACCACAAATTTGCTATAAACGTAAAAATAATATCGTGGTATTTAATTATAAGATGAATTGCTAAATTTAAAAGTCTGTTCAAGTCGGCTGGCCAAGTGGATCAAATCACCGGTAATAATTTCCCAATATTACATTTAAAATGTCGGAGCTTCCCAGTTTAAAAGAATTAATTGCAAGAATTTGGTATGTTTTAAAATGTTTATTGTTCTACAATTTGGAAAAATTAAATAAGTATTTTAATTACAAAAGTTTTATAAATATGAAAATTTGTTTTTTAAAAAAGAAGAAGTTTAAATTAAAGTAAAATGTTAAAGTTATCAACATAGTTTAATATTTCCGTTTCTAATTCTAATAAAAATATAGTATTGATTGATATTTAACTTTATAATGCCAGTAATATATTTGCTAGTTAATTTGTTTGCCATTTGGATAATAAACAGTCTTCAAATAATTGATCAAAGCTATTTTCTAATTTTATCGTCAGTTTGGAATGATTGAATTAATTGCTGTAATTATTATTCCTAGATTTAAGCGTGGATAAATAAATATTAGCATGGATGTAATAAACTTGGAACATTTTTAATAGAGAAATGTAGAAATTAATAACTTTTGAAAAACATTTTCATTTAAGTTCTGCTTGTCATGTTTTTGAAATTGTTTCTTGTTTATGGAGCCACGTAAAATCGTTAATCTAATAGTGATTATAATAACTAACACAAATGGATAAAATTACATGTAGGAAATTCAACTATAATTATAGCTATTACTTCGTACATTTATTGTTCGACACATCGTACATGGATTTCACGGATCATATTTGTAGTTATAAAATGCTATACAATCTAATTTGTGACACACACACCTGCTAAAATTCATGTATTGAACTATAAAATGCTATACATTTAATTTATATCACACACACACCCATTAGATTTTATGTATTTGATGAATAATTCATTACTTTAATTTTATCGTTATATGAACTTGCATGTGAAGTTCATAAGTTATATTTTATTAAGTTTAAATTAATAGGGGTTGAATAAAATATTTATTCAAGAGAATAGCGCTTGCGAAAAGGGCTTGAAAAGTACTAAATGAATTCATGAGATGTATCAATCTTTGTGAGGTATTTTGTGAGTCTTTCCAGATTTATATTCCTATGCTAATATTACTTATATTGCATTACACATGTTTTATTTTAAGCAAGATAAGTTAGTACATTAGTTGTCCTGATTAGTGTAACATTTTATTATGCAAGAACCCACATTTGCTAAAGTGTTAGTGTTTTCTGAATGATCAGAATAACTGAGGAGGATGATTTTGCACTTTAATGTGAAGTAAATAGTAATGTTGTTTTATAATGTTGAAAGGCATTAATCTGTGCCGGTGGTTAATCCGCAGATTATTTAATTGCCATTTTTTGTATTTTACACTCATTCCAGCGCTGGTGGTTAATCCGCGGAATTGTGTAATTATACGTATTACTTTATGATGGTGTATCAATCCACAAAGCGTTTAGTATTATTTAATTCCTATGTGTAGATGAACGCATCCACAGGAATATGTTTTACTTCATAGATATAAGTTGGGCAAAGTATTTTAGTTAATCTGCTAAATCATCTTCTTCCATTTGTAAGCATAATTCATAAGTTAGATCATCAAATTGTAGCAGGACATTCTATTCAAGTTACTTCATAATAATTAACTGTTGGTTGATTATTATTTACCGGAGTGTAAGTTTAAATTTTCATTTTATTTAATGATTGCATTATAGCTAAATCCTACAGATATAATATTATTTATTATATTATTATAAGTTTACGGTATGGATTTATTGAATCTGGAAATGACGTTAAATACTTCATGAGTTGATGTTGAATTTAGTATAATTTGCTCAAGATTCATTATATCAAATTGAAATAAGGTATGATTAGGTTTTTAAAACCGTACCTATGATATGTTAGTGAAGAAAGTCGATGGAATTATAATTTATTTATTTTATTTGTTTATTTATGTTTTTTAATTATAACATTGGAATTAATTATTTATTATTCATAAATTTGTAAATAAACGTTGATTTATAATTAAACTTACTGTGCCGTTGCTATGTGTCATTCTTAAAATCAGAAATCATAAACCTTGGATAGAGCATACATTGAAGTACATACCATTGTCAACATGATATCAGAGTTTAGTGATATTTTGAGAAAACATTTGGATGCTTTTAGTCTTTGGTAGTTTATGATGTGTAGGGTACAATAAAATCCCATTTACCTTTTCCATCATTTTGGCTTTGCGTAGTTGATCTAGTATACAATACAAATTGATTATTAAACCTGTAAACAGATTTACCAAATAATGATATGATTGAATATATTTACTTAACATTTTAAATTGTCATTTGTCAGTATAAAAAGAGTCTCAGTGATATAGTAAACTATAAAAAAGAACCCAATTATTTATGTTTATTTATTGCAAAGCTTTACCTGGACTAGCATTTGTATTAAAAATCATATAGATGGTTTAAAATTTCATAATCTTATGTAGTTCCACAAATTATGCCATCTTGTACATGGTCGGCCATCGGGTCTCATACAATAAAAATCGCAAATTAAGGTTTGAAAATAATAACATTGCACTTATAATTTGTTTACTGTATTTTATCATACTACTATGATAGGTCTTCGCGGTACACCCTGGCTGCGATCAAATTAAATCATAAAAGTTTATGTTAGATCATTAGTTTGGTCTGTGGTAAGTTGCTCCAGATGTTGGTTGTGGTCCTTGGTGCATAAAATAGATAGCATAATATGCTTTTGGATACAGCTCTTAATAGCTGACAATGTGTAGCGGGAGGTGATCAGTGATCGAGGTTACGATTCTCAGTGCACTGATGTTTTGGTGATATTATGTAGTTGACCACACTTTAGAGGGTTACAATATATATATACTGAAACAGCAGCAAGATATTTATGTATTTATTATTATAATATTTAACATTGATTCTAACTATAATTTTGTATTTATGACTACTAGATAATCAAACTGAAATTTCTCATAAAAATAAATCATGTTAAAAATGTATTACTAAATCGAAAAATCACAGTTATATTTCCTGATTATCTTCATCCTACCAGGTTAGAGATAGTCAATGTAATAATTGAGAGAGATTACTCCACCCCTTCTCCTAAAAAGCATCTTATATTGGGGTGCCATTGTTAAAGTATATTAACACACTATATGAGGTAAAAGTTACCCAAAACTAACTTTAAAGTCATTCATAAAATGACAAATTATATTTTTATCTTATATGAAAAGGTGAGTTTCTTATTTCTAGACCATTAGCTTAACTATTATATAAGAACTAATTAACATAAAATGTAAATTTGGAACAAACTTGTGAGATTTTAAAACAAGTTTAATAATAAAAACTGTTACGATTTGACATTTGTCTCCCATATAGTATAATTATTATAAAATATATAACTAAATAAAGAAAAATATTTTAAAAAAAAAAAAAAACCATTTATTTAAACAACTGATACAACTTTATACAATGATGATTACATGAATACCAAGCAATGTCCATAGCTAAATGAGAAGTGAATACATGGCGTTGGAGACTCAAGGTTGTTGGATCAATGCTTCAGTAGAATTCTAAATTGGTCCATGCTTTGTCCCAGTTGAACAATTATGCATGCCTTTTTGAGCATTGAAAGGCACATCAAAATTTATAATGAGTATAAGTTTAAAATCGAGCTGCGAAGCAGAGGTTAAGCGGGTTGGGAGAACACTGGCAAGATCAGTGATTCGCTCCCAATCCGTCAGTCTGAGCCCAAGAATCTTGAGATCTATCCATCACTTTCTTATAAGTTAAGCCATTCAGCTCATGATTAGATATGTTAACTTTATTGTCGAGGTAGATGGTGTGATCAATCTGCTAATTGGTAATCATTAGATAGTCTGGTAGAGTTCTCATATATGACTGAGCTCATTTTGGTATTGCATTTGATGAGGTGAGACTCAAATTTGATCATTGATATCTTACAATAAAGGAAATATATATAAAAAATGTTATACAATAAAAAAAGATAAAATCAAATAATTCACAAATAAAATATTTACTATTTGCTTTTACATATTTTAGAAAGGTTTTAATTAATTGAATAAGATATCTTACAAGTATTTCTCACAGTCTGTTCAGTTCTAGGTACTTTTATTTATTCTTACTTTTCTGTAACCTGATATCATTTGACATTTTCTTCATTCATGGTTGATCTATTTGAGAATTCTTCAGTTTTTTCCTTGAGTCAGAACAAGTTACTTGAGAATTGGCTTGAGATAACTTTCAGATAAGCATAACTTCTATTTAGTGGATAGATAATTATTCAGAAACAGACTAAAAGTAGACATTTTAACTGGTCAGACTAATATCTTTAAGCACATAGGGCAACCAAAAATGAACAGACATGCCAGTGGGTCTTTAGCTTGCCATGGCAAATATCTTAAATCTGCATTTTAATGCTTTCTTAGTAGTTGATAATTAAAAATTGCCTTATTTTTACAAGTTATAATGTTGCTGCCTTCAGACTCCTGACACTTCTAGATTGTTTACTTGCTCTACTACAAATCAGCTTTTTCACAGCTGAGAAATAAAAGAGGGAACATCTGCTTGATTTAGTTTTGTATACATTATCAACAGGATTTTTTTCCAATTTTAACTTTTACTTTTTAAAGTTGCAATTATAATTATCTCCAGGCCATTATCAGATACTCTTGTTTAATGCTTTCAATTTTAGCACTGTTGTTTAGCAACACTTTTTCTGTTATATTTTTTATTACAAAATACTTTAAAATTTAATATATGTGTTTCATAGTTTTAAGTTTTCTGTGTCTTAAAAATAGACTGTGTGTAAAACATACTCATATCTAATAATAAATGCTTACTTTATACTTAAATCTTTTTGTTTTATTATTTCTTTTTTTAATAGCATTTTAAATTAATTTGTGTGCTTTTTCCCACCAATATCATCCACTAACAAAAAAAATATTATTTCACTTTTTTTATAAAGCTTTAACCAATTCTAGAGCAAAATATTAAATGTTAACCTAAGTAGTTAGTGAAAACTATTTTTTGTTGATTAATCAATATACTCATGCTAATAGACTTTGTACCATTGGATGGCACAATATATATATATATATATAAATTTTTTCACGGGTTGCAGATATAAAAAAACATTTTGCAGGTTCATCCAAGTAAGATTTTAATTTAAAAAATTCCAAGTT
Source organism: Epiperipatus broadwayi (assembly GCA_028023455.1). Classification (NCBI taxonomy): domain Eukaryota; kingdom Metazoa; phylum Onychophora; class Udeonychophora; order Euonychophora; family Peripatidae; genus Epiperipatus; species Epiperipatus broadwayi. The sequence continues at coordinate 3,725,958 of JAQFVV010000045.1, forward strand.
TTGACTTGATAATATATATATAATTGAATATTTATAAATAAAGTAATTAGATAATTAAAAATTTTATCCACTTAGGAGGCTTTACATTATCCTAGTAATCTCCATCAACTAACACTTTGAAAGACTAACCTTCCCACAATCCTTTGATCTTAACATTTGCTGTCTGCCTGTTAATTAAGTCATGTTTGTATTTGTATATTAGCATAGCTTCCTTTATTTTCATTTTATTGCTATTTTTTTTAATTTGCAATATTTTTACATTATTAAAATTGAACTCAAACCCATAAATACATGGCTTATTATGGTCGTAAAAAACAGATGCTGAAATATTATTATCTACTTTACAATTTTGTTTCAATTTCCGAACATGTTTTAATAACAGCAAGTGCTCTTTAGTTCATTTTTCCAATGTACATCTTGATTCACTTATATATACACTGCTACATCTACATATCCATTTATAAATGACACAATTTTTATTTATAAATGAGCTTTTATCTTTAGAGTTATTTATTAATTTGTTTAATGTAGGAGGTGTGTAAAATGCAATATCACATACATCTTTATAAATATTCCTTATAAAATTTACTTGATCATTTGAAATATATGGTATTGATATCCATATTTTTTTTATTAGCCAGAGAATCAATATTATTATTAAAAATTTTATTCATATATTTTATATTAAAATCTCTAATAACCATCATTTGTATCTATCCATATTCAGTTTTTCAATTTGTCATATATTCTCACACACATATATTTTCACTCATCATATTTCTCACACATTTACATATGTCACATACTCACATACCCTCATATATCCATACATGTCCACACATAATCACACCTTAAGCTATGTTGATATACTCTGAACTAGATGACAATGCGGATTCTTAACTCAATTTGAAATCTGGGAATCACAAAAATTAAAGATGATAAAAAGGAGGTGAATATATGAATATAGTTTGATACATGTTTGAGTATTTATACCCCATATCCAAGAAATGGAAATGAAGTGTGTGTGGTATATACATACAGACACATTTGATAGACTATCTTATTTACTTTATATGGCCTAGCTAATCTATTAATATACCGTGCAAAAATGCATTCTGTAATGAAAAAAAGCACAAAGCAAGGCAAAAATAAAATCAAACCAAATTACCAATTAAAAATTGGAAATAAAACATTTATCAAAACCACACACGGTAATTTTCTCAAAAAAATTATTGTTATATAAATTCTGTAACACATGCAAAGGCTCATTCATCTTCATTAAATGTAACCAGACAAAAACTAATGAGTGGATAATGAAGAGGGAGCCAGAAGAACTTACAACCCAAAAAGTATGGAAATCGTATCATGGAGAAATGGAATAAAATTTTTCTTCCTTTTTCATTTTAAATAATATATGTATATAATTAAACCAGTTTAATTCAAAATAAAAATCTTCAGGGTATGAATTTAAACCCAGGAAACAAGTAATTAGAATTAGGATTAATTACATTGATGGATAGAAATGTAAAGAAGAGAATATCATAAAATTCTGGTCTAAAGATATATTTGGAAAATTAAATTTTAAAAAAAATTACATTATTTCTAGAATAAGTAATGAACCATGCAATTATGATCATGAATAGAGACTGATTACTCCAATGAGTTGCTTCATTTACAAGTTGATGACATCTCTCTCATTTAACTGTTACCCAAGAAAATCCATTAAATCTCAAACCAAAAGAGCAAGAAAGATACTCTTAAACAGACCTATATTTAAACTAATGCACAAGTTATTTAAAGCAAAACTTAGTTGCATCTCTAATTAGATTTTCCACTATAAAAGTTTCTGGTATATAAATACATTAGAAATAAATACAAGTAAATAACTTATACCTTATATCAGAAGTGGGCAAATAGGGGCCCAAGGGCCACATGCAGTCTGCTAAGAGTTTTTATGTGGCCTGCCAAGACAATCAGAAAAATCCGCCTTGAACTGTGATTTTCTTCCTGTGCATGACTGAAGGTTTGTCTCATATTTTCCATTAGGATGGCCATGTCAATACACATGTGCAGTGTAGATACGATGTGCAGTGCTTTTCCAGTTGATCTGGTTAATTTTAATTTTGTCTTTGCATTAGCAAATATATACATTTCCAACTTTAGTGAAACTGTGAACCTTCCAAAAAAATGTAAAATCGTTGATAAATGTCATGTGTTTAATGAAGAATGGACAAACAAATATTTCTTTGGTAATACAGGGAATAAAGCAGTGGGTTTATTGTGTCATGAAAAAAATGTGTGGCCCTCCGCTAACCTTCACTTCCACAAAGTGGCCCCCAATGTGGCCCTCCACCAAACTCTGTGGTCCCTGAGACAAACAATTGCCCACCCCTGCCTTATACTACTAAATATATTAATTAATGACATATTGTGTAAAATTATTCCTGAGGATAGAATAACTCGAGTGATCAAAAATCCTAGTACTACATAATGAGATAATTGTTGTGCATAAATTTAGGCCATGATACCCTAACAAAAGTAAAATATATTTTTTCAGAGAAGAGTAATTAAGGATAAACCAAAACAACCCCACAATAAAAGCAAAAAAACCCACTAAGTTAGGATCCTATATCAATCCTTAAATGACAAATAGTAAAAAACTAAGAAATTAAAGATATCATTCATCTGTAACACCTTTTTCAGTGGGGAATAATGTAAGGTGTGGCATTACAACTCTCCAGTACCATTAAAAACACTCTTTGCCTAATTCAAATCCAAGACTCAATAAATGAAAATGAACTAAAATTCATTTTTAAAAAATGAAATTAATTACAAGCACTCTAACTGAGAAACCATTCATTGTTTTCTCCAATTAAACACTTAATATAATCTTATGATAAATACATATCTTAATTAAACCATGAAACATATACACGAATATTAATTGTTTAAAACATTTCATCAATTGTGATGTAACTCCTGCACATCATAACAATATGAGGGAAACATGATCTTACAGCTTAGACACAAGTAAAAATGAAAAATTATTTAAAGGAAATAAATAACAAATAAAATTTTTATTATTAATAATATATATAATAATCACTAATAATGATGTAAATAATTAATCTAAATCATAGCCACTTATATTGAGCATCCTCATTTTAATATTGGAAAATATTAAAACTAATGACCTTCTTCTCGACTTTGCAGTTCAAATAGGTAATTCAGCCACCATTAAATTGAAAAAATAATGGAAACTCTTTGGATATTCAGTAAACAAATAAAATACATATAGATTCAAATCTAGACAACTGAGAGATTCTAAAGTGAAATCTCCAAAATTAAATTCAAATTATTCGACATTTCTAAAGTATTTCTAACTTTAAGCCAGAGATTAAATTAATTTTAATTCAGGATATCCTATAGTAAAATATTGCCTTTACTTTATTCAAGATAGTCTACTAAATATATATAAATAGCAATACAGGTAACTATGCACTACTAATCGCAAAGTAACATCGGGGAAGAAAGTCATCACCCATGAAGCTGTAATAGCAAAAACTGAAATGAAATCGACCTAGCATTTACTATCTATGCTGTAAAACATCAAATTTACTATTGGGAAATGAATTGACAAACTCTACATCTCAAAACAGGTCTTCTAAGGAAAAAAATTATAAGTGATATAATGGATGTTCTAGAATGAGTCTTACCACCTATAACCTGGAATAGATTAAGGAAGATGATTACAATCTTTTACTAGGACATTTTCCTTACGAACTCTCAAGTTACATTTAGGTTGATGTCATAAATTTTAATTATTATACTTTTTTCCCCTACAATACAGGCTTTTTCATACCTGCATTCCAATATGTAATATAGGGAGTTTGAACTCAGACTTCCACACGACCCTCAACTATCCATGCTATCTCATACTGCTGATACATTTAATCACACACATCCTCAAAAAGATAAATAATCACTAATATATGTATTTTGTGCTAAACCAGCACTCGTCAGTTGGTCCAGATTATTATCTCCACACATATATACAAACAATGCTCTGCTTATATTAAGATAGCCGATTTTTATACTTTAATGGAAAGGCTTCAATCCCCTCCATCCCACAACTCTTCAACCATCCATTTCATTGATTTTATGTAAATTACTTTTGTTTATCTCTTTCCTTTAATATGGATGGAAGGGGGGTATAAGTTATTAAATAGGGTTAAAATATTAGCCTTATTATACATTAAAATAAACTATAGATTCTTATGAGAACTTGCCTGCTTATAGATCTAATTATCATCAAGGGAGAAATAAGATTTTATCTTAACATATATTAATTGTCAATATGTGCACAGTAATACTCTTATTTATCTTCTTTGTTTGTTAGTACTACTCATTTAGTTAATTGTTTTCGGTTTCTAGTATAAATGGTCTTCCCTGTCTTTATTCTAATCACACCATGTAGCAGGGGTATTCCATATAATCAACGAGATTGATGTGATTTCATCTATCAAGTTAGTGGGAGTAATAACAAATTATAATTTTCATAAAAGCAAGGATGATTTAAATAAGCTTAAGTTGTAAAATAATTTTCTATTGCGTTAATTTGGACATCAAATGGTTATTCTCTGAAGGGAACAAAGGGTTGGACCAATGATTAAAATTAATGGTAATCAAAAAATATCCATTGATGTTAAATTAAATTATTTATATTTTGTTATCAATGTCGTTAGGTTTATACTTACTGTAAATAAACTTCTTAAATATATATGTTTTTAAATTAAAGGCTATCGTTTGTATTTATCCATATTCAGTTTTTCAATTTGTCATATATTCTCACACACTTACATATATTTTCAACACTTATATATGTTGTCACACACTCACATATCCTCGTATCTTCATACATGTTATACCCGCACATTAAGTGATACTGATATACCCTGAATTAGATGACTATGCAGATTCTTCCTGAGTTTGAATTCTGGGAATAATGGAAATTAAAGATGATAAGAATGATATGAGTATATGGATATAGTTTGACACATGTTTGAGTATTAATACCCCTATTACCCAGGAAAATGAGATTGAATGGTGCATGGGTATGTGCATGTAGAGATCCTAGATAGATTCTCTTATGCACTATGATGACCTAGCTAATCTATTATCTACAATAATCCATTCTGTTACAATATATGTATGTAAGTTAACTGGAATGCAAGAGGCAACTACCATGCAAAAGAAAAAACTGTTGGGAAAAACATGACAAATACTAAGAAAAGAGAAACAGAAGGGAAAGGGATAGCAGACTAAAACCAAAAAATATTTTTCTTCTTTAACCATAATTTGGGATGTTATATTTAAATAATATAAACATTTGATTCATTATATATAAAAAGACAGGCTAAAGAAATTATTGCTTCAAGACAGGGAAAGAGTGGTTTAAATTTGAAAAAGTAATATGTAGTTGAATAAGCTCTTTATTTACAATTTATGTACTTTATATGTGAACGTATCAAAGAATAAGATTGATTTGCGAATTAATGCTAACATAATGTGAAGCTCAGAAAAGTATTATATTAAATTCTGTTTATAGTTTCTCTAGATAAGAATATTAAGGCATTTAGGTACATATTCATATGTTAGAACAATGAACTAACCACATATTAATAGGAATCAATTTGTAATGCACGTTTTTTTTTTCAAACATTATATAGACTATTTTTATTTTTCACTTTAATTAATAATTGGAATAATTACAAAAAAAACCTCAATACTAAAATATTAAAAGCAATATTCATATAAATATTTTATGATAAATGTTTTATTTATTGTGCAAATATTAAAAAATTAAATAAATATATGCATTCTAGACTTCAGATATATAAAATATATTTATGTTTAAAATATTACAAATTCAGTCGGTATCCTGCCCATCACTCTTCTGTGTATTTAAATGGACAATGTCCTATACATAAGGGGTCATAATGACTTGTAGTCATCATGGGCATGACATAATATTGGAATTAACAATGGATTTCGGATTCCATCACCAGATTTTCAATTGTATGGATGGCTGAAGAGTTGGAGGATGGAGTAAATTGAAGGCTGTTTATTAAAGTGTGAAGGTTTGCTTTATCAATATAAACTAAGCAATGATTATATATATATATGGAAGATGTTGATCTGGACCAACTGATGAGTGCTGGTTCAGCATGAAACATGTATATTGGAGATCATTTATTTTTTTTTCATATGTATGTGGTAATGTGTATCAGTTATATGAAATAGAGTTGATGGCCAAAGGTAACTTGAAAGTTCATGTTCAAATCCCCTTTATTACATATATATATATATAATATTATAATAAATGTTTTTATTTACTATACAATAAAAAAATCAAAAATAATTTTCTTCAACTACAATTGTTTTCTTATATGTAACTTGAAATAAAAGTGTCTGTGACCAGATATCAATTAATTCAATCTACTTTTTACTTAAAGGGATTGAATTAATTAATTGCTAATTCCCCAGACTTTTATTTAAAGTTAAATATAAAATCTCCAATTAGAAAATAATTTTTTTGACTCTTTAGTGTCCAGAAATAAAACATTTATTATAAAATATTTTTTAAATATATTATTTTAATATTTGTAAGTTCAAATATAATTTTTTAGAATGTTTTTTGTTTGTAAACTTAAATTTCTAAGTAGTCATGTCCAATTTATTGAGTTTTAGTATAGAGTAAATATTTCATACTGAAATCAAAGATTGGCTATTGACAAAAACTGCCACCAGGGTTAACAACAAAAAATGTCAACCTGTTAAAAGGTAATAAAATTGCATATTCTTAAATGTAAATTCCTATGAACAAACTTTAATAGAATAAAAGTGAAATGATTTAACTTTCAATAAATATGAAATATTTTAAATCTATAACTGTCACTAAAAATAGAATTTTTGTAAACATAGCTTTTTGATTTGTATAAAATTTTGAACTAAAATAAACACAATCTAACTGCTTCCGCTTCACCTATTTATATAGAAAGTAGGTTGAAGGTAAAGAAGAGTTCCCCTCTTTTCTTCCAATGTGCAAGCTTGTGGTTAAGACCTGTAGAGGTCCCTACCTTCGCATTTTCAACTTCACATGCTTTAGGTTTATTGCCTTAGTAAATATTACAATCTAAAATGTAAAAAGTCTAATAGAATAATGGTTTGTGAATATAAAATGAAGCTAATATTTTATAATTAAAGCAGATATTACCAATCTGATAATAGTTGTAAATTAATAAAAGATTAATAAATGCAATATATTAATATATTATAAATTAATATAAAAATAATTTAATTATAATGCATCAATAGAGAAGAGACATTACCTAAAAGTGACAACTGAAAGAGGAGACTAGAATAGATTATTAGAAAAGACAGTCATTAAAATATAAAATATAGTATCCTATATGCTTTTGTGCATGGCAGAGTGGCAGTCTCTGGAACCCAAGAACCGGAAACAGCTCTGCTCCATAATTTCTGCTGCTCAAACTCATTATGAACTCTCAGAAATAAACCATTTGATTATTGTTACTTAAAAAATGCCCTAATTTTAATAGTAAAAATAAATTAATGAACAATAATAGATGATGTTAATTTATAAATATGTTATAGGCCAGGGGTGTCCAACAAGTCGATCGTGATCCACTGGTCGATCGTGAGGTCAATCTGGCAAGAGCTGTCGGGTAACGAGTGAAACAAATTAAGTCACGATTTTGAAGGTTTTTTTTTAGTATTTTTGTATTTGTTCTAAATTTTTTTCCAATTCTAGATAGTTGAAGTCCGCTAAGCCGTATCATTATTGAAAATAATATTTTTAATCTTTATTTAATGTAGCTAATTTGAATTAATAAATATTGTTAATAATTACTCATGTTGCTTTAATTCCCCGAACATGAGTTTTTTGGTCCCTTAAATAATTATTTTTTACTAGGTAGATATATAAAAATAGTATGTATTTCACACCTCCCTCCACTTAGACTATGCCTATGACAACAAGTCGATTGCAACACAGTTTTAAAATAAAAAGTAGATCAAGTTGGCCACCCCTGTTATAGACAATCCCTGAAAAGACTATTTTGATACAATTTCTTGTGTTTGGAAACATTTTAAATAATATAAAAAAAAAACCAAGATATTCCTTTTATATCTAATAAATATGAATATTTTAAAATATGAATAATAATGTTATTATTGACTATTTATTATTCTGAGTTCAGAATAGTTTTTATTTACCTGTTTAAAGAAGTTTGTTTAAACTTTTTTATATCAATAATTTCAATCTCGGTGGTCAAGTTGCTATCTTTAGTGTCTATATAAATATATTAGATCATTAATAAGGGTGGGATTCCATCCTTATTATTTTAATAAGATTGTCTTGACAATAGTAGAAATTGTTGATTGTAATTGATATTGGGATTGTCTAAATGTTTACTGGCTTTTAATGGTTATTCTTTATATAAATAGAAAAATAGATGTGAATGACTTTTTTTAAAAAAAAATCTTTTATTACCAAATATCTTTATTTCAAAACCAAAATTCATATCGACATTAAGAGCAATAAATCCACATTAATTATAAAAAAATTATTATAATAAAGATTTCACACCACCCACCTCTCTCCACTCTATCTAATAACACTGATACACGTAAACACATATATGCTGAAAAGATAAATAATCACCAATATACGTATTTCATGCTAAACCAGCAATCATCAGTTGGTCCAGATTATCATCTTTACACACATATATAGTATAAGTGCGTGTAAAGATGATAGTCTGGACCAACTGATGATTGCTGGTTTAGCATGAAATACGCATATTGGTGATTATTTATCTTTTCAGCATATATGTGTTTAGGTGTATCAGTGTTATTAGATAGAGTGGAGAGAGGTGGGTGGTGTGAAAGTCTGTGCTCATATACCCTATATTACACATATATATAGCCACAGGTATATAACAAGCCTGTGTTTCAGTTTCTGAGCACTTATACTATATATGTGTGTAAAGATGATAGTCTGGACCAACTGATGATTGCTGGTTTAGCATGAAATACGTATATTGGTGATTATTTTTTTATCTTTTCAGCATATATGTGTTTAGGGGTATCAGTGTTATTAGATAGAGTGGAGAGAGGTGGGTGGTGTGAAAGTCTGTGCTCATATACCCTATATTACATATATATAGCCACAGGTATATAACAAGCCTGTGTTTCAGTTTCTGAGCACTTCTACTATATATCTGTGTAAAGATGATAGTCTGGACCAACTGAAGATTGCTGGTTTAGAATGAAATACGTATATTGGTGATTATTTACCTTTTCAGCATATATGTGTTTAGGTGTATCAGTGTTATTAGATAGAGTGGAGAGAGGTGGGTGGTGTGAAAGTCTGTGCTCATATACCCTATATTACATAAATATAGCCACAGGTTTATAACCAGCCTGTGTTTCAGTTATTATAATAAAGATTGATTTTTTAATTATTTATTACACGGATTTTTATTTTTATTTTTTAGTCTGCTTATTTATCAACCAATCATCATAAAGGAACCTGTAGAAACTCCAATCAGGGGACACGTTCATTAGTAGCTTTATTAATTCCTTCAATTCTTCTATGTGATTATGTCTTGCATTGGTGGTCGAGAGGTCAGCGCGACTGCCTTGCACTTGCAGGCAGTTGCCCGGGTTGCGGGTTCGCGTCCCGGCCGATACTATGACACTTAAAAAAAAATAGATTGTTTATGGTTTGTACCAGTCCATATCTATATATGTCAGTGACTGTTGAATTTCTTTTATGAAAATCGACTACATTCCACTTTGATATATGTCAACCATCTTTGCTTAATAAAATTTTAATTTTAAGTAGGTAGATAGGATAAATTTAGTGTCCAGTTCACACGAAGACCCTTTTAATATTCCTCCAAATAGGAACAGTAAAACTAAAGGCATTTTTATAAGATTTGCCAACTAGGTAGACACCCATTTACCAACCAGTAATTAAATAGATAGCTGTATTGGTAAGTATTGGGTGAAAACTTAAAAAAAAAACATTAAGGCTGTTATAAAATTTTAATTTGAAATGAAGATTACATGGATGGCATGAAATTATGCTAGTTAATATACTGTAAAGATTTTTTTATGATTTTAAATCTATACCCAAACACAATATATATTTATCGATGGTGAAGAAATAACAATATTCACATCGTTACTATAACCTGGGTTTGAATTGTAAACAAGTGAAATTATTTTCCAGATGTTTAAAACTTTCCTCACTTAACTAGCCCATAACCAAACAAGCTAATCAATTAACATTGGTGAATAAATGGATATCTATCTGTACTTATTTAAAGGTAAAACAAAGGATGGAGCAATTGGCAGGTTTGGTAAATATTAACTGTTTTTCTATGTGGGGCATTTTAAAAGCCCCTATAGTGGAGTATTTGTTTAAAAGACTGCTTTACTATACAAGTAAAACAGTCTCAAATAATCCACCATTGGACAAAGATCTCTCCAACATTCTCCTCCCAAAAGAAATTATTAAAAAAATGAATTTCTTCCACATTTTCTACCTGAAAGAAATATGGATTTTTATCTCATTATTTATTCTTTTACCTCTACTTAATGTAGCTATATATCTACTTTATAGTGATAAGATTCTAGTTAGGTAAGTTATGAAAACGACTACACTTAAAAGATATTATCAGTTTGCTTAAAACCATTCGAATTGTAGAACATAGCATGGCAGGCAAGGCATGATAACTACTGCACTATGTGTCATTATCTACACAATATATATATATATATATATATAAAATACATATTTTGCGGGTTCATCCGTGTTAAAAACTTTTAATACCAATACACTGACGTTTCGACTTGATCACACAAGCCATCCACAGAGTTATAAAAAGGTAGAAAGACGGTTGTAGAGGCGCTACAATCACTGGTTTGAATAAAACATTAAAAATCCCACCAATAGCAAAAATGTTAAATTTAAGAATGTTTTTTAAAGAAATCTTTCCAAATAGGAGGAGTTTGCACGTATCATCTCGCTTATTGATACAATCTGGCCTTTTAAGTATCTCAATGGCTTCTCTGATTTTGCATTGGTAGAGATTATCACATCTGGATATGATCCTGGTACTAGAAAAATCTATTTTATGACCTGAATCTATAGTATGCAGTGAGAGTGCTGATGATGATGAGTGTTGTTTAACTGCATTAGCATGCCATCTCTCCTAACACTGATGCGACGATTACTCATACCTATGTAAGAACTTTACAATTTTTACATGAGATTTGATAGACACCATGAATTCAAGAGGATTGAATCCTTAGGCTTGGTTATTATATTGCTGATCTTTTGATGAGCAGAAAATGTGTATCTATATTATAGCGTTTTAATATAGATACACATTTTCTCTCATCAAAAGATCAGCAATATAATAACTAAGCCTAAGGATTCAATCCTCTTGAATCTCATGGTGTCTATCAAATCTCATGTAAAAATTGTAAAGCTTCTTACATAGGTATGAGTAATCGTCGCATCAGTGTTAGGAGAGTGAGCATGCTAATGCAGTTAAACAACACTCATCATCATCAGCACTCTCACTGCATACTATAGATTCAGGTCATAAAATAGATTTTTCTAGTACCAGGATCATATCCAGATGTGATAATCTCTACCAATGCAAAATCAGAGAAGCCATTGAGATACTTAAAAGGCCAGATTGTATCAATAAGCGAGATGATACGTGCAAACTTCCTCCTATTTGGAAAGATTTCTTTAAAAAACATTCTTAAATTTAACATTTTTGCTATTGGTGGGATTTTTAATGTTTTATTCAAACCAGTGATTGTAGCGCCTCTACAACCGTCTTTCTACCTTTTTATAACTCTGTGGATGGCTTGTGTGATCAAGTCGAAACGTCAGTGTATTGGTATTAAAAGTTTTTAACACGGATGAACCCGCAAAATATGTATTTTATATATTTAACCCGTGCAAATCTTCGTTTTAACATATATATATATATATATATGTAACTCTATAAATAAATATTTGAAAATACAGTAATTAAAAGTCAATAAAAATTATATGTATAACTATAACTTAGAAGCACTTTCACTACGTTGTAGTTTGTCAACTATCACATTTAAAATGTCAACTTTCCCATAATTCTGTTATCTTAACGTTTGCTGCTTGCCAATTAATTAAATTTTGCTTGTATTTATATATTAACATCGCCTCTTTAATTTTTCTTTTATTGTTCAGTTTCCAATATTTTTACATTGTTATAATCAAAATCAAAACCATATATACATGATTTATTATGGTCATAAAAAACAGAAGCTGATAAATTCTCACTATTTTTAAAATTTTGTTTTGTATTTTGAACCCTTTTAAACAATAATATGTGCTCTTTTGTTCTTTTTTCCAATGTGCACCTCGATTCACCTATATATCCACTACCACACCTACACCACCTACATTGAATAAATTAATAAACAATTCAAAAGATAAAACTTTATTGACAAAAATTGTATCATTTACAAATGGACATGTAGGTGTGGTAGTGGATATATAGGTGAATCGAGGTGCACATTGGAAAAAAAAACAAAAGAGCACATATTATTGTTTAAAAGGGTTCAAAATACAAAACAAAATTTTAAAAATAGTGAGAACTTATCAGCTTCTATTTTTTATGACCATAATAAATCATGTATATATGGTTTTGATTTTGATTATAATAATGTAAAAATATTGGAAACTGAAAGAAATAACAATAAAAGAAAAATTAAAAAGGCAATGTTAATATATAAATACAAGCAAAATTTAATTAATCAGCAAGCAGCAAACATTAAGATAACAGAATTATGGGAAAGTTGACATTAAATTATGGGAAAGTTGACATTTTAAATGTGATAGTTGACAAAGCTACAACGTAGTGAAAGCGCTTCTAGGTTATAGTTATACATATAATTTTTATTGACTTGTAATTACTATATTTTCAAATATTTATTTATAGAGTTACGTATATTATTTTGAAGAAATACAGACATCGATTTGTAATATTATATATATAATACAAAGAGCGTGACAATAGCTATAAACACGCTTATTTTTTTCAGTCATAAATGCTGCAAGAGAAATCTAATCAGACCTATAGACAGTTTCTTTTTTTGCAATATATATCTATCAATATTTGTGATTAATTTTTATTTTATTATTAAATGATTACTTTTTCTAAACATTAAAAAAATCCATAATTACTTATCGAAACCTTTTTATAGTAGAAATGGGGCTTTACTTTTTATTTTAATAACATTTTATGATCTGTTTCAATGAAGCCATTTGCGAATGACAAGAAACGACAACGGAACTGTTACTTTAAACAAATCAATATTATTAAATCTATTATAATAAAAAAAATCTTGGCAATTTTTTAAAAGTATTCACTACGGAAACAAAATGACAGATATGTAAATTGCAAAGAAGCCAAGCAGAAATTGTTTTAAATCTAATACTGCTCACAGATCGGTGGCGAATCCTACACAAACACTGCTTCGCACTTTGGCATAAAAATAGTATTTCACAAACAAATTTAAAACACTATTTCAAATTATTTGGAGGGGGTTTTACTTTTAATTAAAAACTATCAAATATATATGGACTTATTTTGAATCTTAGTTGTTTAAAGTGAAAATTGATTTTCTTTATTTTATTTTTAAACTAGATGTGGTAATAACTTAAATTTGAGATGTACCCCCAAATTAAGATGCTAAAAATATATTGAGTGTGAAAGCTATAACAAAAAGATATCAATGATGATTACATGTTTTTATTTAGTGGGAATACACTACTGTGTATATCACTTAAAGTTTTGATATTGTCTATTGTAGTATATGGGTGTGAAGCATGGGCATTGAAGAATCAGGAAAACAAAAATTGATGCTGTAAAACGTGTTGCATAATGATGCTTACTATACTTTGAATAACTGACAAAATTATTTAATGGGTTTAGGAAAAATATCTACAGAAAGTCAATAGTAAAATAAAAATTACAAAATTTTGGACATGTTGTAAGGGAGATTAACAGACTTGAATAGGATATCATGTTTGGTATGGTAAATGAATTAAGAGAAAGAGGATAACTAAGGTTGTCATGGATAATAACATTATGAATAAATGGGATTGACAATATTGGAAGCATACGGGAAAGTACAGAAAAGAGCATGATTCATAGGTAGTTTATTCACACTATCAGATCATCAATGAATTGATAATGATGATGATGATGTTATTAGTCCAATTTGTCTTCAGATGAAGAATTCAACACACATAAATTTATAAACAGTTAGAAAGTACTTGCATAGTTTTTCAAAACATACAAGTAAACTATTATTAATCCAAAATCTCTTTGCTTTCAGGAAAGATTTCAACAACAAATCAGGTTCCTCATCATTATAAATTCAAACTCTGCTGAAAATGTAAATATTAATTGTACTGATTATGGTTAGTATTGAGGCAGTCGATCTTAGCCCAAGATCGAGCTTCACTGTACTACTACTTAACCCACATTTCATTTGGCTCCTTTTTTGTTATATGTATATAAACTATACATATATTTCTGAGAAGCATTTATAAAAGTTATAAATATAAATTTTAAATAAAAATTTATTTAATTATTTTGATATTAATGTTTCTAGATGCAACTCAGATGTGTACATATATTAATGGAGCATATATATATATAAGCACAAACAAATATTGTAAATAATTTTGTATTTTTTTTAATTATATTTTATTTTATTTTGTAATTATTTTTCTTTATATAGTTACATAAAAATTCAAGATGAAAGATGCAACCGTTAACTGTTCAAAAGTAATTAAAGAGGTAAGAACATTAGTTTGTTTCATGGTTTTAAAAGGAATTTTTAAATCAAAGTTAATGAAAGTAAAATTTAAAAACAAAACTAATTGATTTTAAGTTAGTTGCTAACATTTTTATCAAATTTATTTCCAATCTGGAAATTGATTTGAAATTATTCTGGACAGTTATTTGGCGATTACATCTCCAATAAGAATAGAGAAAATATTTCTGTTGATTCATGATTCCATTAGAGGTAAGAAGTCCAATTAAAAAGTTTCTTTAAAACTTGTATAAATAGAGCTGAAAATCTATTGTGAGAGTTTTGTCAATAGCTGCTAACCTACCTCACATTATTTTGGATTTTTGAAATGGTTTTTAGTAGAGGGGCCTAAGCCACCTTTCCCTCAGTCTTCAACCCAACTCTTTGCCATGCAGAGATGTAGCTCCTACTGATCAAGAATACCCATGCCATCTGAGAACTGCCGATGCCAAGAAACATGTTTTAGCTTAAATACAATTTGCCCACCACAAAAATCAAAGAATGCTACCTTACATAAAAGATTTGTCTGTACTTCATTCCATAGAATCATGAGATAACAATTCCAATGTCATTATTATTATATTACCTGAATTCTAACTTTTAAAAATTAATATTTTCTTTATGTTGAATCTCTTTTTAACTTGTTAATTAGCAAGTATGTTAAATTAATAATTATTTTTTGTATCGATTTTCTACAACTTAATTAATCTCACTGTAAAATCTTTCATCCAACTCATCCTTTTTATTATTCTTATAATTTACTATGGTTATAATTTATTTTTAATGATATTTTTATATTTTTCACTTGATTTTTAATTGTAAATGCTAACCAAACCCAGTCTTATGAACTTCTTCCATATCCTACTGGGGAATAAGAGGGGGGGGTAATTATTTCATGCCTTTATTTCTAAATAGCTTGTAAAATTGAGTTGTTTTTTTAGGTGTCATAGCATCGGCCAGGATGCGAACCCGCAACCCGTTCAACTGCTTGTAAGGCAGTCGCGCTGATCTCTTGACCACCAATGCAAGACGCAATATTGAGTTTGTCTTTTAAATGAATATATGCTTTTAAAAAAAAAATTTATCATAAATTTCTACAAAATGTATAAATACTTTTCAATCTGGGATGGATAATGGTGTCCATTAATTTTATTGATTTCTTTATTGATCATCATCGCCAAAAGGCTGGCGACCTAATTCTATTTTGTAATTTGCACTTTTAAGTCTGCAAATTTTAGTTTTTTTCTATATGTTAAACAAATGCATGCTTTATTAATTATAGTTTTAGCTTCTGATAAATGACTTTATTTTACATGGGTCATTATTTTAACATATTACGCATTTGTTGAACTACTTAAGGCTTTATGTTAGTATTTGAACACAATGATTTCATATTCTTATAATAACATTGCTGGCATATGTCAGAAATTATTAATGAGCCATATAAGGCTTTGATCTGATTCACCTGTACCTCACTCTGGGAAGTCATGATCTTCTTTGTTTGTCATTCTTCTCCTCAAAGTATATATTTCTATACTGCTCATATCTGTCTGTATCTCACTCTAGCAGATTTATAGCCTTCTGTTTGAAATAAGGGTATAATTCTACTATCTGGAACAAGCAGTTAGTGTAGTAAGCTCCTTATAGCTTTGCCATAATCCAGACCCATAGCAATTCCCTACCTAACTTTCCTTTCGGTACTGCTCGGCCCAAAGCAGGCACACCACCTTAGAATATTAAAAATGATGTTTTCTTGGCCGATGTTGCCACTCTCTCACTCATTGACATAATACTAGCACTGCAATTTCTTATATTTCGTTTTCTAGCCTGTTTAACAAAATAAATTGTAATGATGTGATAATGGAATGTTTTTCTCTTTAAATATTTTTCATTGGAGTTTTATATCCAACCTTTCATGAAGCTGCCTCCCCTTTATTGAAATAAGCAATTCCCATATTTATAGAGCTACAATATTTTATCATTGAATGTTGAAAATGTAAAATAAATAAATGTTTTTAGTATACTTATGTATCATAATGTATCCTTATTTAATTGTTATAAATAAATGCTACGAATGAAAATAAAGCTATATATCAAATGCCAAGGGCATTGTATGAAAGTTGTATAAACAGTGAAACTCTATTATCGTATCTTTATATGTGCTTTCTAAATGTATAAAACATCCACCAACCACCCAGATAAATTGACTTTTGTAACATTAAATAAAATCCGATTTCCAAATATACATTCAGTACTGTAATTTCACACTAAATTGATATCTGTTAAAATAAAAATAATTGATTCAAGATTGTCAAATATTTGTAACCAAAATAAAGTTTAAACTGCGTGAAGTTGATTATATATATATAAAATCATCTTGAATTTTGTCAAAATAAATATTCATATTTTTAAACTTAATCCAGTGTGTTCAAATCTCATTAATATATTTATGTATGTTTTTAACTTATATCTTGGGTTTATTCAATCTCTCATCATCATCATCACCAAATGAGTTCTCATGCAAAACATTGTAGCACCAGGCCAGAAAGGAATGAATTCATGTGGCATCACCATAGATGTTGTTTGTAGTGTTATAGATTTATGGAATGGGCAAATAGGTTAGAATGCATGATTGCTCCTGATCTGAGTATCCTGGCATGATTGGATTGAGGGTATTTTTGCTTAGATTCTAAATTTTGTTGGATGGACATACATTTTTGACCAGTACAGTATATATCAAAATACGTTTTTGTTATAACAAAGAAATAATTGAATGACTTTATTGAATAGCTTTATTGCTCAGAAATTTGAGTATTAGAGACAGACAAGTTAATTTCTGGACCTTGAGTTCCAGATTTTGTTACTGTGACACTGCATTAAACCACACTGAACTTTGTTATATTAGTATACAATGCTTATATTTATATCAGCACAAAAATTTTGTATAACAGTAATTGAAACAAATTCCAACAATTTTGTTCAGGATTTTTTTTAATTAGTGAGATTTGGATTTATAGTACTCTAAGTAATTTAAAAAAAAAAGATTTTGCATAAATTTTTATGCATCTTAATAATTTTAAGAACTTAATAGTAATTAAAATATATTTCTAAATATGATAATTTATCGTGTTAATCCTTTTGAATTCTGACATTTTTTATTGTTCCACCTGGTGAGAGTTTTTGAAAATGTTCAACTTTTCACTTCTGTTTAAAATATTTATTTTATACTAAAACTCAATAAACTGGACTTGATTTCTTTTTAATTTAATTTTATAAACAAATATCCTAAATCCACCATTTACCTTTATTTTGCTGCAATATTTAACATAAATACAATTTTTATAGTGTACTATAAATATTTTTACAAAAAAAAATTACATATATATACACACATAATCTGATATTTTGACTGTCCTGCAGTTTTCCTCAGAATTATGATATATAAAATATCTATATAGATAATATAATAAAAGATGTAATCAGTAAAAAAATAAAATATAACAAAACGTAAAACTAAATTAAATGTGATAAACTGGAATTAAAACCAAATTTTAAAAATCCAGATAATATAAAATGTACAACATGAAATTGAAGTATAAAATAAATATAGATTATGTCTTTATTTAAACATATTTTTTTATTGTTTTTTAATAATCCCTTAATTATTACTATTTTTTATAAATTTATTTAAATGCATATTTATTATGTAAGTAATATTTATTAAGGATGTAAACTTAAGAATATGTGCATGAAAATGCGCATATTCTTAAGGTTTACAGCCTTAGTAAATATTACTTAATAATCAACATGCATTTAAATAAATTTATAATTACAACTTTAAGTTATCGTAATAGATTTCTAACCATAAGATCTTTCCATTGACTTGTTGTAAATCGAAAGATTTCATGAGTACTAATGTATAATAGGAATTGTGGACTTAATCAGTGAAGTATTGAATATCTTCACGTTCTTAGATCTAACTGCTTCAGCTTCACCTATTCATATAGAAGGTAGGTTGAAGTAAAGAAGGGTTCCCCTCTTTTCTTCCAAAGCATAAGCTTGTGGTTAAGACCTGTAAAGGTCCCTACTTTTGCATTATCACATGCATATTCTTAAGGTTTACAGCCTTAGTAAATATTACTATTTCTTATAAATTTTGAATATATAAATGTTAAGACATTTAATCCTGAAAAGATAAACATATGTTTATAAATTTTACATCAAGTATCATAATCCTAGCTCTTTAAATTTATTATATATTGTTTTTATATGAACTTACTAGCAATTTTTGTATCTAAATTAATTTAAATTTGTTTGTCATTTAAATGTATATAAAATTCTTCAGAGAGCTCATTTTTTGACCGAGGGATACTATTTTTTTATTTATAAACAAATTCATCATTGACTATTGCCCAAGCCTTCTTGATTTTTTATTTTTTTAGTTTCTCTTTCAGAGCAAATGATATCTGTTTTGGAGAGATCAAATTTATGGCTTGATTGTTGCTTGTGTTCTAAAAATATAGATGAATACTCATTACATCTTTTGGCTCCATTATATAATAATTATGTCGGGACAGTCTTGTAAACAGGTTTTCCCATATCTCTTCATAATATATATATATATATTCACAGTCATCTTTGTTGCACTAAAGTTTATAAATTATTTGATGTGCTGCTTCCTTAGTTAGTATACCTTCTGAATTATTCAGCAGTTTGTTTAACAAAGAAGGAGAGCAAAAACATATATATTTTCTAAACAAATGTTTTCTTAGCTTTTGAGTCACCTTTAGTACATATTATAAATTAAAACTATATTTTAATTAACCCCAAATACTTATTATTTTATCTTCATACATCATTTAGCGCTAAAAACACAATAACCGCAAAGCTAGAAAGGTGTCGATTTTATAAAATCATATGCTGAGTGCTTTCAAGAGACATGATTCTCATATTCATAGCTTTTATTGTATAATGGCTGTTAGTTTAATCATATGCAATTATATGCAACTTTTAAGCATTCCATTTCTTGGATATGGAGTAACATGATTCCTTCCAGTTGATGGCGCTGCAATCCATTGCAATATGGTGCTTCTTTCACCTTGCGTTTTACATCATTTGCTTCCCTGCAAACCAAACTTATTGTCTTCAGTTTACATGGATGTCCTGCATTCTTTTGGTGCTGCATGAAGATGGAATTATATGCTGGATTCACTTGTGCCTTGGTGTATAAATAATTGTGCTGGAACATATGATTAAACTAACAGCTAAGAATATGCGAGCCATGTCTCTCGAAAGCACTCAGCCTATAATTTAATAAAATTCTACACATTTTTAGCTTTGCAGTTATTGCATTTTTAGCGCTATATTGATTTACGATAGCAAGGCAACACACAAAGTTTTTAAAAAACTAAATTCATATTAATTCATTTACAAAAAAAATTTATTTTTAAATTATGTGTAATATTTACCATTTTTTATTCATTCTTCTGATATTAATAATATTTTATATTTATCTTTTTTTTTATTTGCCATTATATCATAACTCTGACGAAGATTCAAGTACAATCAAAACTTCCAATATATTTTTTGTAAAAAGAGTTTTTAGTAAAGTATAGAAATTATATTAATTTTAGAAACAAATAATATTCTAAAAAAATTCATATTTGAAATTTATAAATATTTAAAAGTTGAGTTGTACAAAGGACCTAAAATCACTAAAGCAGTGCTGAAAACTAAATTATCTCAACGTAAATACTCACTTACTAAGGCACAGTTTGCACAGCACCAAAAGTTTGCAGGACATCCATGCGAACTGCAAATAATCAGCTTGGTCTGAAGAGAGGAAAACAATTTGAGAAGAAAGATAAACAGGTCTATTTTATCGCAATAGACAGAAATGCGATTAACAGAAAGGAAACGTGTTATTCTATATTCAGGAAATGGAATACTTGAATTTTGCATAGATTTGCATAACATTAGACAATCAGTTACTTCACAAAGAGGTATGCTTATGAGAGCCATGACTCTTGAAAGTACTCAGCCTGTGGTTTAATAAGATATTAAATATTAGCTTTATGTTTATGCACTTATAGTGCTGTTGTTGAATTATGAAATATTAACAAACATGCAAAGTTTAAAATTAAGTTTGTATTATAATAATGGTAGTGTTAGCAATCTTTCAAAAAATGAATGAATTCTTTTATATTTAAGTTTTTTTTTTTTTAAAAATGTGCATTAACAAATGTGGACTTGTCATAATGCTATCAAATTCTGCTTTAAAATATGATATATGCTTTATAATTATTAAAATATTTGAAAAATTCTAATATTGTGTTAATTTTGACAGGTGGAGACAATATGTGATGAGTTTCACATAAAATGTGGTCAAGATGGAATAAATGCTCTTAAAAAAACATTTCCTTTGAGAATAGTGAAGTAAAATCTGTTGATATTTGCCAATTGACCATAAGATAGCCACTTTATGAGATTTTTTGCAATTAAAAAACCAATAAAAGCAGCATGAAAGAATTTATATTTAGTAAAAAAATCCTAAACTAAATTGACTTACAATAACAATAAAACAGCAATCTAGCAATGGAACTATCACGTTTTGCAAAAACAAACACATACAAATTCTAAATAAATATGAGACATTTGAGTATGAAACAAGCAATAAAAAAAATTACCACTTACAATACATAAATTCCAATTTTGGGGATTTATTACTATCTTGCTAATCTCAACTTCATTATATAGCAATTATCTACCAGTATGTAAACACAAACCATTCTCTTTTCAAGTACATTAAAGGTGTACATTAAAGGTATACACCTCACTCTCCATGCCTATTTAAACACTTCTTTACCTTTCTTCAAATCAACAAAATGCAAGGTAGGAAATTAACATTTTATCCACTTTTAATACCTTGTGATAAACAAAATAATTGTATTGTAAATACCTGACATAGTTCCCCTTGCTTATCTCATATATCAGATATAAGGGTGCATGTTTTGTCAATAAACTTTGATTAGAAGAGAATAAATATGTATTGAAATTGCAAGTGTATGGTTCTTTTCAATATTAAAAGCATAAAGCTAAACTAGCCAATAAATAATCAAAATTACCCCAAATTCACAACTCAACCAGACTAGCCAAAAAAATAAACTCTAAAGCACAAACAAATACTTTCACTGCTACAAGCAGACTTCTCAAGTGAAAGAACTACAAAATAACAGCATATTTTAATTAGACATTACCCACAATTCCTATTATCTCCTATACACCCTTAATATTAAAAGAACTTTTAAATAAAATTTACAGTTATGATTGTGAAGCAATTAACTTATTTAAAAGTTCTTTTAATATTAAAGATGTATGGGAAGCAAGTAGAATTGTAGATAATATTTAGTTTAAATATGTTATTTTATAGTTCTTTATATGTGAGAAGTCTGCTCGTAGCAGGAAAACTATTGGTAGTGTTTTAGAATTTATTTTCCTGGCTAGATCTGGTTGAGTTGTTAATTTGGGGTAATTTTGATTAGATAGATAGGTAGGTAGGTAGGTAGGTGGGTGGGTGTGTGGATGGGTGGGTAAGCAGGCAGGCAGGTAGGCAGGCAGGAAGGCAGGTAGGCAGGTAGGCAGGTAGGTAGGTAGGTAGGTAGATAGGTAGATAGATAGATGGATAGATAGATAGATAGATAGATAGATAGATAGATAGATAGATAGATAGATAGATAGATAGATAGATAGATAGATAGATAGATAGGTAGGTAGGTAGGTAGGTAGGTAGGTAGGTAGGTAGGTAGGTAGGTAGGTAGGTAGGTAGGTAGGTAGGTAGGTAGGTAGGTAGGTAGGTAGGTAGGTAGGTAGGTAGGTAGGTAGGTAGGTAGGTAGGTAGGTAGGTAGGTAGTAGATAGATAGATAGATAGATAGATAGATAGATAGATAGATAGATAGATAGATAGATAGATAGATAGATAGATAGATAGATAGATAGATAGATAGATAGATAGATAGATAGATAGACAGATAGATAGATAGATAGATAGATAGATAGATAGATAGATAGATAGATAGATAGATAGATAGATAGATAGATAGATAGATAGATAGATAGATAGATAGATAGATAGATAGATAGATAGATAGATAGATAGAGATAGATAGATAGATAGATAGATAGATAGATAGATAGATAGATAGATAGATAGATAGATAGATAGATAGATAGATAGATAGATAGATAGATAGATAGATAGATAGATAGATAGATAGATAGATAGATAGATAGATAGATAGATATTTTAAAAAAACTTTCTTTATTACTGTAACAATGCGTATTTTATTTTAGTTAATCTGACAGTTTCAATCATTCAACAATCTTCTTCAGAGCTTTTTTTAATTCAGTTTTTTCTGAAAAGATTGCTGTTCAGTCAAAACTGACAAGATTGATTAAAATAAAATTAGCATTGTTACAGGAACAAAGGAAGGTGGATTTGTTTAATTAATTAAATCTAGTACACTTTCATCACATTAATATCCTATTCATGGTTATAAAATTTTAACACTTCAATTTTAAATAATATTTTAAAATTCCACTGTTCACTTATCTGGATGCTATTAGCTCTCTTTTTCATTATGTGTCATTTTAGTACAATAAGCTATACTTCTTCAATCTTTCTCTTCCTACAGTTTTACTATTACATCCTTTAGGGTTTGGGAAGATTAGGAATATCAACTGTGAATATTGTTTTTCTAAATAAATTTTTGTCTCTCTACTTTTGCATTAACATATACCATATCTTACTAATCGAGGATCACGTCCTGTATAGAATTTCACGTCCTGTATAGAATTTATTAAGGACCTTACAATCTTAAAATATGTACTTTTGGTTAGTCAAAATGTAATCTAATTCTGTTGTATCTTCATTTTCATGCTTCCATGTTCATTTTGTTTTAACATTTTTTTCAAAAAAGAATTCACAATAAAAAGTTTTTTCTTTTTCTACAAATTCCACAATTCTATGTCCTCTCTCATTTCTATTACTATAACCAACTTTACCTACAGCACTTTCATTTTTAAAGTGTTTACCAATTCTAGCATTAAAATTTCCTGAAACAATTTTAAAATGTTGTTTGGTCTGATTAAAAGCTTTTTGTACATTCATTATAAAAATCATCTACTACTTCATCATTATGAGAACTTGTTGGGGTTTAAACCTGAATTATCTGCATTTGGTATTTGATATTAAGTTGAATAATTAATCATGTCACTCTGTCCAATATTCCATCAATCTCAACAATGTTGGTCTTCCATCTTTTATTTGTAATGAATCCTATTCCACTTGTACTTTTCAATATTTGTGCCTTTGTAGTAGAATACATGTCCACTTCCTAAATCAATCATCTCTCACCTTTTCTTCTAACTTCACAAAATCCAAAAATGTCCCATTTAATATGAGACAGTTCTTCCAATACTTGCAATCTTCCTTCACTTGAAAGTGATCTGCAGTTGTAAGTACCTTAATAAAAAATCATCAAATGGCAGGGATCTGCAATCATGGGATGATTAACACCTCCATCTTAGGCCATCAATTTGACTGGTGACTTTACAGTCTCCTGGGAATAAGACCCATGATTTATTTTTTGTCTATCATGATTATAAATATCTATTAGAAAAAAATTGTTTTATTCACACACATATTCATTCTGCCTTATTAGGCAACTGAAAAGAGAGACCATTGTATTTCTTCATCTTAAACTCAGAGGTAAAATGACAATAAACTCACCAAGCTGACTAATGTGTGTTGGTGAGCAGCCCATGCATGTTCGTATACGATATAAATAATCGCATAGTAATAACAGCTGCAATGATAAAAACGTATGGAGTGGACATGAGGATATAAATAATCGCATAGTAATAACAGCTGCAATGACAAAAACGTATGGAGTGGACCCTGAGGAATTTACCCTGCTCAGTTCATTTATTACGGAATCCAAGAGGAATTAAAGGATCTGCTTTCAGTTAACAGCAAACTCCTTTCTGCACCCACGCAATTGTGTAGTGCTCTCTTAATAAATATACATTATTTACGTATTTCCACGAACCCTGTGTTTATTACAGTACATATGTAAAAGACAACACGCTGACTGATGTGTGAATAAAATTAAATCAAAAATGAAATTTTTACGGATTATTACTATATAGAATTAACATAAACAAGAGCGTGTGTGTGCGCGTGCGTGCGAATTAAAATTATTTCTCTTACGAGATTATAAAAAATTTTGAAGTCATGGCAATAATTCTTTAATTAAACATTTTTAATTATTGATAATTGCAGGAAAAAATATTTTAAGTAATTATTTTTAATTAATTACAGTATTTTTGGATAAAAAATATTTCATTTAAAATATTAGTTTTTATATATAAACATAATAAATGTCAATAACAAATTTATGGAAACAATATATAATTATTATTCTAGTGGAACGATCCAGTTATAAGGCAAAAAAGCAATGATTATGGCACTAATATACTGAAAGTATGCTAGACAATTATAATTCAAAACAAATTATTTATATCATATAATCACGGGATTATTTATTTATAATTATGCGTGTGTGTGTGTATGTTTGTATGCATTAAAAGTTTTTATAAGTGAATAATATATACACATGTTTTTTAATTTTTCAGATTGTGATTGTTCTAAGTAATTGCATGGTTAGTTATCCAGAAAGTCATGTGACTTTTGAGTGCTAGAGAAGAAAGTTGAATTTGAATCCTGAGACAAGCCCTTGAATCTATCACTGTCTCACAGTGCTAAAGACAATGTGATGTGGCTTCTTGATTCTTTAATAGCACCAACCTTTCATTTGGATGTCATCTGTCATTGTCTAGGAAGTATGAGGGATAGCCACAACAATTGGCATTGCTAGAAATATAAGTGGTAGAAAACAGATGATCATTTTTATGACATATTGTTGCCAAAGTCCTCTGTTAATCTTAATATGACCTCTTTTAAATTTTGGATTGGATCAACTAGTTAGCCATTTAAATATGCAACAGGGGGTCTGCAATCTGATTTCTGTCATTAACTTCACTGAACTGTTCATACTTCTCAGATATTGATAAGTGAATGGTATGTTACTTAAGAGGTTATGTGACCTTTGGACACTGAAAGTGTTAGAGTGTGCTTGTTCCAGAAATGTTACTTTTTGAATGCATTAATATTATCACTGCATTAAACTGTACAGGGTTTAAGAAAGTGGTAGAGTGGAAAATTCAAAAGATGAAGATGTCCAGATAAAAGATCATTATTTAATTCTAGCCCTTGAATGTCACATCACTTTTTGAGCATTAGAGCACTTAATTAATTTTAAACTATCAAAGTGATAGTGAAATCCAGTCCAAACCATCTATGCTATAAAAAATACTTTAAAAAGGCATGTGGCCATATTATTCAGGAGTTACTTATGCTTCACCATTTGTTCAATATATATCAATATCAAATTTTTATGTGCTGTTTTTGCATGTTATGTATCTTAGAGGTTAATTTGTAGTATTAGATATCCTTACTCATATGTTTCAAGAATGTGTGGTGGAGTGGAAGTTTGTGCATGGAAAAAAGAAGTTAATTATTTTGTTTTTATGCCTTAATCTTAAGATGAGGCTTAAAGTTAATATCTAGGTTAAGGATAATCTCTAGTTTTATAAATGGTTAGTAGTAAGTATTAATCTATTTATCTAAAGTGGTTGTCGTTAAAATTATGAGTGCAAAAAGTTTGAAACTTATGAATAGAAGAATATTTTAAACATTATAACAAAGATTTTTATGGCTATATGATGAAAATAAAAATTTTGGGTGATCATAGCATGTATTACTTTTCTGCATAGAGAAATTATTCTGTCCATCACACAAAAAAATATTCTTTAAAGTTTCTAAAATCTCCAAAAACCCATTGAAACAGAAAGTTCCTTTACTGAATTAGATTGGTATTTCAATGAAATCATAAGGCTAATAATGAAGAATTGTTGTGTCTCAAGTTATAATGAGATTGCAATAAGAAGAATGATGGTGTTGTTGAGAATTCTTCTGCTATTTATAGAGTTCTTTTACCTTATATTAAAGGATCACTAAAAATATTGGTAGATGATTATCTAATTTTAACATCAAGACTATCTTTTCCACTAGAAAAATTCTTTTTTCTAAAGCTTAAAGATTGAGCAACAGCAAGAGGTCTATAAAATTTCAAGTTCACAGTGCCCAAAATTCTATATAGGTCATTCAAATAGACATATTGACATCACAGTTAGAAAGCATAACAATGCCTTTAATCAAAATTGATTACATCAGCTTTTACATCGCACTTTTTTTAGAAATTGGCCACACCCTTGACTTTTATAATGCTAAAACATTAGATACTTTAAAAACAATATGATTTAAGAACTAGGAGTGTCTATTTAAATGTTAAAAAGGGCTAAATGTTTAAATAAATATGATGAGATATGGCACATTCCAGCTTTATGGAAACCTATTATTTTATCTCTTGCTTTTTCTAAAATAAGTTTTAATAAATTCTGTGGACTGTAAAACAATAGAAAATATAAAAAATTTTGTTAATCCACTTCTTATTCTTATTGGGCAGCAATCTAATATATGTAAGCATGAATATTCATTAATTCACACACAATCACAATCTTGTTATTACTTGAAATATTCATTACAATCTTAACTTTGACAAAGACGAAGGTAATTTCACCAAAACATTGGCAACCTAATTCAGCAAAGGTATGTTCCATTTGGTAGATGAAGACATTTTTGGAGGTTTTAGAAACTTTAAATAGGATTGTGTGTTGGACAGAATATTTTTCATGCAGAAAACTAATACAAGGTACAACCTAAAGAAGATTTTTATTTTCATATATACATATGGGTTTCATATAAGGCTTTTTCTGACTGTTGTATGATTCAAGTTTGAATCTAGGCCAAACAAACTTGAAACATTTTACAACTGGTTTAGCATTTTTTATCAAGGTAATCATTCTATACCACCTCATCTAATACCAGTTGGTAAATGGATAACTAGATACTCTATACTAAGTGATAAATCAAAGATCAAATATTTTTCAAAACTTCACTTCCCAGAAATTAGTTATCCTGATGAGTTCTACCTTTATCTTCCTTAGTCTTTATAGGGGATTGGTTGTATTTGGCCTTTGCCTTGCAGTAAGCCACTTAAAAGCTGTTATATCATTTATCTACCGATCCATCTATCTATTTATCCACTTAATTTAAATGCTTTTAGATTAACTTGCCCTGTCTGTGTTTCTGTTGTTATGTCCACATTTTTTAATTAATGATGAAAAAACATCATCCCTGATCAAAACTCAAACTCACATCCTTACACTTCCCAAAAAAACTCTTTAGCAATTAAGCCAATAGAAATATTATATTTGTAGATTAAAATTTTGTTAATTCATTTAACTCATACTTAATTAAGTAAATTAATTAAAATAAAATAAAATCTGACTGAAATATTACTTTTATAGAAAAAAATTTTGTTAATATTGATTTACTTACTTAATTAAATTAATTTAAAAGCCAATACATAAATATTTTTATAGAGTAAATAGTCACATGATATTTAAATTTAGAATTTGTTGGTTATAGAATGTATTTTTTATTTCTACCTCTTATTATTAAATTATAATTTTTGTCAGATTTTATTGTAGTTTTAACCATTTTTTAAAAATAATATGTAAATATAAGTAAAAAGCAAAAAAATAAAAGAAAAAAATAGTTTTTATTAATTAAAGCTTTTATGTAAATAACTGAATAAAAATTATAAAAACATTGGTGGTCGAGTGGTCAGCACAGCAGTCTTACAAGCAGTTGTCCCAGGTTAGTGGGTTCACTTCCCTGCTGATGCTATCCACACATGAAAAAAAATTGCAAAGTAACAAAGTAATCCCACTCGATTCAGAGATCTTAAGAATCTAGATTTGTTATAAAACAATTGGAAATTGCAATTTGATTAAAGTGTTTGAGGTTCAAATAAATCATAAAAAGGCCTCAAATGCTTTTATGAAATGACAATATTTCTGCAACTACCAATTGTTTTATAACAAATCTCGATTCTTAAGATCTCTGATATTTTCCAAGAAGGGCAAATTAACCAAGAGAGGATTACTTTATTATTTTGTGCTTTTTAGTCAGCTATTTACATAAAAGTATTATAAAATGAATTTTTTCTACAGTATAGGCTTTTTCATACCTGAACTCCTATATATAATAAATAAGGGGTTTGAACTCAGACTTTCATATGACCCTCAACTATCCATGCTATCTCATACTGCTGATATACTTGATCACACACATGTTGAAAAGATAAATAATCACCAATATATGTATTTTGTGCTAAACCAACACTCATCAGTTGGTCCAGATTATTTTAAAAAATAGTTTTTACAACTTTTTTTATAAATACATATAGAATATATGAGATACTTTATTAAGAACAGGTATGCAGATAGTGTCATAATTAATCATATTCATGGTGATACTCTAAGAACTTAGAAGCTAGAATAAAATGGCAAACTACAGTGATGGTCAGGAATAATTACCTGATGATCACTACGGTCAAGTTTCCCTATTGTTACTTTTGCATAGAGAACTTAATATACAGATTTAGTTAATGAAACTTCAAAAAGATCTGTTGTGATTACATATGTAAGCTTGGAATGCTAAAGAAGAGAGATTGCTATAATTCTGAATATGTTATATATATCAAAAGCATGCTAAGCATTAATAAAAACTAAATTTAAATTATATAGACTACCTTTCTGTAGGAATTTCTGGAACATTTATGTGAATATAAGATGATCAAATATTAAAACAGGCAAAACTCACTATATATATTGTCATACACAGCAAGCTAGAGTAATCAATGGATGCCAGAAGGCTTGTGCATAAAATCCCCATCTAGTGCTTACTCATCCATTATCCCCAGACTAGTTTCTGGCTTATGGCCTTCATCAGTGAGGAGCCTTGGATCTGAGAGCACTGCATCTATATTAAGCTAGTCCGGGATGAGTAGGCACTAGATGGGGATTTTATGCACAAGCCTTCTGGCATCCATTGAGTACTCTAGCTTGCTGTGTGTGGCAATATATACAGTGAGTTTTACCTGTTTTAACAACAGTTATACACAAGCATAAGAGGAGGTAGTCATGTGATGTTTATTGGCTTAATGATCAAATATATTAACAAGACAAAATTAAGAAGTAAGAAAAATATATGAATGACTCAAGAAAGAATAGATTCAGAAATTTAAAAATGCTATCAATTCATGAAACCTACAAAAAAATGAATTAGCAGAGGAGAATAAAATTAAAGCTTTATAGATGTTTTAAAGCAAGTAAATGATAGTGAAGTGTGAAATATGCCAAAGAATATGTTAACCAATAGAAGAATCAGATTACTTTCTGAGGTATCAGTGAATATCTCATAGTTGACTAAATAGCTATGAAACCATTGTGATTATGACTTTTAAAAATATATACAAACTTTTATTTCATGACTGCAGTTTGTCAAGATCTGCACTGACATGTCATACTTAGAAAAGCTTAATATTATACTAAATTCAATAAACATCACATGACTACCTCCTCTTATGCTTGTGTATAACTGTTGTTAAAACAGGAAAAAGTCACTATATAATATATTGCCACACACAGCAAGCAATATATATAGTGAGTTTTGCGTGTTTTAACAACAGTTATACACAAGCATAAGAGGAGGTAGTCATGTGATGTTTATTGGCTTAAAACCAATCCTGCCTAATAGGATAGAGGTGGCTGTGGTTATTGAAGAACCAAAGACACCAAAATGTATGGGTACTGAACTAGGTTCAGGCCCATATGACGATATAAACTAGTGGGCTTGGATTGAAAACATTAAGATGTTTTCAATTTAAGACTCATAGTTTTGTAGTTAAATGGAGATAAAAGATGGTTGCTGGAGGGTTGCATTAGATTCTAAGATCTAGGTGCACTGCTCTCAGATCCAAGGCTTCTCACTGACGAAGTCCATAAGCCAGAAACTAGTCTGGGGATATTGGATGAGTAGGCACTCGATGGGGATTTTATGCACAAGCCTTCTGGCATCCATTGCTTAACTCTAGCTTGCTGTGTGTGGCAATATATATATAGTGTGTTTTGCCTGTTTGAACAACAATTATACTAAATTCGTATATTAATAAAGCTTACCACTTTTCCTCGAGCACTAAAGTGCAATGGGCCACACATATGAGTCCATAGCTGCCAACATCGCATGCATCGAGCAAAATTATTGCCAGCGAAAAATTCAAGAGACCCGGCATTT
Source organism: Epiperipatus broadwayi (assembly GCA_028023455.1). NCBI lineage: Eukaryota > Metazoa > Onychophora > Udeonychophora > Euonychophora > Peripatidae > Epiperipatus > Epiperipatus broadwayi. Next base: position 3,757,319 of record JAQFVV010000045.1, read on the forward strand.
AGCTAATAACCGTAATGCCATAAATAGAAAGAAATTCTGTTTTTCCCTCTTGAACAAATGAACAATTAATTTACATAAATTTAAATAAACTTATAGTCTATATGTAAATAAAAACCCAATTACGCATAATTAATGCTCATGAATATGAGGACATATTTCGCCATCGAAAGCGCTAAGCTTCAATAAGTACGAATTTATTACAATAGTAAGCTTTTTTTTTTCATGTGTCAAAGCATCGGCCGGGAAGCAAACCCACAAACCTGAGACAAATGTTTGTAAGGCAGCTGTGCTGACCACTTTTCTGAGCATAGGGTGCAGGGTATACATTCACGACTTATTAAGCTGGTCTTAATAATAATTACATTATTTACAGCTAGGATATTCATAAGTTCAAACACCGGAAGTGACGTAATTGGAGACATGATTTGAGGAGCTCAATTTCCAGTTCTGATATTCTATCACGATACTAAACCACATAGGTTTAGTTTGGAAGTTTCAAGATATAACCAATATATAGCCCTGCACAATCCAGTGCAGAGGTAGGATTGCGGACTCTAGGAGTTCATGGTTCAAAATTCTACATCTTTTTTGGTCCTCGAACTTCGTAATTCATACTTCGAGCAATAAAATCATTTAAATATATATTACTAGTATATACAGTAAACAATTCCTTAAAAATATAGTTTCCGTTATTCTTCTCTTTTAAAAAAAAACAATCTTTTTATGTTAATAGCATAAATCTTGCGATTAAATTATTCTGTTAAACTCGTGTTACAATAAATCAAATATATATTTTTTATCTTCGACCACATTCTTTTTGCAAATGACATTTATTAATTTTGTAAATGTGAAAGCTCTTTTTCCGACGTTCAATATAATTGATAAAAAGCTATTTTTAATAATTTATACAAAATAAAAATATTAAACTACATTAAACGTTTATCGTAGAAAGTTAAAAATAATATTTCCGATTTATTAATAATCATGTTTTGTGTTTGTTTGTTTTTAAATATCAAATTCTTTTTTAAACTGAACCTCAGCTGTTTTATTTTTTATTATTATTTTAAAACAATATATTATTACTAAAATAAAGTTCGTAGAAATTTCTCCGACATCTATAAACTATTAAACAGTCTATTATTTAAATAGAACTCAGTATTAAATCGTCTATCCCTTAGTTAAACTTCAGTTCCAATTTTATTAAATAGTGTTAACATTTCGATTGGTCAACAATTTTCTTCGATTGGTCAACAATTTTCTTCGAAGACTTTCTTTCCTCGAGTATTTAACAAAAAGGCAAAAGGCTTTGGAGAAGATTGATTGTCAGAACAGTCAAAAGTAATAAAATTTGAATATTGTAAAAAGTTAAGCCCAAACTCTCAAATCAAAATTATGAACTGTTCACATTGTCGTCCACTCCAGTGCGATTCTAGCATTACGTTAAGAGGATTCGGGTGTGTGCAGTTACGGATATTGTTCACCTTCCTACAGGAACCTCATGCTATAGCAGCCAGGTGCCAGTTATAGAAAATGGACACACAACTCATAGAAGGTGCTCATGCAGTGAGGCCCAGTAGAAGCTCAATTTTCATAATAATTAAGCATATGGTCCTCAGCCTAATGAAAGGAAGAAATACATCCTGGCTCAATATTCAGGTGACACAAATGAACAGGGATGTGGGGTGATCAAGTGGCCTTTCACCTTAAGGGTGGTAAGGTAAAACCATTTGTAATATGGTATGTTACTCTTGTGACCATTGTTACTAATGTAATAATAATAATCTCTTAATAAAAAAAAAAGAAAAGAGATAGTTTACATGACCCTTTATAGAAGAGCAATATAGAGATTTCAGACCACTCAAAGAAGTATGGAGAGATGCATATTAGGTGTAGCAAGAAGAGATTGAAATGCAATATATGGGTAAAGAACAAACAGGTGTTACTGACATCATTGAAAAAATTAAAAGTCTGGAGTTGGGCTGGATATATTGCTAGAAGAGATGATAATAGGTGGACAATTGAAATCTTAAATAGGATTCCAAGATATTGTAAAAGATCCAGAAAGAGACCACGTGAGATGGATGGATGAAATAAGAAAGGCTGCATGGGTGATGTGGAAAAGAAGCTGCTAGAGATCAGAAAAGATAGCATGAACTTTGAGAGACCTTCATCCTCAGTGGATTGATAGTGGTTGACAATGATGATGATAATGCAGATGAAATTTGAATGTTCATAAATTGCAGTATTTTTAAGCCTGCATAGTTTAATGCTTTGGAATGTAGCAGCTTGTGAGTAAGGATCCATGGATCATTCCAATGCTTAAAAATCACATGACTTGACTCTCAACCTACTTGATTGCATGTTTTCTGCATGCATTTAAAAGTAATGAGTCAAAATAACCAAAATTTAAAATTATTGGAGAACATAAATAGACAAATGCATTTAAAATGTCTTTCATACCAACACTATGATGATATTAAAATTGTTATGATTAATTACAGTACTTATTATTATATAGTTATCTTAATCAGTCTTTGGAGAAAATTCTACATATATGCTCCATACCAAAACAGATTAATCTATTTGATGACATTATATATCTGGAAATATTTTATTCAGATGTTAATTTTTTATATATCTAAATTAATGCTACTGCAACACTTCAAGACATAAATAAAGTATTTCAACTTTCTTAGTTAACTAATAATGATCTTCAGTTTTATACCAATACCTTCATGCAAATTTTTAACCTGTAATTACACTTTTACTCACTAGATGGAGACTCTTGTTTTTTAAAAAAGTCTCATTTCTGCAATAGAAAATTTGATTTATAAAGAGAAGAAAGTTGGGAAATCAACACCATTATTAGTTGTCAGCTGTACCACAAATTGTACTAAATCTATATTTTTTAAATTTTAAATATTTTAGTTGGAATATTTCATAACATTACAAACTTTGTTTATATACATAATATGAGATAGTATTTTGGTTTAAATATAAAAAAGTAACTATTAAAGATATTTATGAATTGTAAACCAAAATTGAATTTAACTATGGTATTACCACCTATAAAAACATAACACCCATTTCTCATGAGTAAAAGCACTTTATCATAGAAGAATTATATTGCTCATTTATTTTTAGTCAATATACCAATCTATATTAACTTGGAATTTTTGTTCTCTGGGTAATAGTAATTGGATAATATTTATTGAAAACTCTTATATGAGAATTGAATTGATTGTAGGCCAGCTACCAGGAAGAATAAATATGCTTATGATCTCAAAAATGTACCTAGGTGCTTCATCTGGATTCAACAGTCTCAAAGAAGTTCCTAGGTCACTTGATCTGGACTCAAATCTTAATATGCATGTAGTAATTGTGAACACTAACCATAAACAGGAAAATTTTCTCCAACTATATGAAGAAATGATTTTTATATAAAATAACAGCAGCTTTCTACTCTAATACTACCTATAGTAGGCTTCAATTTTCACTGATTCTCAGCTAGTAGTGTATTTAAATCCCCCAGACCAGTTTCTGGTTTCATTTTTATAGATGCAGCTTTGGAATAAAATTTGAAAATAATGCAGTTATACAATCATCTTTAAGTTAATTTTACAATTCAAACTAGAAGCCTGAAATTCAAAATCATCTAAGGTTTTGAATCCAAAGCAAGCTTGTCTACAATTTGGCATCTAGAATGTATAATTGTTTACCCAAAATCACATCATTATAACTGTTAAAGTATGCTGAATTGTGTTCAAATGCTTAGATATTTTGAGTTTTAAACTTTTTATCTTAAGTATTAAATTGGAGTTGAAGATGGTTAAAGATGGTTACTAGCTGTATAATTGCATTACTTTCAGCTTTAAATTACAGGCTTTACTAATAAAATACACTAGCATTATCTCATTATTAGTTATCTATGTAGATGTCACTAGAATAAAAAAAATGCTCATGTCATCACTCTGTATAAGTTAAAAAATTAAAGATGTGTTTATTTCCAATTCACTAAATACATTGTTCTAATAAAACATCACATGACATCATCTTACATAATGCTGTTCAGTAGCAATTTTTTTTCATCACAATTACACTACCTAGTGTGAGCTTTACTAATCAATAGATGCCAGGTAATAGTGCTTATTATATTTCTATGCAGTGTTATACCAGCCACTATTCCCAGACTAGTTTCTAACTTATAGCTTTTATTGGTGAGAAGCTTTGGATTTGCAAGCAATGCACCTGGATATTTTGGATCTAATGCTCTTTTCTTATAACAGCCATATTTTATTTCTTGGTTACTTTTAATAGTAAGGAAGTAAAAAATGGTTGCTAGTGAAAATCTGCATTAGATTCAAAAGATTTATGTGCACTACTGTCAGATTCAAAGCTCTTCACTAACTAGTCTGGGGATATTGAATGTGACAGCACTGGATAGGAATGTTGTAAGAATATCTTCTCATATTAATTGATTACTAAAATTTACACTAGGTGGCACAACTGTGGTGAGAGAAAAATAATTTCCTGCAAATACATTATTCTTCTAGTTTATATTTTACTCTGAATTAATAGCAGAAATCCATTTTATTTTAGACATGTAAGCAAGCACAAATAATCAATGGACACTAGATAGTAGCATCAATTAAAATTCCTTGTGAGTATCCAGCTGTTGGTCTTCATCAATGAGAAGTATTTGGTTACGCATATCCATCCAAGAACCACAGATGTTTTTTATATCAATTAAACCTCAGATAGTCATAGGATTCTTTGATTAGTATGAATCTATTTTCTAAATATTATGGATATCTAAAGGTATTATTCCAATAGGGTCACTAAAATATAGAATTGTTGATTTAATTCTTAATTAAAAGGTAATCATCTGTCAACATGCACTGTTTAATCATGTGACTAACTTACTGCCATTATAGTGAGTATGCAAGTCACTCTCAAACCCAAATGCAAGATAGAGACATTTAAAAAAGTAAGAATGCCCATCTTATCTTTGTACCTAAATGCAATTCTATAGGCCAATCTAAAGCATTTTAGAATAAGAGTAGGAAGATTTGATTTTCATAACTTTACAACTATTATATTATTAACTTATACTTAAACCCAGTGAAATTTTCGAATTTACAGCTGGTAAATATTAGATGATGTTAAAATCAATTTAATAATGACATAATTTATGAGCACAGTTTTCATTGGTAATTCTTTATCAGAAGGTAATCAGCCTTGAACATGTACTGTTTAATCATGTTGCTAACTCACCTTCTGATTAAGAATCATTAATGAAAACGCACTTGTAAATTGTCAATATTAAATTGATTCTAACATCATCTAATACTTGCCAGCTGTAAATTTAAAAATTTTTCTGGGTTTAATTATAAATTAATAATGTAATGGATGCACAGTTACAAAAATTAAATTTTCATGCTCTTATTTCTAAATGCTTTAGATTGGACTATATAATTGCATTTAGATACAAAGATAAGATGGCCATTCTTATCTTTTAAATGTAACTATCTTGTATTTGGGTATGAAAGTATCCTGCATATTGACTATATCAGTGAGTTAGTAAATGATTAAACAGTACACATCGAAGGCTAATTGCCTTCTGATTAAGAATTATTAATCAAAATGGTGCTTGTAAACTATATCATTATTAAATTGATTCTAACATTATCTAATATTTACCAACAGTAAATTTGAAAATTTTGAAGGGTTTAACTATAAATTAAAAATGTAATGAACATAAAGTTACAAAAATTAAATCTTTATGCTATCCTTCCTAAGATGACTATTATTATCTTTTAAAAATCTCTATTCTGTGTTTGGTTTTGTGAACGAGTTAGAAATATGATTAAAAAGTGCAAGTCAAAGGCTGATTACCTTCTGATTAAGAATTATTAGTAAAAACTGCTTGTAAATTGTGTCATTATTAAATTGCTGATTTAGTAAAACAAGTTGCCTTTATTCTGAATGTATTAGAGCACTAAAACGTTTGAATTGTTAAGTTGATTAGTACAAAAACATAAAAACGTTTGATTGATAATATTTCGTAAAAGCCTGAAATCTGGGCAAAGCTGCTTGGAGCATTGATGCTAGACAAAATCAATGAAATATAACATTACTGGGCCACTGCAACTTTTTCTTTTTTTATACAACAAGGGTTTTTTTTTTCTAATATTTATTAAACAAATAATTTTTATTTCATTTAGAACATGATTTCTTTATTATTAAACAAATTTTGATATTCATTTTCGTTACTTTTTGTGGGTTTTTTGGAATCTGACATTTTTTCAACAAATTTTGCTAATTGTATTTTTTCTTTTTATCATTTTAAAACTTCGGACCATTTCACGGTGTCAAAAAAATTTGTTTGAATCCCACCACTGAAAAAATAGAATACAATTATTTGCGACTTGTTTACAACTTAATTCTACCTTTTTGGCTTGACTAAATAGTTTTTCTTATTATTATTAATTTTACTTTTTTTTAAACACAACTTGTTTTCACTTTGATTTAGATTATGTTTGAATTAGCCTTTTTTTTTTTGGCTACTACAAGAAACAGCTTCTTGAGCGAGGGAGGGGGAAATTTGTACTGTTATTATTAACAAAACTCAACCAAAATAGTCAATTATTCTAACAGCGCTGAAAAAAGAGAATCAACTTTGGGACTTAAATTATCAAAAAACAAAACTTTGGGACTTGTTTCGAATTTTGATTTCTTTTTGGTTGACGTAATTGTTTTTCTTAATATTAAATCAAAATTTACTTTTGTGTTTTTGCCGATTAAAAAATTTTTTTCAAACACCCACCCCCACACACATTCGCAAAAAAAATTGTAACCAAAAAGTCAAGAATTTAACTTTTTTTCTTTTTTTTAAACAACTTTTTCTCATTTTTTTACTTTGATTTCTATTTCGTTCGAATTACCTTTTTTTTAAATTTTTTTTAGCCTTCTACAATAAACTGTTTTTTTTTTTTTTGGGGGGGGGGGGTATTTCATAATTTGTTATTCTTAACAAAAAGTCAACCAAAGTCGTCATTTATTTTAACCTCGCTGCAAAAAATTGAATCCAAATACTTGTCAATTTCGAATAAAATAAAAAATGAAAAAAAAGGACACAAACTTGGGTCTTTTTAAAATTATTTATTTGATTTTATTGTTGTAATAAAAAAAAGTAGACATTACATGTGCCTGAAAAAAAAAAACCCAATCTCACACACTTTCTGTACTCGGCAATTCTGAAGAAAAGTTTCAAAATTGCATGTTTGTCTCAGACCTTTTAGTGGTCTCGAATATTTCCCCCACACTGAAATGTGACTTAGCGCATGAGCTTTGGCGAAGCGTGTTCGAATATACACTTTGCCAAATTTTTCCATAGTAACATTTTTTTCAGGAAAGGTGGAGACCATATGACAATTATTAATAATTAACAACATTTTTTAAAGCAAAATGACATTACTCTATTATGGAGATTTGAAAAAGTCGTACCGCCTTGAAATTTCAACACCCTCAAGCGATACGGTAATCAGCTATGAATAGAACGAATACACATAAATAGCTTCGAAGCACAAAACAGGCCATAATAGTTTTGTGCAATGTCATGTATAAGTGGCCTAGCTAATGGGTAAATACAATACGTAAATGTTGTATTAGCCTGTAAGGTCGCGGCCGCCGAAACGGCATTTTTATGTGTTTTGACACGTAAACAATGCCCCAAACGGCAGAACCCAGATTTCAGGCTTTTACCCTGATATGATCTAATTCTCTTTTTCTGATGAAAGTGAGATAGGTGGAAATTAGTAGGAGTATTTGGTTAATACTGTTATCTAATGTCCATTGATTAAATAAATTTTAAAAATTTAATTCTTTGTACTTTTCATGGAGCTTTTTATTAAATTGCTGACAATTTCAGCTATCTAGAAGCCATCTTCAGATATATAAATTGCAATTACATTATTTCTTGTTTTTTTGTACAAACACTTTTATATGTATTCTTACATTTTTTTATTATTTAATATAAACTATGTGCTAAATATGTATATAAAATTTTGAGATTGAATCTCAATGTAACTATTAATAATAATAAATAGTTAAAATGGCCTTCAGCCATATCAAAAGGCAATAATTTTGTAGGTGAAGAGTGCTACTGTCTTTTAGTTGCTTCTTTTATATACAGAGAGGGAATGTTTGAAACACTTTAATTAAAAGGAATGAATGTTTAAATCAATCAAGAAATTTATTTCTAAATATTTTAAATAGATTGATATTTTTAATTGACAATTCTGAGATTTCTCTCATTTTTAAACTTTGCTAACATTGACTCAAATGATGAAAATATATAATATAGAATATTTATGGTGCTAAAATACATGCTGTGTTTTGAGAGTGATATCTCAATGCATCTGATACTAGATAATAGAAATGCCCTCTAGCAATATATATATATATATGCTTTAGACATTGTTCTTTATATATATATATTTTACTGATACCCTTTTAAAAACGGCAACAAAGATTGCTGGCAAAAAAGAGCAGCAATTGACCAATAAAATTCCTACTGAGAGTAGAAAATTTATGAAGAAAAGGAATATGAAGATATGTAAAAATGATACTTTAAGAAGGATTGAATATCTTGATATCTGCAAAAAGTTGCAAAAAAGTTGATAATAATATGAGAGTATAATTGTGATCTAACAAGGAAAGTGGTAGAAGAGAATAAAAGTCTCAAGAATTTAAAACAACATTTTGGTATTAGTAGGAAACTTATATCTGCAATAAGAAAAAAGATGGAACTATTACTAAAAAGAGAGATGGCATCATAAAATAGGTAGAAAAGTTCTTTCAAGAATTATATAGTTATAAAGAACAAGAACCTCCTATATCTATTATATTTTCTGAATTTCCAGAATTTTAAATGAAAAAGTGAGGCATGCAATTATATTTAAGATAAAGGGAAAAGCTCCAGGTAATGATGGAATTTATAATCGTTATCTCAAAAAAAGAAGATGAAGAAATAGAAATAAATTTGGCAATGTTATATACAAAATATCTAAATGATAAAGATGTACTAGATGATTGGAAGAATTCAATATTAATATTAATATTTTAAAAAGGTGATAGAGAATATATTATAAATTACAGACTCATCAGCCTTTTATCACTTTTATACAAACTTTTTACCAAGATAATTACAACTCATCTACAGAGAACATTGGATTTTCACTAACCAAAAGAACAAGCTAGATTTAAAAGTGGTTTTAGTACAGTAGATCATATCCAGGTTTTGAGAGAAGTTATAGAAAGGAGCAATGAATATGAATTGCCCTTATAATTTGGATTTGTAGATTATGGAAAGGCATTTATTTGATTCTATAAACATTTCTTCAGTGATTAAAGCATTGGATCACCAAGGTATATATACCCAGGATATTATCATATTCTGAAGAATATTTATAAAAATGCAACAGCAACAATTACATTACATAATGATACTAGGAATGTTAATTTTGAGAAGATTGTAAGACAGGGTGACTCCATATCTCCAAAATGTTTTACAGCTGTGCTGCAAGATGTATTTTGTGAATTAAAACAGGAAACTAAAGAAGTAAAAATAAATTGAGATTATTCAAGTCATTTGGATTTTTTAGATAATGTAGTTGGTTTTTGCAAATAGCTTCAGAAATGGTTGCAAGAGTTATTAGATGAAACTAAGAAAGTACAACTAAAGATAGAAGTTAAAAAGACTAATGTAATATTCAATGAACTTTCTCAAAAGATGAAAATAAAGATTGATTATGATAATGAGTTACAAATACCTTTGCCAGATTATTACTATAGATGGACACATAAATGGATGAAATTGATCATAGAATTAAACTTGTTTGGAGTGCTTTTGATAGAAATAACTTACTATTAAAAGAAAATATGCCTATGTGTTTGAAAAGGGTTTTTAATAAATGTGTTTCACCAATCCTTACTTATAGATTTGAGACTTATACATTTAATAGAAGATCAATACAGACCACTCACAGAAGTATGGAACGATACATGTTAGAAGTGATAAGAAGAGATCAAAAATACAATACACAAGAGAACAAACATATATTTAAGACTGAAATGGAGTTGGGCTGTGCATATTACTAGAGGAAATGATAATAGATGAACAATTAAAATCTTAAACTGGATTCCAAAAAATTGTAATAGACCTAGAAAGAGATCACATGTGAGATGGATGAACGAAATAAGAAAGTGTGCATGGTTAATGTGGAAAAGAGAGACTAGAGATCAGAGAATATGGATTGAACTTGGAGATATTTTCATCATGCAGTGAATTGATAATGATTGACAGTGGTATAAAGAAGCCAAATAAAAGACTATTACTCTTTTACAATAAAATTATTGTCTTATGTTATGGCTAGAGGACATTTTGCATTAAGATTCAGTCCTAAAAGATTACATTTATATTTAGACTTTTACACATTCTGTATTATATATATTTTCATCATTTGTAACATTGTTGACAAAATGTAAAAATGAGACAGATCTCACCCATATCAATTAAAAATATCAATCAATTTAAAGGTTTTAAAAATAAATTATTGATTCATTTAAAAATTCAATTATTTTAGCCAATTAAATGTTTCAGATATTCTTCACAATATATAAAGGAGGCAAGATAAAATATGGTATAGTATTTTAATCGATTGTATTGTTTTGTAAAGATAAAAAATGATTGTTTTATGATATGGTTAGTATCTGACGTAGAGACTATATATATATATATATATTGTAACGTTGTATGTGCCCGTTACATAAAACAATGTAATATATAGGGTATTTTTGATCCCAGACTTTCACATCACCCTGAACTCTCCACACTATCTTACATTACTGATACACTTGGCCACATATATGTCTAAAAGATAAATAATCAATATTCGTATTTCGTACTAAACCAGAAACTTGTCAGTTGGACCAGATTATCATCTCTACACATACATACAATAAGTGCTGAGATTTATATTAAGATAATCAATCTTCATACTTTAATGGAGAGGCTTCAATCCACTCCACTCTCCAAGTCTTCAGGCGTCCATCCTATTGAACATCTGATGATGGAACTCTCAAATCTCACACTGATACTGACATTCTCATCACACTCAAGTTGACCATAAGCCACTTTGACCCCTCATGTACAGGACATAATCCATTTCAGTACATATATGAAGGCTGGGCAACATTCAAGCTACTATTTAATATCTAACATACAGGCTATACATATATATATTATAATGATCTGGAGAAAGGCTAATTAATGTAATCTACACTACAGGGCACCACTAGGCATTTGAACCTAGAAAATTTATAAAGTAGGCAGATACATAAGTCAAAAAAAAAATTTTTTTTATTTAAATATTTTGATTCCAGTCGTTAGACCATTGTCACTAGCTCAGTGGAATAGCAGAGATTTATATTTTATAATAAATTCTTATTTGTAAAATATTAAAGATTTTAAAACTTCTCATTCGATAACTTAATATACAAAATTAACAAAGTGTATGACACACTTGAATGTGAAGCTATCAAGATACATAAAAATTATTACACGCTAAGCACTTTCGAGGCCTTTTGCTTCATGAATATGAGGCAAAAGGCCTCGAAAGCGCTTAGCATGTAATAATTTCTGTGTATCTTGATAGCTTCACATTCAAGTGTGTCATACGTTTTGTTAATTTTGTATAATAAATTCTTATCTAAGAATATATAAAAAAGAATAAGATAAGCCATGGCCAGTAATTATACACACAAACATTTATTTACGCACATATATAATATTTAAAATTGTTTTAGTATGTTTACATTTTAAAATGTAACTGCATTTTTAACTTTTATTTTAGCTTTTAATTTACATTTTAATTTTTATAAGTTCGTACAGATGGATTTATAAAAGTTTGTTTTATAATGTTGAGTATAGATCGGTTACATAGATTACATGGTTAAAAACATTTCAAAATAAATATAATCGATCAAAATACAAAGTCATCGATAACGTCAATTGCAGAGGGAATACAAGAAACCCAATAGCATTCATCATAAGATGCCGCATTGACATCGATGACCTATATATTCTAATCGAATATGAAAACCACAACATAATTAACTGCTAATGCAACGTCTATACCCAACTTAAATTTCATGCATTTAAATAATTTATACAATAAGAAAAATAATGGAAATGATTTTTATCAAACGCAAAACATATAAAATTAAACATTATTAATTGACCTGAAAACTTACAAAAGTCAGATAAAAGTCCATTCAAAATTTAGGTTAGCTTGTTTATTAAACTTGTCAACTCTTGACGAAAGTTCTTAATTAATTTTATGATTTTAACAATTGTTCAGTTCATATAGCTTACGGTAGAAGAGCTCTCGGTTCCTGTTGGCAATTCCCATGAAGACTTTCATGGAAGACCGGTCTGATATTCTGGAGGTAGCATTAGCTGGTTCCATTCTGGTATCACAGTCTTTTCATTTTTAAAATAGGTGAGAGAGAACGACAAGTGCGTCTTATCATTTGTCTCACCAAATCAAGCTGGAAATTGACTGGAACTCAATATTTTTCTTTTTATAGTAAATCTCCAGATTGAACGAACAGGGATGTCACTAATCCAAATTTTCGTTAAGGTCCGAGAGGCTTGGTGCTTCCATTGGTCAAGCTAAATTCTCTTTATTCTCTTATCTAATTTTCATCTGACTTTTTAATTACACAAGAGCCCCAAGGCTAGCTTGCTTTTCAATTAATAAACAATCATTTCCATTTACAGATTACAGGAATTAATTAATACCTGTTTTTATTTTTACTTACATTATTTCTTTATTAAAATATTTTTATATTTAAATCTTGTATTTTTTTATAAAAAAGTACGTTCAAATACCTTTTTATTTATATAAAAAAAATATTTTTAAAATTTTGATCTGTGCGAATATATATAGGTTTAACAAGCATTTTAGCTTTTAGTTTTTTAATAGATTTTATTTTTATTTGCGAACTTTAAGATTTTATTCTAAATTAATGTAACGGCATATTTATATACCATTAAAATATATATATATATATTGTAACATAATTAAAGAGTTCAAAAGATATTATTACCATACCTGAGTAGTCTACAATATATATATATATAAGATCATAATATTCAAAATAAGGTTGGATTTCTCAATATCCAAACATCAATAATTATAAGCAAATTATTAATAACAAGTATTATAACTCAGGTATATGGAAATCACGAGAAGTGAGTACACTAGTAATTCAATAAAATATAACTCAGGTATACAGACAGTAGGTTTTATCCACTTTCATTTCTTGGTTTGATGTTAAGTGCATGTTTAAACAAATACTAAGTGAATATGGTCTAGCAGGGCGCCACTAGATTATCTGAATCTAGACACGGTTATATCTAATAACCTTTCACATGTACCAGGTTTGAATCCCCTTTTTGGTACTTTATTTCTAATAAAAATGGAAGATTTTGCTTTTTGAGCCATATCACTATACGCACTAATATTTAGGTAAAAGTAAAACATCTTTAAACCAAAGTGGAGTATATTAGACATAAATCACTTCTTAGATCTTAGCATAACAAATGTGTTTCAATATTTTTATAAGTTTACTAGCTCAGATTATATATAACTAATTTAGGATGGCAATTCACTCATCCTTGCATGAAATAGATGACAGGATGTGGTTATAATAATACTAAGAAATCACTAAATATTATAAAATCAATATTTATTTATGGCCTTTAAACAGTTAAACAGCTCATTAATTAAAACGTTGATAATGATGATGATGATGATGATGATAATAATAACGATAATGACAAGGGTTTCAACTACAGCTCTAGGACTAAGCCTAAACATAAAACTAATTTTTATAAAGAAATTCATAGTTATTGCTTAATTTTAGCATACTTACTTATATCTTAAATAACTAATATTCAACCATTGATGATGATGAATAATCACACTTAACAAAGACTACACTTAATGAAATATATACGCCTCGTTTAATAAAACAAACTAATATTTATTACTACATTTCTAACATATACATAAAAATTTCTAGATAAATATGAAAATTGACATGAATAATAATAATAATAATTGATTATATAACAATCCTCAGATTAATTTTAAGTTCTTCCCCCTTTCCCTTCAAATGTATTTTGTATTAAGTTGGACGTCACATTGACCATGATTTTCACTCCATGAGAAAAGTATTTCAAGAAAAAAAAAATATTATCTGCTCATTAGCACACATACTTTAAAAATCTAACATGTAAATAGAATGTAAAAAAAAAATGTTAGTAGAATTGAAAGAGCAAGTTTTAGAAACAAGTTTTAAATTATTTTCTCCCCCCCTCTTCTACCTCTGAAATGCTATACTTAACTTGAAACAAAATAATCTAATATTCTAATACTACTCATTATTTCACATTCACTCGCAATTATACACATATAAAAATATCATTATGTATGTGCGTGTTTTATCCCATAATAACAAAATATTATTTAAAACCAAAATAATAATAATATATTAGTTAAAACTAACATCATAATACCATAAAAAAAAATTGTTTTACACATTAATATTTTTCATAACTGTAAAATTAATAAACAAATAATTTTCATACATTCAAGATCATTTATGAAGCTCAAAGTTATTATTAGTAAGACATTCTTGTTTTTAATCGATCTGAATAGTCTTTAAAAGTTCTTTAAATAAAATATACCACTTTATTGCTAAAATGTTTATTAAGACTGATATCATAAAGAAAATAGATATAAAAGTCATATTACCGATCTTTTGTTTGTGGCGAATTTCCAAGGGTTCAAACTTGTCTTGTATAATGTCTATATTTCTGCAGCTACCATTTCCGTTTTACGTGGGAACAATCTCTTTCTTGAGGTGTATAACTATTTGATGATGATGACTCTATTGAGGTTATTTGCTTTAGTGGACAATTTGGAAATCATTATATTAATTTTTCTTCTCTTCCTGTCAAGCATGTGGATGAAATACAGCAGTTGTTTTCACATTTATAAATTTTCTTGAGTTTAAAATTAGTTGTTGTAACAATTAATTGGACTTGATGATTAATATTTGTCAGTAGATTAATTCATCTTCTTTGAATGCAGGTGAATGCTTTCTTCCTTCTATTAAAAACATCTTATTTCTCTGGTCAGTTGAAAGGTGTAGAATATTATTTTAGACACAACATCTTTTCTTTCCTATGTGATGTGCAGCTTCCTCCAGATGGTCAGCAAAAAAATGGGACATACATATAATTTTTCTAGCCCGCCATTTCTTATATTTTCAACATTCAATTTGATAGTTTAATAATCTGAATCATAAAAAAAAAATTAATAATTCCAGACACTTTTTATATCCAATTTTTAGCTAACTTAACCAATCAGAGATAGCGTCACTTGCTATTTTTGGACAAATTCATTTTAATTAGATCTCTAATTTATTTTCAACTAAATTATTTTTCAACTGAAAAGTTTAATCCTTTTTCCAGATTCTTTTGTTTTAAAAAAATAGACTTAATCCTTATTTCCTTTCTTTTCTCTTTTTTTTTAGGTAACATTTCAAATTTTTGAGCTTCCTTCTTTAGATCTTAAGATAAGACAATTTCAAAATTAGAGCTCTCACCCATTATAAGCTCCCAAAGTGAAAAACAATTATTTACAAAAAAAAAATTGCTACAAAGATCGATATCTGATTAAACAGATTTCCTCTTTTAACAAAAAATTGTACAAAAAAAAAATAATTTGACAGATTTAATCCTTCCTTTTCTTTCAATATTTAGGAAATGTAAATTTCTGTATGTAATGTACACACATCCTTCATTCTTTCAAATCATTCATAAACTAACATTAAATAATATAATTGCTAGCTTAGTAATTATAACCCAATTATTTAATTAAATCTGTAACTTTTAAATCCCACTTATAATTAAAGAAAAGCAAAATAAAAGCATAGAATAAAATATTAGAATTGATCAAGCATAGGTTAGTTTTAAAGAAAGTTAAAATGTTGAATATTGGAAATATAAAACAATTAAATAGCTTACACATACACTGCCTATACATATGCATTATAACTTTGCTTTTTAACAGAAAATTTAAATATTAAATAGGTTTAAATGTGTGTATTACCTTTCTATCAACACACAAACAAATAAAGCATATAATTGTTGACCCACTCTCTTTCTGTTTAAAGCTTTTAGAATTTTGATCTGGTAGGGTTTGAACTTGGATGCCCTACAACTTCCTTTATGGTTATATAAAAATGTGATGATGATTTTTGGTTTACCTTTTCTACATGCACATTACTATAAATTTATCTAGTGACTAAATTGTAATGGCACAATATATATATATATATATATAGTATATATTAGCCATTACAATTTATATCTAACCATATGTTTGTACAGGTGTGTGTGTATATATATATATATATATATATACACACACACCTGTACAAACAATGGTTAGATATAAATGATTTATATGCATTGAGAACAATCCATAAGATTAAATCTAATGTTACCACAATTCCTATGATTAGTTTCAGGATAAAGCTAGAAATACCAATCATCATTCTTCATCAATTGATGATTTAGTCATTCAGTATATATTTTTAATGATTTACTAATACTATATAGAAGCTACAACTACACTGTATCCAATAAAACGCATAAGAAAATAAACAAAAATTTAAATGAACAAATATAGCATTAAAATTTGTAAATTTAATACATTATACAATATGCAATCATCAATTTTACCATCCCTGCACACCATATCCCATAATATTTTTAAAAAAAATTGTAAATAAATTAACAATACATTTTGAAACACACTACCCGATCATATATATTAATAATACTTTTTCAGGTTGTGTTGAAAATGCATACATTTTATTTTTTCCTTATTATCTTTTCCAAATTCGATGCACAATATTTTAAATAATAAAATAGTTTTTAAGAGGAATGATAAAAGTGTTACAAAATTTTAGAACATCAAAACAATTAGAGAGATCCTAATTCTTTACATCAAGCCCATTATCACATTTCTATAAAAGAAAAAAGTTATTGAAAAAATGTCCAGATCATATTTAAAACAGCAAAAGTTATACCTTTATTTGTTTATTTATTTAAAAAATAAAAATAGAGTATAATTAAGTTCTTTTTATCTTATTCTTAAAGTTTCAGTAAATGAATAGTGGACACATACCCAATAAAATATATTATGTAAATGTACTTATTATTAATAATTAGATTATTTTAGAATTTTGTTTACACTATAATTTTTATACTTATAGACTTAAAAAGCATCTGTGTTATATATATAATTGTAAGGGATTTGAACTCAGACTTTCACACAGTTATCCGATCCACCTTATACCACTGATGCACATGATCACATAGGTGTGAAAAAATAAATGATCTCTAATATATGGATTTTATACTGAACCAGCTCTCATCAGTTGGTCCATTAAGATATCAAATTTTAATGGACAAGCTTCAATCCTATCCATTTTCCATCTCTTCTTCCACTTATATCATTGAAAATCCAAGAATTAAACCCTCAAATCTCTTGCTAATGCCAATATTATTGTCATTTCCATGTTCACTTTAAGTCAATATGACCCCTCACACACAGAACTTTAATATGTCAATTTAATTATACAGAAGAGGGATGGTCAGAATACAATCCAAATATGTAATATTTAAATACATGTATATTTTCTATACTAAATTTAATGTAATTATAAGAGACAATTTATGCAAACTGCTTCAAACACTTTTTAGCAATATTTGTACATATACATACACCTATTTTTCGACTGACCTGCAGTCTTCTTCAGAGCACAGTTAAAAATTGTATTTATAGGATATTATGGCAAAAATAAAGAAAAGTGTGATTTTGATAGTTATAAAAGACTTGAACTCAGACTTTCAAGCTGCCTACAACTATCCACCTTATACCACCAATACACATGACCATGCACATGCAGTACACCATGAAATATGTATATTGGAGATTATTTATCTTTTTCACAAGTATGTCGTTATGTGTAATAGTTGTATAAGATTGATTGGTTAGCTGTAGAGTGGTTGAAAGTCTGACTCAAGTCCCTTATAATTACGAATAATGTAGTATATGCTTGTATTTCAATAAAGAATATGTATTCTAATCAAAATTTATCAACAAAATATATGCTGTTATATACTACATACATTTGTACACAATGTAGCATAGTTTGTCGCTCCACTGGATTTAATTTTATATATATCCCTGACATCTCTATAAACCAGATTTCATATCCAGTAAGTTATTACAAGAGAATATGGGATTTTTTTTTATAGCTAGCCAATTCAAAAATTGATCTAATTACTGGCCAATATATAGCTATCCTTACTTAAAGAATAAAACAAAAAAATGAAACTAAACTTATCCTCCATTCTGAAATTAGATAACCTGATAAATGGTGATGTTTTTCTTCACTGTTTTTGTGGTATTGTTTTTAATGAAATAGTATGTTTAGAGGTTAAAACAGGCAAAACTCACTATATGTATTGCCACCCAGAACAAGCTAGCGTAATCAATGGATGCCAGAAGGCTTGTGCATAAAATCCCCATCTAGTGCCTACTCATCCAATATCCCCAGACTATTTTCTGGCTTATAGCCTTTAACAGTGAGAAGCCTTGGATCAAAGAGCACTGCACCAATCTTAGGATCCAATGTAACCCTCTAGAAGCCACCTTTTATCTCCACTTAACTACAAAACTACGAGTCTTAAACTGAAAACACCTTCAATCCAAGCTCATTAACCAATCCTGCCTAATAAATAGGATAGTGGCGGCTATGGTTATTAAAGAACAAAAGTCACCAAAATATATAGGTACTGAAATGTATAGAAACTGAGTTCAGATCTATATGACTATATTAGCTATTGAGCTTGGATTGAAAATATTAATGTGTTTTCAATTTAAAACTCATGGTTTTGTAGTTAAGTGAAATAAAAGGTGGCTGCTAAAGGGTTGCATTGGATCTTAAGATCCATGCAGTGCTCTTAGATCCAAGGCTCCTCGTTGATGAAGGCCATAAGCCAGAAAATAGTCTGGGGATATTGGATAAGTAGGCACTAGATGGGGATTTTATGCATAAGCCTTCTGGCATCCATTGATAACTCTAGCTTATTGTGTGTGGCAATACGTATAGTGAGTTTTGCCTGTTTTAACAACAGTTATAAGCAAGCATAAGAAATGGTGATCATGTTATGTTTAAAGGTTATTTTACATTTAATTACATATTTTTATGTATTTCTTTGATGAAAAATTAGTCTTAAATAATATATATTTCAAATGCCTTTCTGCCACACCAAAATAGTAAGAAGGAAAATACGGGCAGTCCTTAACTTTCGTACCTAATTTACTCTTGAAACATATATGAAAGTTAAAATGTACAAAATAAACAGTGTAAAAAATATCAAAATGTATTTTTAAAAGGATTTATTTCTTAATGAGGTGTATTAGCACATATATAAATAACACTTTATTGATTATCTGATGTTTTCTTTATAAATTCATCAAGAAATAATTGAATTGTATTCTTTTTCTTGATAAAAAGTTCCATAACATGCTGTGTCTTTTTCTATTGCCCTTCATACAAAATAGCAAATTGGATGAAAATACAATTATAAAAGTCGAGGATTGCCTTTATTTATTTCCAGCCTGAATAAGCATAATCTGTTTTGGACTATAACCAAAAAGCAGCTAGTTTGGGGGTGTATTGCTATCTTAACGAATCTTAAAATTGCTCTAGATTCTCATATACCTGAAAACATTTTATCTGAATTTGAATTATTATCAGCAAGACCAAAAAATTCACTAATCACTATGCTGTAATTCCTTCACCCACATATGTATAATAATTATACTAACATCTCGATACTGCTTTTTGAGCATGGGAAATACTTTTAATACAAAGCACTAGACAAAATTTTTAAAATAAAGGGACTGTCTTATTCTTTTTACCTAAATTCATTTATATAGGCAAATCTGAAACACTTCAGAAAGAAAGCATGAAGAACATAAATTGTTACGTTACTTTTATAAACTATATTTCAAATTGCTTCATATCATTTAAACTGACATTTGCAAATGCATTGGTTCTTATATATACTATGGTGAAATGAGAACAAATTTGAGGGCAGAATGACTCAACATTCATTAATGTATAAAAAAGCTGAAACTGATTTAATAAATGTATCTGTTTTACAGTCATGAAAAGGAATATGGACATGATTTTGATCCTGATATGTCAGGAAAGAAATGGTAGGAAGTGAAAGATTAGAGAGGTTTGGATTATTGTGCAAAATGAACAGGTAATGTATCATAAGCCAATAGCATTCAAATTAATAAAAAATGTTTTTAAATGTTTAATGATAAAGTACTGGGATCCCACCCCCACCCCATTTGGTGTTCATGATTATGATGCCTACACATTGAAAGTTTAATCAATTTTATTTTTTATTCTGTTGCAATATTTTAATATTATATTTATTGATTTAAATATTTCCATGGATTGTTATTATAATAAAGAATAGAAATGAGATCATATCCATGTAAACAAACATAATCTTTAACCTTTGATGATGCTAAGAAATGATCAATTACTATTAATCGACAATTCCTAAGGCTAAATAACTTTTCTCATTTATATATGTTTTTTCATTTACTATATATAAACAGCCTAATGTATATATGAAATTAAACAGAAGTTAACAGCTTGCACCAACTAAGAAAAATCATATTCATGCTCCAGAAAATATTGAAGTTAATGACAATCTATCCTTTTCTTTTAAAATTTTATTCATGCATGGGCACAACTATTCATAGTTGATGGAGTTGTCCATGGGCACAACTATTCATAGTTGATGGGGTTTCTATATAATTTGCATATATATTTTAAGCTAAGTATATTTATTATTTAATATATTTATAAGACAAATTTTATGTTAACATTATATAGTCGTTAAAAATGAAAGTATTTCTTCATCTTGTAATCTTCATTTCCAAGTGATATACACCGTATTTAAAATATGACTATTAAATAAATTAAACTTTATTTCCAGTATCATCAACAAATTTTTTTTTTACTTCTAAAAAAGCGTGTTGTTACATGAGTACGATTATTCATAGTCATTGGGGATTGTCTGCCTCATGATAATATATATGATAAAAATAATAATGACTATAATGTTGAAAATATATTTATAAAAACTATAACAAACCACAGAAGTACTTTCTATTAATCACTTGACCTTATTCAACTGTCACTTAAATTCAAGGATAATGGAAGTAAATGACATAAAATCATATTCCAAGATTCCTCAATTTTAACAGTAGCATATTGTTGATTAATTATAGACAATCTGATATCATTAAAATTTGGGAATCTTGGGATATGACTTGATCACATTTACTTCCACTATACTTGAATTTAAATGACAGCTGAAGATTAAATAGTACTTCTGTGGTTTGTTATAGTTTTTACAGATATCATCATCAACAACAACCATTCAATCCATCTTCTCTGATCTTTAGCTTCTCTTCTCCACATTATCCCTGCACACTTTCTTATTTTATCCTTCCATCTCACATGTGGTCTCTTTCTGGGTCTTTTACAATCTCTTGGAATCCAGTTTAAGATT
Organism: Epiperipatus broadwayi; assembly: GCA_028023455.1. NCBI lineage: Eukaryota > Metazoa > Onychophora > Udeonychophora > Euonychophora > Peripatidae > Epiperipatus > Epiperipatus broadwayi. The sequence goes on from JAQFVV010000045.1 coordinate 3,779,136, forward strand.
TAAATTGTCCATCTATTATCATCTCTTCTAGAAATATGTCCATCCCAACTCCACTTCAGTCTTTTAATTATTTCAATGAGGTCAGTAACACCTGCTTGTTCTCTTACCCATATATTATTGCATTTTCAATCTCTTTTTGTTACTCCCAACATGCATCTCTCCATACTTCTTTGAGTGGTCTGAAGTCTCTGTATTGCTCTTCTATTAAGTGTCCAAGTCTCAGATCCATAAGTAAGAACTGCCTTCCGTTTCAAACACATAGGCATATTTCCTTTTAATATCAAGTTATTTCTACCAAAAGTACTCCAACCTAGTTTAATTTACAAATATAGTCATTATTATTTTTATTGCAATATGCATTCCATAATGGACATTTTATTTTATTTACATACATTCACACACACACACACACACACACACATATATATATATATATATATATATATAAGCTAAAAGTTATCTCTGTTTATGTGGATATATCATTTCTACACTTTATTACAATAGAAATCCATAGAAATATTTATTTCAACATATATATATATATATTAAACAAAGACTCCATAGAAATATTTATTTCAACATATATATATATATATTAAACCAAACTCATTAGATGTAAATATATAATACACTGTTGGAAAAAAATATCAAAAATAGATTTATCTATTTTTAAAGATTTTTATGATTAAATGCTTAGCCTTTTTGTCATAGACATAAATACAAAGTAAATTCAATATAACATCTAAATTAAAAATGGTAATTATTATTAAAATAGTAATCAATTTTAGGATGAAAATAGAATCTTATTTCAGTTACATGGGCTTCTTTTAGTAACTGAATGCCAACTTTATATAATTATGAATACTTTGTTTTTATCTGTTTGGAATATTGAATTTATTCTCTATTTCCAACAATATTGGCAAGAATATGCTTATAATCATCCATAAGCTAAAGAAAACATGGATCTACTCTATTTTTATCCTTTGTCATTATTAATAGCCTGAGGGGAGAATAGTTAACATATTTCATCTGATACATATATTAAGTTCTCTCTATATTTCAATCAATGTGTTAATTCCTTATCTGGACAGGCTTAAATCTTATTTATATTATATAGATTTGCTTGCTTTATTTTAATGGATGAAACTACAAAACTCTCACACTTATTAAATGTGATATTCTTCATATTTGGTATGCATACATGTAAATATACTCTGAACTGGTAGAAATTATGATAAATTTATTTTTTTGAGAAAAGGTACCATTAATATATGTAATCACATGATATCAAGTCAAACTTATCTAAATCATGAATCTTCAATATGTTATCAAGACAACCTCCGAGGAAAAGATTATTAGATGTTGCCTTGACAACAGATTGAAAATTCACGGTTTAGATAAGCTTGTCTGATGATATGTGATTACATTTGTAAAACTATTTACCTTAATGCAAAATTAGTATTCAACTTTATGTATGTAAAGAAGTGTTATTTACTTTTTAAAATTCAGATTCTTAATGTATTGTTTATTAAATAATTAATATATTAAATACACATTTGGTTATTTATATTCATACATTTGTAATTTATGTAACATTTTTTTGTTCTATTTGCATTCTTACTGACTAGTGTCATTGCAAATTCGGTGTACCAGTTTTGTTTTTAGTAATAAATCTCTAGCAAAATATATATATTCTAACCTCGTCTAAAATGCATCCTCACTTCAGAATAGTATATGATATAAAATAAAACGGGTTTTATCTCAGTTAATAATTAATAAATAAAATATTCAGCATTAAAATTAAATATTCCACTAGCTCAAATTTAAAATTCGAATAAGGTTCAATTTATAAAAATATATTAAATAAATATTTAATATTTTCATGAGACTTGAAGTGAAAATACATGTGACAAGATAGATTACATTGAGCCAATATCCTACAGGATACTACCTCAATGGCATACGAACACTATCCCCCTTTATTACTATTTTAAATAACAAACTCATAGTATTTTTAAGACTTTATTAACTTCTACTCACTAAGATTAAATTAATAATTAAGTCTTAATCTTCTATTTGTAATAATCTAGCTCAATAAAATAATCTCAGGTTCATAAAGTTTATTCTAAGTTAATTTAAAAATACGGTAGTAAAATATGAGAAGGGATTTTATGTCATAATCTACTACACTTAAACTAATAATAATAAATAATAATAATAATATTCTTCATTGTTTAATTACTACTGGATATCTTTTCTTTTCGTTATATTTTTATTATCATAATAAAATAAACAATATAATATGATCTTATATCTTCATGTAATGATATAATAAATACGTGGTAGCATTTTAATAATCTGACAAACAAAATATGTGTGGCAACTGATAGCATATAATTTAATATAATATTGTGATAGCTGATTTATGACCAATAAAATAATGTAAGATTATGATTATTTAATTATAATGAATACCAATAAAATATTTAAAGTTCTTAAAATAATTCTCTATTTATCTTTTGTGCAAAATTATATATTTGTTTCAATTATTATGCATATATCGTGATTTCATGCAGCGATGTGGAGAAATAAATAACTCGGACACAAAATCTTTGAAATAACAACATTTAACAAAGTTTATTACTAACAACAAATAAATAAACAATTTATTTACACTATTTACAGTGGATATCATTAACTTTTTTACTTTACAGTTTGATCTACCAGGTTATAAAAAAAAAATAATTTATATTTCAATTATATCTTTATTTAGATTTAGGACAAAATTTAAAAAAAAATGTTACTATTGGGTTTCTCATTATGGTTAACTTATTACAAATATAGTTATCTATTTTATTAGCAACAGCATTTTATCCTTAATATTATTAAACTATCTTATTTTTAAAAATTCATATTTAGAAAAACATTCTATAGAAAACAAAATTTTATAATGAGTATGGATTTCTCAAAATATTAAAAAAAAAATTTCATCTTGCAAAGTCAAAGATGTTACACAAAATATTATCCAAAAATTCAGTACTAGATTTTAGTATTTATCACACAATGTTTACTAATCATAATATTATTTAAGCCTTACTTTAGTATGATATAAGTGTAATCATTAATATATTTCTGTTAATCAATAAACAAAAAATATACTATGCATATTGTTTACATAATTTACTTTGTACTATTGTATTTTAAAAATATGCAATACTTATTTTCTCTTAAAAAAAAATAATACTAAAGCATTTAAAATTATCATCACTTTAAAGAAAATATCTTTGTTTAAATACTTTATTTGAAAAAAGTTTATATTTCATTTCCGAAATAAAATTCAAAATATATTCTATGATTCTTTTCTTTCCTTAGGATACTTTGGATCTTCAATTTTAAGTTATAACGTCCTATTCTTTCTAAGCAAATAAACCAATCTTATACAAAACGATAGCATAACCTAAGTTCTAAATTATTTATCATTTCTCTTAAACATATCTTACTAAACGATGCAGTTACATGAAATAAAGATAGCGAAAACAGATGCATAGGATTAAGGAAGAAAGCTAGAGTATTACTCTTAACATATCTCAAAATCATGGCACAGTGCAAAGAGGTATGACATTTACCTGCCTAATATCCTCTAGTACAGGGACGATGTTAAAGCTATTTCTTCAGCTTTATTAGAACATCAAATATTTAAAGAAATATAAACACTGTCCAAATAAAATGTGGATCAGTCATAGGGCTTTATTAACTATGCTGATATTCACATAAAGACTAAATATTATTTCCATTCCTTATAACATCCTATTTCTTAAAACATCATCTTGGTTTCCTGTTCACTAAGTACTTCCAAGCCACTATCTCAACATTATTTCTCAAAATTTTCCACATCTTACATCGATAAATAACTATCTGCATTTACAAAACAATAAATAAAATTCATTAATAGTTAAACAATCTAGCTGTTCCACAAGAAAAGTCTGCTTACTTCATTATTCTATATGTTTAATCATATACAATCTACTTAGACAATATTTGAATATCCAATAACATGAAAATTTTAAAAGAATCACATAATTATTTGTTATGTTGGATTATATCACTAATAAAAAAAAAATTTGTCGTATGCATATTTTTCAAATCAATCCTATCTCATGATGTTTTTTAAAATGTTGTATAAAAATGTGTTACATATAAGTAAAAAAAAATTTTACACTTCATTCTTCCAATTTATGGATGATCTAAAGAAAACAAAAAAAAATATACATTATAAATTATCAATAGTTATTATTATTACCAATAACCTTTATCTAGTCACCGTGTTCAGTAGGCTTCCTTTATCCACTTGAGCATTGCAGATATAAAAAAAATTCACACCCATACACTTTATATTAAAATATTTTTAGCTAAATTATTAGATTGTTATATTATAAAATTTTAATATTAATAAATTAATGTTTTTATGTTTTTCCTAATCTTATATAAAAATTTAGATTTAAACTAGGTTAACAAAATAAAAGGAATCAAAACTATAATTACATATTTTCTTGACGATAGTTCCTGATAAGTCCAAAATGTTTATTATTTTCTCTAGAGTTTTTAAAAATGTTACCCTCCAAGCGCGTTAAAGTTTAAAATAAAAATAATTATTAATCCATTTAGTAAAATTTATAGAAAATAATTCTTGGTTTTAGTATTTAGGATGATAATTATTAAATCATAATATTAATTAATCCCATGAAGCTTCTTAATCTTCTCTACCAATATTCTCTGTGTATCCGATGCATCAATCCATCTAATTTAACTTTAAAAATATTCGATAAACTTTTAAGTACTATTTGTATTTCCATGGATCCATCCTTTATTCAACTATGTGTTCACTTTTTTATATATGTTTCCTTTTTGATAAATTTAAACTTTCGTTTGGTATTTTTTATAAATCTCTTTTAAAAATAAAAAAAAAACTTCAAGTACTTTTAAACAAATCTTTTCTAAATACGTTTTTAAAACAATTCTAAGACCGGATATTTTAATATCAAAAACGCTTCTGTAACATATTTTCCTGGGTTCTTTCTTAATTCTTGAAAATATTTTTTAGAAATGTTACCTTCAGAAAGTATATAACATTTTACTCCTTTGAATCTAATATTCTATAAAATGATTCATGAGATATAATTGTCTTATTACTATTTAAAAATAAATCTTGGATAAACTTATAAATAATACGTTTCAATACACTTTTTAGACTCCGTATAATGTCCGAGCTGTGGTTTTTTTATGTACCAGAACAGTTCTCCGGTGAAGTATTAATAAAGCTGTATCAATAAATATTTCAAATATTTTTTCAGCATTACAACTTATATCCATTTTATTTCATAGTATATCCATCTCTATTGCGTAGTCTAGGTTAGACTTCAGGTAAAATACTACTGGCAAATAACTTTTAAAAATTAGAAAACCATCTCCACGAAGTTTCTAAATATATAATTTTTTTTTTAAACTTTCCTTTTGCAAAATACTTCTTTAAAATTATCAATTAGTTTTTGAAAAATAAATGATAAGAAAGTACAAAAAAATTGACTAAATAAAATTTTTAAAAAATACTATCTTTTTGATAGTTATAATTTACCTTTCTCCGGTTTCAATACATTATTAATCTCCCCCGATAACCCCGTGCAATTCATATTTATAGTCTGTAAGAATACCTATTCCCATTGGTTAATTCTTACTTTAGCTTGAGAACAAATTTACATATTTTTAGTTTATAGAATTGAATTTCAAAATTAGAAATTATGATGTAATAAAATTTAAAAAATATTATTTAAAATACCACTTTTAATTCAATTATAACTTTATTTAAATTATTTAATCTTTTAAAATAACTTTTAAAATAACATTTAATAACTTATTCCATTTCTTAATATTCAATTTATCTATTTTTATTTAAATAAAATATTTAATTTTTTATATTATGAATGTATTCATCTTTATTACATTATTTAAACATGTTATACGATAGTTAACTTAATGTTTAATACTATTTACTTTTATGATAGGCAATAATTCTATCCAATTCTATAATATAACTTTTAAAATATTTTAAACTTTATTATTAATTCAAACAAGCATGTGTGAGAAAGTATGTAATATACAAGTCACATGATTAATAACTTTGACAGACGATTTTCAATCTATTTCTCTGCCTAGATTTATAAAATTGATACACTTATTATATTATATAAAATAATTATAAAAAATTTGGAAGAATAATTTTAAAAATATAGAACTAGATATAATTTTCACCATCATAAAGTTTATTTTTAAAATATACTATATTAATTTTGATTATTTAAATATGATTACAAATTTAAATATAGCATTTATTCAATTATCAGTTTTAAACTATTAAAATCGAACTTATTAAATATACTTTTAATTATTTATAGCTGTGTTATTTAATATGGCCAGCTTTTACAACCATATGAAACAATATTTGAAACTTTACTTAACTACTTTTTAAATAATTCACTATAATTTTATATACCACGTATTTTCTTTAGCTTTAAATTGTACTTTAAAATATAATCGACAAACTATAATTAATGTATTAAAAGAACATATTCTAAAATTTAAAATTTTTAGTAATTGACTGTTATGAACTATTACTGGCCTATAGAAAAGAGCACAATATATATATGCTTCTTGGCTTTCAAAAATATGCAATTTGTTATAGAAAAGCCATTTTGTGGAAAACATTCATGATAGAGACAGTCAGAGCTTGTTGAATTTGAACAGGTTATTAAGATCAAAAGAAACATTCAATTTCTGGTTAAGTAATATATCACAACGATTATTGTTTTGGCTATGATGGTGAGGGATAACACCTCGAAAGCGCTCAGCCAGAATTAACTTATTTTGATTGTTTACTATTAACAGCTTCTTCAACCAACGTTTTAAAGCGCTTGTATATACCATGAATAAACTAATTAAGTTTTAAAATTAGTTACAATTTTAAAGAATAAGATCATATGCCATTTAAGCATTTAACATAGTAAGTTGATTTTTAATCCAGAATACTTTGCCTTTCTGAATCCATTATTGCACCCACTGTGCTAAATTACACAGAGTTCAATTTTAAATGAAAAAAGCAATTTTAAATAGTAATGTGTAATGTATTTTGATGATTACATTAAAGAATCTGCTTTTCCATATTTGATCACCTAGTTTAAAACAAACTTCTTCTGACCAATCACAGAGCTCAAGACTAAAATTAAAATTTGCATAATTAGTTGTTTTCCATTTAATTCCCTTATACATTTAGAATTAAAACAGCTAATTTTGTTTTCAACCAATCATAGAAAATTCCCTTTGCTAATTATGACCTGCACCAAGTGGTTATATAGGAGAGATACAACCAAAATATGAATAATACCATCAATTTGGTAATTATTATCTACTATCATGTGTAGCAGTCAATCTTAGCCCAAGATCGAGCTCCACTGTTCTACCACTTAACCCACTTTTTTCGTCACATGTATATAAACTATACGTATATTTCTGAGAAGCATCTATAAAAGTTTATAAATATAAATCTCAAATAAAAGTTTTCTTTAATTTTAAACATTGATTTTTATGAATGCGACTCAGATATATACATATAATATACAAAAATTAACAAAGCGTATGACACACTTGAATGAGAAGCTATAAAGATACGCAGAAATTATTACAAGCTAAGCGCTTTCGAGGCCTTTTGCCTCATATTCATAGCGGTACTGTGAGCTGCAGAACGAAGAAATAGGGCAAGGAAACAAAACAGTATGCAAAGCGTATGCAAATGAACTAGATAGTCCAACGTTTGGAGATGTCAAAGCAGGTATCTCATCTATTGATGGAGTTATTATTGCCATTAATAAAATATGCTTCTCTGATTTTCCGCTTGATGTCATTTTTCTCAATACAGACTATTTTAGGGCTGGAGGGTTCAAACAAATGTCCTGTCTTCTTGGAATGCTCTAAAAATGTTGATGAATTATCATTGTTTTTCATAGCTCTATTATATGTATATCTGTGTTGTGCTGTCCTGTTGATTATGCCTGCCTTGGTTTCTCCAAAATAAATGGCCCGGCAACCAGGTTGTGGGCAAGATATGCTATAAACGACATGGGGAGTCTGAGAAGGTTCAATTTTGTCCTTAGAGTTATTGATTAGACGATTAGTGCATGGGGGTGTATGAAAGCTAATTTTAAATTTATTAGACAAAACCTTGATTAATTGATAGGAGATTTTAGGTATGTGGGGAAGAGTAATATATGGAAGTTTAATATTGTTTTTATTGTCAGTGATTTTCCTATAAAATTGTTTGATTTTATTGTTAACACGAAGCTTTTATATATATATAAAAGCGCAAACAATCTTGTAAATAATTTTGTATTTTTTTCTTAACTATATGTTATTTTTTTTTTTTAATATTTTCTTCATATAAGTACACAAAATATTCAAGATGGAAGATGGCTGTCCAAGAATAATTAAAGGGGTGGGATTCATGATTTTAAAAAAAATTTTTTTTAACTAAAGTTAATGAAAGTAAAATTTAAAAACAAAGCTAATTGATTTTGATTAGAGATTAACATTTTTTATCAAATCTATTTCCAATCTGGAAATTGATTTGAAATTATTTTGGACAGTTAACTAAAATTCCATCTCCACTAACAATAGCTAAAAGATTTCTGTTAATTAAAGATAAGAAGTTTTAATTAAAAAAACATTCTTTGGACACCTTAGAGTTTTGTATAAATAGGGCCAAAAATCTATTGTGTCAGAAAGAGAGAGAGCTAGGTGAATAGTCTTTAACCAACTTCATGTCTGTGTAAATTTTTGAGGGGCTTCACCTGCCTTACCTTCCGTCTTCAGCTCCACTCTATGCCGTGCATGATGTAGCTTCTACCGTTCAAGTGTGCCTGTGCCATCAAAGAACCGCCGAGGCCAAGAGACATATCAAAGAATGCCGCCTGCATACCAAATTCGTCTGTACTCCATAGAATGCTGAGGTAACCAGCCCAAAGTCATTATAATCGTATTACCTAAATTATATCTTGTAAACTCTCTGTAAATTAATGTTTTCTGTATATTTAATCTCTTTAACTTGCTCATCGACGAGTATGTTAAAACTAATAATTATTTCTTTTCTTTATACCGATTCTCTATAACATAAATTAATACTACTATAAAACATTTCATTCAACTCACGCTTCTTACTTTCTTTTATAAATTAGTGCGGTTATAATTTATTTTAACTGATATTCTTATATTTTTCACTAAACTTTTATTTTTAAATGCAAATCAAACCCGGTTTTACGAACTTAGAAGGGGGGAGGGATTAATGAGTTTTATTTATATATAGTTCATAAGTCTGAGTTCCTCTTGTAAAATGAATATATGGTTTTTTTTTTAAATATTATACCGTAAAATTATACAAAATGTATAAATATTTTTCAATCTGGGATGGATTTTGGTGTACATTAGTGTTATTAATTTCTTTATTCATCATCATCGCCAAAAAGACTGGGGAACAAATCCTGTTTTGTTGTTCACACTTTTAAGTGCATGAATTTTAGTTTTTTTATATATATATTTAAACATAATAGAATTGATTCAAGAAGGGGGAGCGATGCACACTTCATTAATTATAGCGTTAACTTTTAATCAATGATTTTATCTCACACGGGTCATTATTTTAACATGTCATTACGTATTTGTTAAACTATTTAAGGCTTTATATTTAGTCTTTAAGTCCAATGATTTTATATTGTTATAATAGCGTTGTTAGCATAGGCCACTCTTCATGTTAAGCTTTATCTAGAGACTGCGTCAGAACACCCGAGTCATCTCATCCTCGTTTCAGGTTATAAACAGGGCAATGAATGTCCCTAGACCATATCTATACATATATACTCGCGTAATGAGAGCAATGCATGGGAAAATTCCAGCAAAGTTCGGCCCAGTCCATCTCCGTCCGAGGACCTTTTGTCAACCGATTCCACAAAATGTGGGGTGGCAAGTCAGCTAGACTGTTTTCTTCCACAATACGGTAAAGCACTTCAAAATATTGGATCCGCAAATATTCGGCCATTATGCTAACACCGCAATTTCTTATAGTCCATTTTTTTTTAGCCGGTTTGACAAAATAAACCGTAATGATATGTAATAATGAAACGTTTTCTCTTTGTAATATTTTTAGTTGGAGTTTAAATCCAACCTCTCATGAAGCTGCTGTCCCCTTTTGTTGAATAAGCAATTCCTGTATTGATAGAATTTTCGCAATATCTTATAGTTTAAATGTCGAAAATGTTTAATAAATAAATGTTTTAAATATATTCTGATCAAAATGTATTCTTATTTAAGTGTTGTCAATAAATGCTATAAATGAAAATAAAACTATGTGTCAAATGCCAAGGGCATCCTATGAAATCGTACAAACAGCGAAACTCTATTATGGTCATATCTTTATATGTTTTTTTATATATATAATACGTCTACCAATCACCCAGATAAATTTATTTTGTACATTGAATAAAATCCTATTTGAAATTCAGTATTGTAACCGCCGCACTAAATTGATATCTATTGAAATAAAATAATTGTAAAAAGATCATCAAATATTTGTAACCAAAATTAAAGTTTAATTTGCGTGAAGTTGAATATATATAAAATCTTGAATTTTTGTCAAAATAAATATTTATATATTTTTAAACTTACTTCAGTTGTTCGAATCTCCTTAATAATATTTATATTTATGTATTTTAAACTTAATATCATGGGTTCACTCAATCTCTCATCATCATCATCAGCTGAGTCTCATGCAAAACGATGTAGCACCGGGTCCGGAAATAATTAATTTATGTGGTATCACCATAGTGTTGTCTGTAGTGTTATAGATTTGGGGAATGGGCAAATAGGTTAGAATTCATGATTGCTCCTGACCTGTGTATCTCGGGCATGATTGGATTCGGGGTACTTTTGCTTAGATTCTAAATCTTGTTGAATGGACATACATTTTCGACTGGTACACATGATCAAGCAGATTATCATCAAAAACTAAAATGACCAACCAGATAATTATTGCTATCGTGGTCGGTAATATTAATATATACTACACCTGACGTTTTTACAGTAAAACTTTCAGATTTAGGAGGGGGGGGGTTATTATGAAAATATATAATGAAGATTTCTACAATATTAAAAACAAATTAAAAATGATACTATAAACATGGTTGCTTCATTAATCGTTTTAATCATAAAACCTAAAAACTCATCATCACTTTCATTCATACCACCACTATCTTCCATATTGGGATCATCGCTACTTTCTTCATTTATTGTCTTATCTTTTACACTATTGATGGCATTATAAAATTCCAGTCTTCTTGAAATGTTATATAATGATTCTTCATTGATGCCAATTCATGATTTCTTCACCCAATTGCACACCTCTTTAAAGGCAGCCTTTTTTATTGTTCATGTTGATCTTTCTGATATCATTTAACTATTTCAAGTTTCTCTGTGCAAAATGTAAATAGTATACAATCCATTTGTCTCCTTCTAAAACTGAAAAACTGTGCACAGCATATGCATGAAAATACAATAATTATTGACAACCCCATAATTGATTGTCGCATGATTATCGAAACTGTTTTTTACTTTGTTGCACAACCTGATGGCATGGTCAAATATAATATAAGTTACTAAGATGGTTACTAGTTACAGTAGTAATCTATAAATATATATATATATATATTATTAAGCACAAATGAGTACATGTAAATACTTTAAGGCTTTAACCTTTGATACTGCGCTCTTCTGAATATATTTTTAATGCTAGAGATACCTCATTAAATCTTGACACAAGATTACAACTTTATAAAGATACGAATGACCATCTTATCTTTAACCGAACTTTTTAATTAAATAGGTGAATCTGAAGCATCTTAATTTGAGAGCATGAAGCTGTTGATTTCTTCACTATTTAAGTCCACTATTTCTTTTACAAACTAACATGGTGTAATACCACCAGTGATTGACTACAAAATGATGATCTATTACTAATAAAGTTACATCTGTGTAATTAAATTTTGTTAAAATGAAACTGAGTCTTGACTTTGAATAGAGTTAGAATGATACACTCATATCTAAATATTTCCAGATCAGTTTTTGAATAATCAACATTAAAATATTCAGTTCAGCCTAACAGAAGAAGCTGTTATGTGATTTTCCATAGGATATTACTAAAAGGTGTTCAGTTACTTGGTGCGATGACAGAAGCTTCAGATAATTGAGAAAGAAGGTAAAAAGTGAATAAAAGATTTAGATTATAAATGTAGCCATATGAAATGGAAGAAATAGAATTAAACATTTACTTTTGCAGCACAGGAAGTTGGAAAATTGATCAGGATAGATTGTATGCAGAGCAGGAAAAGTTTAAAAGTAAAGAGTATGAAAGATATAGAGATTTTATGACTTTTTACTTAAGTCTTTATAGCAAAACTGGTGAAGGTAAGGACATGATAGTGGGATTTACTGAAACAGCTTTTATTAAAATAAGATTGGGGAAGGGAGGGCGCAAGTTAATTATGGCTATACAAATATTTGGACAATAAGAAGTGAATGGATTTTGGGGGTATTTTGGCCAGCAGAGTTTCTGGGTATACAGTGTATGGCAGAAATATATGGCTTCATTTAAGGAGAAGCCATTTTAAATCACATCACTCCAGGAAATTAATTGGTCAATTACTTTTTTCAACTTAATTTTATTGGCTCTGTATTATTTCCGAAGAACGTCAACCAAAACCAAAACAACTTTTAGTTCCAGTAGATATGAGTTCAATACAGCATTGTATTTTTTATTGCAATGTATCATATTAAACCACTAAAACATCACATGGTCATCTTTTCCTAAGCTTATACAAGCTGTTAAAATAGTAGCACATTTTTTATACAGTAATGCCTAACTGGTGCATCCACTGATTGCTATGGATTGCACTGGGGCTGTATGGAGAGTTTGCTAATGTATCATATTACACATATTCTCTTTATTACATTTAATACAGTATACTGCAATAAAAATGTATTATATTACATGTATTCACATTTTCCCTCTGAATGGTTTAGAGAGTAGTAGAATGTCAGATCCTGGAGACTAACATTTTCAGATTGATTCCAATTATCACCTATTCTTATGAAAATTCCTAGAATTAAAGCTATTTGATTATTTATTTATTTACCTCTCCTTCTCATTGTTATTACCAATAAGGTATGGTAAATGATAATTATTTTATATAGAGTATATTTCAAATTACGCATGTGAGTGCATCCATTAATGTATACCAGAGTCCTTCTTTATATTCGCAAGTGGTTCCTTTTTTTTGTTTTTATCAGTGTATCTTTCACCTTAATTTATTCCTATCACAACCATTGATCAATCCAGAGTTCAAATCAATCTCACACTATAGATACATTCGAAACGTTCACTGTATTGTTTTAATCATGTTTTTTATAGATACTTCAACTTAACTTCATATAAATGTATTTCAAACTTCTATTGCATCACACATTACGGAAAAACCTATGATCAAAGACATGAGTGGAGTAGTCATCCATTAATATACATCGTACTCCTTCTGTATAAGTTGAAAATAATAAGAAGAATAAAATTAATATAAAGTAAAAAAGATGAGAAATGATACGGTATTCAACAAATATAGTAATTCATGAAAGATAACTGACAATAGTGTACTTTAAAGTTTTGCATGATTTTAGTTGCAGTGCTAAAACGATAATTCTGGAGCTCAGGGTTTATAAATTACGACTCTTTACGTGACTTCCGGTACCGAAACTTCTTATGTAGTGTAATAAATTATTCAATTGTTTTGTTAACAATTTTTAATGCAAAAAATAAATGTAAAAAATAATGTATAAATACTTTAAAAAATAAATAAATGCTATTATAATTTGATAATCGTAACCGTTAAAGTTTGTGCGAAATCCGATTGGTAAGTTTTGATACGAAAATTTTTTATCAGATAAAAGCATCAATAATTGTTGTTAATACTATAAAAAAAATTAATGAGTTAAGATGATAATTATAAGACTTTTGTATAAAGCAAAACAAACAAACAAAAAGAAGCATATTGCAATAATAAAATTTAATCATTTTTTTTAAAAAATAAAATAATTTAAAGAACATATTTCTTTATTATTTTTAGTTTTTATTCTATTATTAAACAAATAAGTGCTAAAAGACAATTAAGATTAGAAATGTTAACAGCTGGAAAAATCAATAAAAACATACAATAAAAAAAAATCTCACTGAAGATAAAATCATGAATAAATATGGGCATAAAAATTTGCGAATGTATAGAAAAGTAAATTTATATAAAAAAAAAATTTTCACAAGGTATTTAAAAAAAAAAATACTTTGGAAAGACAAAAAAAAGTAAAATACCTTTAGGTGGAAAATTGCCTTTTGTAATTTTCTTTTTCTTTAAATTTTAATAACAAGTTAAGATTCAAAAAATACAAATAGAAATAATAATAAAAAATAATGTTATTAACTACATTTATAGATTGTTTTTTTTTTTTAAGGATTTATTGCGCTTTCACCGCGAGAATACGGCTAAGAATAGAATACAAATACGGTAACCATTGGCCTAGTAAACGCAGATGTTTGGAATTTCCACTAGCAGAGTTGAAAGTTATATCCCTGTTACAATTTTATCATTTATTTTTGTACTTAGCATAATAATATTCATGTGACTAACTCAGACCTAACTAAGAATATCTAGATACCCATTTACTGACTATATGTTGTGAGTGAAATACAGGCTTATTATATACCTATGTCTATATATGTAATATATAGGGTATATGAGCACAGACTTTCACACGACCAACCACTCTCCAATCTATCTAATAACACTGATACACTCAAGCGCATATATGCTGAAAAGATAAATAATCTGGACCAACTGATGATTGCTGGTTTAGCATGAAATACGCATATTGGTGATTATTTATCTTTTGAGCATATATGTGTTTGAGTGTATCAGTGTTATTAGATAGATTGGAGAGTGGTGGGTCGTGTGAAAATCTGTGCTCATATACTCTATATATGATTATATGTTAGGTGGCTAAAGTTAGTTTATAAGATTTCTATATGGGGGGAGGGAAATCCAAACTTATTTGTGTCATGAAAAAGATTCATGGTTTATCTGGATGAATTTCAATCCAAGATCACGGGAAAGCAGAAAGATACCTTAGAGTTTTAAGATGTAAATGAAGAGCTTCAATTAAGCAAAACATTGAAAGGCTTTTAGATAGAAAAGTTTGCTGCAGAAATATTTAAAAACAGTAATGTAAAATATCGCATAAACAGACCAAAGACGTAGTGCATACCATAATAATATGTCAGACTTTTAGGGATTTGTATTCATAATCATTATATAGTATATATTTAACTTTTGGAACAATAAACATCTCATTTAAAAATAATGAACAATTATTGTTTTAATTGGATTTTTAAAGCATATCCTGTTAAAATTTATAATTTTTATTCTATCTCAATATTTTTTAGTTTTTTAGTTGGTGAGATTCTTATACTCATTTATACAATGCAGTAATTGCCATTATGTGGATATATATATATTTAAATAACGATAATGATTTGAAAAATATTTACAATAGAAATCAATATAATTTCCTAAGTATGATTTTTTAGGATATTCAAAAATATCTAAAGGATTTCGATTGGATCCAAGATTTTTCAAATATGATGTTACCACATTTTATATTATTTTTCTAAAATTTTTCACATAATTCAAATATGGCACAATAGCCCAGATAGTAGATCTCAGTTGAGCTTGATATTATTTTGATTATTTTTGAGTTAAAATAATAGAATAATATTGATTTTTTTATTGGCTAGCTTCTATGGTGATTTTCCCAAAATTATCCATGAACCAGGTTAAAAAATACTGATCTAACCTAAATCTGTAATCATAAAAAATAGCAATGGACTCTTCATATTAGTAATGCCAATTATCGAATATAATGTATGCCTCAGTAAATCATGTCATAAGATATCCATGATTTAATTAATGATGTTTATGATATCTGGATGACATTTTATGACTCTAAACTAATTTTATTATCATGGAAAGAAAGTAAAGAAAATTACCACTAGGATTTGTTTTGGTATGATAATAATCCCCATAAAGAAAATCTGCTTTTTAAAAGACTATTTAATAGTCATGCTTATAATTTCCATTTTTGTGCTAATTGCAATTTTTATATTTAAACATTTTGAATGTTTAACCTAGAAAAATTAATGCTGTTTTTAATTGTTGTTATAATTTGTCGAGCATATTTTGATATTAATGGACAGAATTATAGTGCTCATATTTTGCCACAGGAAGTTTTATTATTTTTATAATTTGCTGAACATGCTTTCTACATTGACAGTCAGTACTATGACTCTGATCATCATCAATGCTGAAAGCATGCTCAGTGAATTATAACAATAATAAAAACAGCATTACCTAATTTTGGTTAATCATTCAAAATGTTTAAATATATTTCCATTTTAGTTTGTTTTTTTAAAAATAAATAAATAAAACAAAATTATATAAACAATTCATTAATGGTTTAAGTAAGATATCTTTTTTGTAAATTGTTCTTTTCCAAATCATGAGAAAATTTTTTATGTTTATTTCATTTCTAGACAATTATTTACCTACAAACAATTTTTTTAATTGGTGCCAGACATGGAATACATATGTATTGGTTATATCAAAATTTTCTAATCCATATTGTACTTATAGGGACATTCCAATATCTCATACTTTAATGGAAAGATAAAAATATAAATATTATGGTAAGCAATTGTAATTTCCAATATTCTTTTTGAATAATCTAACTTAAAATGATTAGTGAGTCATATTTTTTATGATAATTCAAGGTAATTAATTGGATTTATAGTTTACAATGGCACTATGGTGATGGTTCTTTTCATCAATCATTTTGTACTAGTATAAACATTTTATTTATAATTCTAAATAGATATATACATATGTCTATTTTCAATAGTTCTTATTCAGACATTCTATGTTAGAATACTGGTACAGTATGTGGATATTATTTCAATAATTATTAGAGGATGGTGTGAAAAAATTGATTAATATATAAAATACATAATTGAAATTATCAACATCAATGATAACAAGTTATGTGATCAGGTAATACATTACTGTTATCATTATATCTTTTCTTTGTTATTTGAATGTATGTATAACCTAACTATAGTTGAAAAATCTGAAGATGTCAGCATTAGACCAACTTTAGAAAATTAGAATATCAAATTTTCATAGCAAAGAAGTCAGATCGGTCCCCTTTTGACTTTAATAGGAATGACAATTTCTGATTGGTGGAAGGTTTTGCCGCAAGAAAAACTCTAAATTTGTCATATTTTGAGAGGTCAGTGCAGCCATCTTGCAAGCAAGCAGTTGTTTGCCGACAGTTGTTGTGGGTTTGCCTCCCAGCTGATGCTATGACATATGAAATTTTTTTTTATCATTTTCAGTAATTTGTTTATATATTAAAGGCTATCTATGCAATAATGCTTATTTTTATAAGACTTGATCAACATTTTAATTATCAATCTGGTGTATCTGAATTAAATGTTGTGGATCAATTTGCAATTCTTTTGAAATTTTCTGTAGCTTATTATAATCCAGTTATCTGCATGTTAATCAATTATCACATGTTAAATAATTTATTATCCATTCAGAATTGGTATAGTATTTTTAGCTTGGATAATGTAGACTTGGTCATCTTCTAATTTCAGAATATTTGTAGTTCTTTAATTGAGAAGGTGACTTACCATATTAAATTGAATAATAAAAGTAGAAAATGTTCTCCATGGATTTCAGATCAATTGATTAAAAAATTAATTTTGATAAATAGCTTTAAACATTGTGCTAATTTGATTGCTTTGGAGCAGATTAATAAGGAAATTGAATATGGTATTAAAGTAGCTAAATCCAGTCTTAGCAATTTCTTTGTAATAAAAATGTTTTTACTGAACTGGAAGAAAAGCAATTAATTCTCTGATTAAAAAATCCTTTGATCAAATTAATCATAATAGAGATAATGATAATGTATTAGAAGTGTAAGGTAATAAAAAACATAACTGACCTTTTTAATAATGTCCTTTATGTATATGATACATGTGGAGCCATCTATTAAAAAACTTCTATCTTTATTTTGGACTCTTCTTTTCTTCAAATGATTCTGACATCCAGTTATCATCCTTAATTGATGGTTTTTAAAAAAATGCCACTTTTTTGGCATAGATGAATTAATTTCACAATTTTTTAAAATATAATAAGTTTACTTTTATACTTGTTTTAGTTTACTTATTTAATTTTTCTCTATCTTCTTGTATAATTTCTGAATGTTTAAACATTAGTGTTTTTACACCCATTTTAACTAGTTTAATGGTCCTTGCTGCCATATTTAATTTTTCAAAAAACTGACTTGAGGCACAATTGTCACAATAACTTCAGTTTCAATAATATTAGAGCAAAAAACTTTACATTGATAGAAACTAGAAAAACGAAGAAAACCAATAAGGCTAAGATAAATAGTCATTACTATTAAAGAAATAAGGAAAAAGAAGAAAATTAACATCTGAAATAATTATTGCTTTATTATTTTTTCATAATATCTACTTTATCATTAACTATGTTTAAATTACATCTTCATTGATAATTTCTTTGTATTCGTCACGAAATTCTAATTCAAACCATATATAATACTTCTTACCTGAGATAATCAATAGCTTCAGAATCTCCAAAACTAGTCACATAAGAATTCTTCATTTTTATCTTGTACCCCAAAAGTTAACAAATGTCAAGGCGTCTATAAGAAAAATATTCATCCTAATAAAAGATACAAAACAAATTATTTCCAGAAGGTGGATATGCATTTGTTATCATAGCAATTGGTTTCTTGTCTATCTAAAAATAGAAATTGTAGACTACTGTCTGTATCACTGATAAAATGTGTTTCATGGCTTCATTTTATATTTTTTGTGTACATCAGTGATGTTTATATTCTTTATGCATATCAGTGATGCTGTCTTGTTATATTTATTGTCTCACATAGATATAATTTATTTCCATATAGCTCATTTGCTAGTTGTAGACTTGAAAATAATGTTATGTAAGATGTGGTAAAAGTACTGACTCCACAGCATGAATATCAAGGCATAGGCAAGAATCAGAATTTGATTATTTTCCTGCATACAATTCCATGTGGTATATGCATAACCATTGTGACTACCACTACACACACACCATTTGAAATCTCTTCTTATTGGTTTTAAGTATTTATATTTCCAAATGGTACTATGCCCAGTAAATTTTGTGATTGCTTTATCAACTGCAACCTGCAACCTTTCTGTGTATTTGATTATCAGTTTTTAATATTTACATTTCCCTGCTCTATATATGTAAATCATTACTTGTTATACAAATATGCAACAGTGAAGGCAAGCGCGCCAATACAAATATAAACTTACTAATAAATTATTAAACCTTTTAAAAATCATTATGTCTATAAAATAAGATTGCTTCAGATTTGGATCAGAGACCCAAAATTACACTGTACAAAAACCACTTGTGTTATATTTGAATACAAATTTATATACTGTATAATACAAAGCATAAATGATTTAATATTATATAATTTATATATCACACACACATACCAATAAATTATACTGTTTATCTAATAAATGAATAAAGATGTAAAATATTATTCAAAAAATTAAAAAATTAAAATTGTATACTTACAATATTCTGCTATTACCCTTACATCTCATTGAAGGCCTTGAATGCAAATATTAGCGTATTTTTAATCCATTTTAGTTAGATAATGAGGCCGATAAAAAATTTTTGCCTTTATCGTCCTCAAGTAAACTAGTCAATTGACCAGAAAATACAAAATTTAAATACACCTATCAATAAAAATATTAATAAAAAATACAAATTTTATTTGATTTTACATTGTGATGCATCATTTTAAAGATGGAATCATGCAGCAATGAATTCTGGGATTTTTGTTGATGTCATGCTTATAGTTTTCACCCAATTTAAAAAAGAAGACAAAATTTCAATGAATTCACTACCATTAGCACACATCACTACCAAGAATCAAAATTAAAGAGGTATGGTATATCCCAGGTGACAAAAACTCTATTAATAAAAAAAAAATTCATGCGATCTTGTAAATTAACAATAACAGCATATATATTGTAACATTTTTCATTTTGCTAGGCCTCTACATGCTAATATAAACTGCGCGTGAGTTGATCACGCTATGTCAAAAAAGAAGAAAGTTATATTTCTATTCTAAAAACATAGCTATATTTCCTGATCAACTCGGCCTATTAATTGTTGAGAATTGTGCTATCGACGAAATCAGCTTTTAATTTATTTAATCTGGGCGCCAGAATTCCTAAGAATTCACTGAAATCGTCATATAACATCTCACAAATAAAAAAAAATACCTTTAAACTAATCGGTATTACATCATACCGTTACGAGAATTAATTTTTTAAGATTATTATTCCTGGGCTTATTCAAACATATTGGTAAAGGTAAATTACATTTTTAAATCTTATTAAACTGCTAATAGATTTAATAATAAAAAATAATAACTATTATTAATAACGCACAAATGAAAATTGGTATTGGAAATAATTTTATTCTAATAGACTAAAAAAATATTTGAAATAAATTACTTAGAGAGAACACAATTCAGACGTGAATCAATTAATAAAAAACAATTTTACAATTACTGTTCATATCTAAATTTCTTCTAGAAATTTCCTTAAAAAAATTGAATGTCTCTTGTACAAGAAAATTAATGTCTCTATCGGAATTGGTTAAACATACTTTTAGAAATTGTTTGAAAACGTTTAATTTGGTCACAATCAGGAGTAATGAAGTATAACTTACCGGTAAGTTTTGGGAATTCAGTAGTAGATAACTATGCATAGTTTTTTGGGTAGAATGAGCTCGGCCTTTTGGTTATTATTTGATCTTGTGGTCCATTCTCCTAGTCGGTCATGAAAGCTTTTCTGGTATACATCTTCAGGCACGATGTTTTCAGAAGCTCCGGTTCACTCTGACATGCCGAATTACTTCAGCGTAGAGCGATCTTGGATATATTATTGCTATCCAAGACCAACTAGAGAAACCAACGAACTAGATGTCCTTCAAACTGATCTCTGCCTTTTATACTCTCTAGAGGCCCAGTTTTCCGACTTCTGCGCATATCTTTTGTTTGTCAAAATATCCGTTGATAATCTTATATATTCTTTATAAAATTTATGTTACAAAGTCTCTATTTTTTTCAGCATAATTCTGCCATCTTTAATTAGTTGAAATATTTTTACTTTCTCTTATCTAGATTGGTAATTTGTGTCTTTTGTTCTCTCCAATTCTAACTTTTATTTCTAATTACATAAAAAAAAACCGAAAGAATAATTTAACTTTCATTGTACGTTATTTTTTTTAAAAAAAATTAGTCAAAAAAAAAATCTAAATTTACTTTTATTTTTTAGCTTCTACCAAATGCCAATATATTTGCAACGTATATAAATAAACATTACAATACCACCAGTGCCAGGAGATGAGAATAAAATAAGGGTTTACACTAATTTTATTCTTAAGTTTTTTAAATTCATATTCGTGTTTTTGTTTTTTTTTTGTAGTAGCGTGCTGATATATTCCGTAGACTCATTCAACAAGCGACGTTTGGCTTTAATGCCCACTTTTAGGTCTAACACGGTGGGAATGGAAAATATTTCAACATTCATCTGTGTCCTTTCTGCTTAAGTGTAATAGTAACGATAAGAAGCCCAAGTTATAAGCACTAACGAGCGTTGCTCATCGTTTTGAGTCTTACAGGCTCACGGCAACTTGGTCCGCCTTCCCCTTTATTGGGATCCCTGCTAGAAATAGTCTGATGGGCATATAAAGGTGGTCTTATGTTAATATACTGCATACTAGGACTCGGGGCTATGTTTTTCCCCTCTTCAGTAACC
This sequence comes from Epiperipatus broadwayi, assembly GCA_028023455.1. Lineage (NCBI taxonomy): Eukaryota > Metazoa > Onychophora > Udeonychophora > Euonychophora > Peripatidae > Epiperipatus > Epiperipatus broadwayi. The sequence goes on from JAQFVV010000045.1 coordinate 3,801,304, forward strand.
ACCTACCCGGTCAAATACTTGTGACTTATGTCTACATCAGCCACGATCATGTTTTATTTTAGACATATCAAAAAAATATACATACATTTTTTCTTTCTGGAAGTCATATTAAAAAAATATTTTTTTATATATTTTAATAATCAGGGTTTAATTAGTTCGTTAGTTTATATAATTTTTTTTTTTTAAAAAAATTACTATTTATTTTCTGGCTGTGAGTTTCTTTGGGTCGTCGTTGTAACGTTCTTTATCATTACAACTTATCTCAGGTTGTAGTTGTTAAATTGAAGCCTGAGTTGGGTCGCCATTGTAACGTTTTTCGTTTTGCTAGGCCTCTTACACGCTAATATAAACTGCGCGTGAGTTGATCAAGCTATGTCAAAAAAGAAGAAAGTTATATTTCTATTCTAAAAACATAGCTATATTTCCTGATCAACTTGGCCTAGAATTATTGCTAAGTACAATCGTGAGCTGACTCAGTTTTTAATTTCTACATGAGGGCACCAGAGTCGTTAGACCCACTGAGTCGGCATCAAACATATTGTAACTTGTAAACTAAACAGAAAAAAAGTGCTTTTAAACTAATCGGTATTGCATCATATCATAACGAGAACTATTTTCTCCTTTTTGATTATTATTTCTGGGCTTGTTTAAATATATTGGCATTTGGTAAAAGCTAAAAAAGTAAATTTAGATTTTTTTTTTGATTAGTATAATTTTTGTTAAAACGTGCAATGAAGGTTAAAATTGTCATTCTTATTTTTTTTATCTAATTGGAAAGAATAAATGACATACAGATTACTAATCCAGATAAATTAAAAGAATTCCAAAAGTATAAGCTAAAAGAAAAATATTTTAGCTAATTAAAGATGGAAGAATGATGCTAAAAAAAAGAGAACTTTGTAACTTAAATTTAAGAGAGAGTGTATAAGATTATTATCTTATACGCTGATAAAAAGACAAAAGAGTGTGCAGAAGTTCCAAAAATGGAGCGCGATATAAAAAGGAGATGACAACTTCAATCTGGGTCTTCTCTTTAACTTCTAGTTATGTCTCTGAAAGTTGGAGGTTTCCACGAGCATAACCTGTGGCAAGAAATATACTTCTACACAGGTATGCCCCTTGCTGTACCAAGCTGTCACGCAAGCATGGAAATGGGACTTGTGAAGACCACTTTTTGCAATAAAAGGGTCACTACAACCGTGCCTTTTCTCCAGCTATAGAACGGAACAATAATGGAAGACGCCGGCAGGAGAGACCAATGGAAATTCTCATGATCTGGGATCCCATAAACCTACATGAACTTACCGGTAAGTTAAGAATAAATTTTCCTGATAGTGACTTAAAAGTTTGCAAACAATTATTTATCTAAGCTTAGACTACCATCCTGATATAGACTTTTCGTATTCTAGGGACTTTCTAATAAAGAATTTTATACAAGATCTTGGGACATTATTAAATTGCTTTAATTGCTTAATCTGTTTTTGTTAATCGATTCATTATCTGGATTGGTGTGTGTGTACTTTCCTGTTTAGTTAATTCGTAATTTAACTTATAAATATGTTTAGTTTGTTAGAATAAAAGAGATTATACTTTTATCAACCTTTTCATTGTGTTATTAATAATAGTTGTTTTTTTTTAGTATTAAATGTATTATTAGTTTAGTGGGATTTAAAACGGAATTTACCTTGCCAATGTATTTAAACAAGCCCAGAAATAATAATCAAAAAGGAGAAAATAGTTCTCGTTATGGTATGATGCAATACCGATTAGTTTAAAAGCACTTTTTTTCTGTTTAGTTTACGAGTTACAATATGTTTGACGCCGACTCAGTGGGTCTAACGACTCTGGCGCCCTCATGTAGAAATTAAAAACTGAGTCAGCTCACGATTGTACTTAGCAATAATTCTAGGCCGAGTTGATCAGGAAATATAGCTATGTTTTTAGAATAGAAATATAACTTTCTTCTTTTTTGACATAGCTTGATCAACTCACGCGCAGTTTATATTAGCGTGTAAGAGGCCAAGCAAAATGGAAAATGTTACAATATATACTCACTCCCATTATTCAATTTATGCTACATCTATGACATGTAATAGTTGAAAATAGGCTAAGCACATATTGTTTAAGAAAATATTAAAAACAGACTTTATGAAAGCTTTTTTAATACTATATTCATATATTTATGATTATATTACCATTGTTATTGTTATTATTAACGTTATTAATCTTCCATTATGTTTTTATGATAATCAAAAAAGCAAGTCATATATAATGTGGCATTACTTTTATAAGCTTGTATTTATAAAAATGTAATACATAGAGTGTACCAATAGCTCAAGCAAGCTCTTAATTGATAAGTGCAGTAAGAGAAAATATTTAAAATCTCTATCCAAAACACTCCCATCTCCAGACCAACTGTTTTCGAGCTTATGGCTCACGTCAGTGAAGAGCTAGAATATTCAGACACTAGATCTAAAATATCAACTCAAAACCCAGCACTTATTTCATATGTAATATTTAAGTAGAAACTCCGAAGTTTTAGCACATTATTCTGTCTGAGTCATGCACTTCTCATGAGAAACCACGTTTATAAAGATTTGATCATTAGAAGAGTATTTTTGCATCATATTTTGATGGTATAATGATTTACATAAAAACTATTTAAATTTTTATTTTCAATTTTCCAATACTCACTAGTGCTGAATCTATACTATGTAGTAACATTTAATTTTCCTAATGGAGTTCCTTCATAAATTGCAATATATAGATCATGCACTAGTTCCATTATATTTTTCATTTGTCAACTTGATAACTTATTGTCTATTTTATATTCATCCTCTGCCATAATAATTGGTGATATGAATATTGATTTTTTATATAGGAACATAATTCTGCCTGTTGATACTTGGATGTATTACATAATTATTGTTTTATTCAAATAGTTTTCTCACTTATATGTATACTGCCATCTTGTAAATCTCTGCTTGATCATAGACTTGATCATCATTTTAATTATGAATTTGTGTTATCTGAATTGATTATTTTGGAATTTTTTTGAAATTGTCCATAGCTTATAATAATCCAGTTTCTTGCAGTTACGTTAATAAATTATCACGTTTAAATTAAATAATTTATTGTCTATTCAGAAATGGGATGTTACTTTTGGTTTGAATAATGTAGATGTGGCCTTTTTTACAATTTCAGAATATTTATATTTCTTTAATTGATAAAATGGCTAAATATATTAAAATTGAGTAATAAAAGTAGAAAATGTTGTCAAGCATTGGTGGTCGAGAGGTCAGCGACAGTTGCTTTACAAGCAGTTGTCCTGAGTTAGCGGGTTCGCTTCCCAGCTGATGCTATGACACATGAGAAAAAAAAGAGTAGAAAATGTTACCCATAGATTTTGGATCAGTTGATTAAAAATATTAATTTGAAAAATCATTTATTATTTTGTGGCTATTATTAGTATTGTTGTTGTTGTTATAATCGTTAGCTATTCAAGCAGACTCTACGTTTTAAAAAAGCTTAGTTACAATTGTAGTAGTACTCTAATCTATTTGTACTAACTAATCAATGTATACTAGATGATAAAATCAAATCCTCAACAAATTTCTGACCACTGATCTCCGTCAAAGTGATAGGCCTATACAGATATATAAGCAAATTGGCTTGGATTCAAATCTTGTAGCATTTAAAACTTTTGGTCAGAAGTTTGGCCATTTTGTAAATATGGCTACCAATTATACACTGTTTCTCACTGATGAATGTCAATAACCAATACTAGTCTGAAAATATAGTTAGCACCTTGTTTATTTATTGTATGTTTAATAGAATGATGTGAATTATGGATGTAAGCTGAGATGGGAATGTGATGTTTTACTTATATATTAATACTAACGATACCATAGTATATGTTTTCTCATATATGCTTCCAAGAACTTACATTAGATGGCTATAGATTAGCATTAAATCTGGTCTGGTTTACTGATTTTTAATTATGGATTATTTTATGTTTTTAGATTTTTTTTTGAAGAAAGTAAAAGTTTGCTTGGATGTGAGACAGTACATTACCTTTTATATTAATTTAATTTCTTTAAAGTAGGCCCATGACATTTGAAAGACTTTGTGCCATGGTGTCTCTTCAACTTATGAGTAAAAAATTTAAATGTCATTTTGCAAGAAGTAAATAAAATTAATTGGTGATCAAGAGGGCAGCAACAGCTGCTTTACAAGTGGTTGTCCCAGGTTAGCGGGTTCGATTCCCAGCTGACGCTATAAGACATGAGAAAAAAAATTATCAATAAAAATAAACATTGCAATTTATTCACTGTACTTCAAATACTTTTTAGCAAAAACCTTTTATTGTTCATATATGCATACACAATCTTATATTTTGGCTGTCCTGCATTCTTTTTCAGAGCCACTTTTACTTTAATTTTTTACTTTACATACACAATCTCATGTTTTGACTGTCCTGCAGTCTTCTTCAGAGCTGAGCCAACTTCACTTTAATTTTTACTTTGCATACACAATCTTATGTTTTGACTGTACTGTGGTCTTTTTCAGAGCCAAGTGAAAAAAACTGCAGGACAGTTGAAACATAATAATGTGTATGCAAAGTAAAAAGGTAAAGTAAAAGTAGCTCTGAAAAAGGCTGCAGAACAGTCAAAACATAAGATTAGGTATGCATATATGAACAATAAAAGGTTTTTGCTAAAAAGTGTTTAAAGTACAGTAAATAAATTGCATTAATATACAACATTATCAAAACAGAAGAAGTGATGAATTTGGTAATATTTCTAAAGGTAAACATTATTTGTTTAACAATAAAAGAATACCCAATAGCATTTATAATAAAAAAAGATTTTTATATGTTTCAATCTGTTTATCCATAATATAATTTTTGATATATATATATGAAAAACAAAAAACAAGTTAAAAACTTGCTAATGCTTGTATTTATGTCAACAGATCGCGTTCTACCAAAAACACCATCAAGCGTATGTTTACATAAATGTCAGAGCACACATTCACTATCTCTAACTTTAATTCCACTTTCAGATCATGATTTCAAGCTATTTGCTATCATCAGTGAAAGACAGGAATTTTAGAAACTAGATCTAAACACAAACTTTTAGCGTTTATGAAACAGTTTCTATTCAGCTTGCAAGCGTGAATCTTTTAGACACGTAATGTCTTCAAACTCAGCATAGCAAGCCAGATATCTACATGGGTCTGATCTCAGTTCAGCATCACCACATAGGAGAAGCCTCTGCAATATATATCATTGCTAGAAAGACCTCAAAGGTACATTTATGAAAAACAAAAAAGAAGTTAAAAACTTGCTAACGCTTGTATTTAGGTCTTTCTAGCAATGATATATATTGCAGAGGCTTCTACTATGTGATGATGCTGAACTGAGATCAGACCCATATAGCTATCTGGCTTGCTATGCTGAGTTTGAAGACTTTACATGTCTAAAAGATTCACGCTTGCAAGCTGAATAGAAACTGTTTCATAAACGCTCAGAGTTTGTGTTTAGATCTAGTTTCTAAAAATCCTGTCTTTCACTGATGATAGCAAATAGCTTGAAATCATGATCTGAAAGTGGAATTAAAGTTAGAGATAGTGAATGCGTGCTCTGACGTTTATGTAAACATACGCTTGACGGTGTTTTTGGTAGAACGCCATCTGTTGACATATATATATATATAAACTCATAGTATTATTGCTGGGAACTTCCATGTAATAAAAATGTAATAGCTAAACAGCTGACATTTCAGTACAATAACAATTATTTTCCTCAGAGCATCTTTTTCAAATCATAAGAATGTATGTGGTGTCTTTTTTCCTTATTACCTTTAAAAAATTAGTGAAGTATCTCCATATCCTAAAGATAAAATTCCTTTGGAGTCTCATAGAGATATGAAATTTTCATGGGAGTTTGATAAGAAAGGAAGAACACATTTTAGCAGTTACAGAAAAATCTGATTCATCAGCCATTTATTCACACATTAACTTAACTAACCATGACATCAATTTTCATAAAACACATCTGACAAAAATTGAACAATGTGATCAGAGGCTGCTAAGGGAAAGTATAGAGATTTTTAAAAGGCCTAAGAACATAAGTGAAAAGTGTCAATTAAAGAAAATTAACAATATTAGAAAAAAGCTATTGGGGGGGGGGGGAGTAACATATTTTTTAAAACTTCTCAACCAATAGAATTTGAGAATGAGAAAATAAAGGGAAAAAATGATTTTAAATCTCATCACATACATTCTTATGATTTGAGAAAAAAGAAGTTCTGAGGAAAGTAGTCGTTATTGTACTTAAATTTTAGCTATTTACCTATATATTTTTATTACATGGAATAGTAATAATAATAGTAGTAGTAGTAGTAGTAGTAGTAGTAGTAGTAGTAGTAGTAGTAGTAGTAGTAGTAGTAGTAGTAGTAGTAGTAGTAGTAGTAGTAGTAGTATTTAAAACAGGCAAAACTCCATACTGTAACACCACTCAGCACTAGCCAGAGTAGTCAATGAATGCCAGAAGGCTTGTGCATAATATCCCTATCAAGTGCCTACTCATCCAAATCATGTGATGTTTAGTGATTTAATAGTAGTATTTGTTAACATCAAATAGTTTAAGATCAGAGATTTGTTCTTTAAGATAGAATTATACTAACTCTGCAATTCAAAAAGAAAATACTAAGATTCACTTGTGTCTATACTATATATATATATATATCATGTGATTTAACTTTAAAAGCTTGTATTCACTTGTGTCTATACTATATATATAAGTATATATCATGTGATTTAACTTTAAAAGCTTGTATTACAATCTAATATAATGAGCAACCTAATAGCTCTAAACAAGCTTTTATGATGAATGCTGCAAAAGAAAACATTTAAAATCTGTATCTAGAATTATCACTATTTCCAAACTGGATTTAGTGTCTGAATATCCTAGTGTCTCACTGAGGAAAGCCATTAGCTCAAAACCGTTTGGAGATAGGGATAGTTCTAGATAGAGATTATAAATGCTTTCTTTTGCAGCATTAATAATAAAAGCTTGTTTAGAGCTATTAGCTCATTCATGATATATATATATATATATATATAAGTGTGTATGATTCTAAACCACATTTTCCTCTTTTGGGATATAGACCTCTTAAAATCATCCCTTTTATTTTACAAATGGCACTCAAATATGGCAGAATTATTGGTACATCCACCTGTATCACATTTAATTTTTAAAAATCTAGTAAGACCTTTTATCCTCAAGTTATGTTGGGTCTGCTAAATACTTTTTTATAATAAGTTCTTATAAATACTACAAAGATTCCTATATTTATGCATATAAGTACTCAAATATGAAACATTATTATAGTATGCCTACCTTCAAACATCCCATGATTATTGGATGGCTGCAAATTATTTTCCAATATATATGTATATTGATAATGATAATCATACCAAAATGTTTAACATTTTAAATAGTCTTCACAAGCACAAATGCTGACAAAAACTTATTTATAGCATTTATTTTATACCATAAGTATATGCTGTGTATATTAGGTATATGTATGTGTATTATAAAAATGTAAAGAAATAACAATAATACCTTATAGGGGGAGCTCCAATCTGTCATAACACTAAAAAAAGAACAAAGTAACAAACGTGTATACACTTTAATTCCTTTTAAACTTTAATTGTACCTGGTTGTCCTCCTTTTATTTCTTTCATGTTTATTTTATTAATAAAATAGACAGTTATTTGAAGAGTTTATGTTTGATCTTGTTTTGATTCTATTAACATGGCAGATAATTATCTATTGATGAGTGTGTAAGTTGACTTTTGAAGTATATTTTCTACTTGTCATGCTGAGATAAACTAATAGAAGTAATGAAATTATTTAAAATGCTACTACCATTGCAATTTGGTTTCCATTTTCCAGACAAGGTATCTGATTGCTTAGGACAATTTCCCTTCTCATTTCAATTGCATGCTTGTTGATGATCCCTGCCTTTTTGGGTGGAAGCTGGGGTTGTAGGTCAAAGGATGTAAACCATAGTTATCTGGCTTCCTCTACCCACTCATTCTATGATACATATTTAGTTCAAATAGGGTTCCTTAAATTTTTTAGGTGGATAAGAAAAAAAATTAGTGAGAGCTGAGTTTGTTATTCTTTCTTAATAACACAAAGTAATAGTTAAATATGTAAACTAAAAGCATGGTCTACATAAATTCTTTCCTTTTATTGGGTCATTGATTTCTACAGTATCTTAGCTGTATATCCTCATGAGAGATATTATTCAAACCCCATTCTTAATTTGTGTATCTACTGATTTTTAATACCCTTTTTTCAAATATTTTACAATCATTTTAAAAAATATATAGATAATTAAATAATATTTCTAAGGCTGTAAACATTAAGAATATGCACATAAAAATGTAAAGGTATGGACCTCTACAGGTGTTAACCACAAGCTTATGCTTTGGAAGAAGAGAGGGGAACCCTTCTTTACTTTAATCTACTTTCTATATAAATAGGTGAAGCTGAAGTGGTTAGAACTGAGAGCGCGAAGATATTCAATACTTCACTGATTAAGTACACAATTCCTATTACACGTTAGTATTCATGAAATCTTTTGATTTACAACAAGTCAATGGAAAGATCTTATGGTTAGAAATCTATTACGATAATTTAAAGTTGTAATTATAAATTTATTTAAACGCACATTGATTATGTAAATAATATTTACTAAGGATGTAAACCTTAAGAATATGTGCGTGAAAATGAAGAGATTTCATTAATTTAAATACAAACAAATATAAATATGAATAACAAATCTTTTTAAAAAATAAATAAATTCATCAGTATACATTTTAATCTTTTGATTATTAGTATTTTTCTATAGTAATTTTTATATAGTTGTTTTATTTGCTTTGTATATACCATTATCATTGCCAATTTAACAATCATAAATAAATGTCATCAAAATTGGAAATAAGAAAGATAATAACAGTAAAAAAAATAAAACAAAATCAAATGAAAATAAATGAAAAAAAAAATTGCAACATTTTCTACTGCTATCTTAAAAGATGTGAAATGTATTAGATAATTAACTCTATAAAGAAAGATATATACATCCAATTGATAAAAAATATACATTGCCTTTTACTAATAAATAACTCAGAACTTTATACATAATAAAAAAAAGAAATATCTGCCTTCTTTCACCCCATTCTTTTAGTTTTTTTAAAACATATATATTGATATCATTATCAACTGTAAGAATTGATCTCTTCAATTCTTACAATACAAAATAAACTCTTATAATATTGTAAAACATTTTATTATATTTTATAAAAGTGATACTTTTCATTTTTGTTTAATCATTAGTGTGTAATTTACTTATAAATGTTCCATTGATTCTGTAAATCGAAATAAAATAATCTCGATGCAAGATTCCACTTAGATCACTTGAAAAAATTTTATGACTAAAAATCATTTGATAGATTAAGATGTTAGTTCCAATCACTGAACCTAGATGTCATCAGTAATCAGTACTTTAAGTGAAGTCAATTTCTCTCTTAGGAAAATGCACTTCTACATATTATCAACAAAGGCTGCTTTTTTATTATGATATTAATAAAAGGATAAGCATATTTTTATTTGTTTATTGTTTTATTTTTTGCAAAATTATTAAATATATTTTTATTTACTGTATTTGTCAGTGAATAGGATGCACTCATCCCCTCAAGATACATCCCAAATATGGGGTGTGTCTTATGAACTGCTAATCAAAATTATGATTTTAAATTTCAGTTAGTCTGGTTTATATTAATATACCTATATAAGTATTGTATTGTATTTTTCACTTTTGCAAAACAAAAAATATTTATAAATACACACATATATAAGCTTGCATGTAGCTACACATCGTAATCATACTAATATATATATATTCTCATAATCATATCAATATCAGAGCAAAACATTCAAAATAACACAATATTCTCATAATGTTTAAAAGGTTATTTTAAAATTAAATGGTTAAAGTATATATAAAAATATTCTCTCAAAAATATAAATCTACTCACAAGATAAATAACATACAATTAAGAAAAGAGACAATTTTCAAAATGTTTATTTCTGGAAATAGATTTTTGTGTTTTGAGATGAATGTTGAAAGGTACCTAATTACAGTGTTCCCTAATTCCCTTTTTGTAGACATAAATAACTATAAAATTAGTACAATATGTCATTAGGGAAATTTATGAAAAAATGTAGAAAATTATTATTTTTTTAAAATATGAATAAAAAAGGGGGCACATCTTATCTGCTACTACATCCTATATGTCAGTAAATAAAATATTTATTAATAAGTAAGTAAAGATTCCATTTTGTTTGAAGATTTGTTATTTTTAGAAGGATGGATATATTAAAATGTAATGTATTATCATATAAAATTACTTACTATCAATAATTATTTTACTGGTTTTTTTAATTGGAATATTTTAATATTCCAAAGATTGCTTTCATTATTTAAAACTTATGCTTTAACTAAATCTGTTTAAAATATACAGATTCTATAGAAAATAATATTTTTCATTGAATACATTTTTAGATTGATTATTGAAATAAAATTATTTTTTATTTCTTTATTTCTAATTATTTCAGATTTCTTATTTACAATGTTGATATTTTATTTTTAATTTTTTTTTTTCATTTTTGGAATTTATACTTTTAATGAAATTTAACATAATTGTAAAAATTTGATTAAGAATAAGTAATTATTTGTGAAAAATATAACTAGATATATATATAATAAGCCAAAAATTATGCATGTCTATGTTTTTAAACTAAAACAATTAAGAGGTTAAATGTAAAAAAAAAAAGAATTTTTTTATTATTATTTTAAAACATGCAGATAGATTCCATAGTGATTTTAAAAACATTCATTTTTATTAAAAATTAATATATTCAAAAAAAAAATAATTTATTTTAAAATATTCAAGACTTGTTTGAGAAGAAAAAAATCCTTTTGTTAGTATAAAAATAATTGGCACTGTTTATCAAATTTTCTGAATGCACCAAAACAAAATATGACAATTTCTTTTTTTTATTAACAAGCTAACTATATTTTACTTTTGTTGTTGTTGAAGATTGCTGACCAGTGAAAAAATTTCAAATTATAAAAGATACATGCAGGCTCTAAAATTCAATTCAGTAATTGAATTCTAAATTGATAAAAACCTTGACTATACATTGAGATTGTTGATAGTTTAACAGTTGTTTGTTATTATCCACATTTATATACCTATTAAAGCCTTGAGTAATTGGCATTATTGTCTTAGAAAATATACACTTTATATGGAAAATGAAAGTTATAATTGACTGCTCAAAATTAAACTGAGAGACTGCAAATGTCTCATGCTTATTAGCCAATCGGGTGTTATTAATAGCAATCAAATCGTAAATACGAGACAGAGAATTTAACAAGAAGAGAGCATCCACCCTCCTCTTTACTTGTTTTTCTATATATCCAAGCCAGTTTGAAGTACTTAGATTTGAAAGCGTGAATCTTCAAACATATTCATATTTAATTCATTGAGATTAAATTACAAACATACAGCATGAAATCCTACGATTTACTATGCAGTAGTTTTTAGATGTTATAACTTGCAGTAATGTATGTAAGTAGTATTTAATTTATAAAGCACAAACAGTATTTGAAATTAAACTGAGAGACTGCTTATTAGTGCACTTTCAGAAAATGTTATATTTGACAGATTAATAAGGTTTGTTTAAAATTCTTTGCATTATTAGTCTCACACTTCTTGGTCAAATTGTAATCTTTCATGTCTGTATAAACATATCAGGTGATACCACTTTTATTGTTAAAGGAGGTTGCCTTGACAACAGATTGAGATTGTTGATAGCTTAAGGATTGATTATTATCAATTCAGTAATAGTAGTAATAATAGTAGAACAAGACTATTTGCAAAGACAAATAGGACAGAAGTGGAACCTAACATTGCTTCAAGCCAACATCCTGCAATAATAATCACTACAAAAATTATTATGGATTATCTGCTGCCTAATCTCTATAAGTGGCCAAAGAATTGCATTTTTGGAATCTCATTTCAAACATAATTACAAGTTGCAAGAATTATATCATAAAGGTGAAAACAACCACTTAAGCATGAGAAACATTAATCTTATGATGCACATTTTGAGAACCCCTTGGCAACAGGTTCATTTAATCTTCTAATTTTTATTTAATCAAATTTACTTGTATTCTTTATTGCATTGTCATAAATTTTGATTATTCACTAGAAATATACATTTACAAATGAAAATTATTGTAAAAAATATTTTCATTTTTCAAATCATATTAATGTGTCAATACATAAGATTAATAAGAACAATAAGATTATTTAATTTTAAAGCTAACAAGATTTGGCATTTGTGAGTTTTCAAGTAAAACAATATGGCACCCTGTATTATTGATAGGTGTAAAGTTTCAAGGGCCTATGATCTACTGAAGATGTGTTCGTTGTTAAATTAAAACAAAATTAATAAATCGATTGTTAAATTTAAAAAAATAAATAAATTCCAATAAATTTAATCAAGAAGCTTTGTTTCAATTTTTTTTTATTTATAATATACTTTGGTTCAATTCAGCATATTTCCTTTTTGTCAGCAATTTTTTTGGTAAATTGTCATAATGATAAAAATTTGGGACTTTTCCATCACTAACATGATACATTGATTATTTCCAAAGACACAAGATTCTGCTCTCCTGATAAGTGGGCATTACTGTCATTATATAATTGCATGCTGCTGATATAAATAAAATGTAAATATTATATTTATATATATTGAAACAGACACATTGTTTCACATGCGTAGTTTGAAGTTCTCCCCCCACCAGTTAAATACTGTTGACATTAAAATGAAGGGCTGATGCAGTCTTCAATGAATAAATGTCAAAAGGAGAAATGAATAGTCAAGCATTGCTGCCTTACAAGTAGTTGTCCTGGGTTTGCAGGTTCACTTCCTGGCCGATGCTTCAACACCTGAAAAAAAGGAGAAACAAATGACAGCAATTTAGAATCAAATTTTGCATACATTATAAAATCCAAAATGGTTAAAAATTATTAATATTTTAAAACATTAAAATTATGCACTTAAGAGAGTATAAATCCTTACCGTTTAAAAAAAAGGAAAAAGAAAAAGAAGTCAAATTAAAATATTGCTCATATAATAGTTTGTAGAGCTGAATGTGTATAAATAATAATTAACATTTAATTAAAAAAGATTGCCAGAGGCATGAAAGTTAAAAGATATTTGTTGAAAAACATGTCAGATAAGATTTATCAGCATCTGTTCCCACTAGAAGAGGACTGTCAATAATGAGATGAATGAAGACATGCATCATCACCAATAGAATTAGTACTAAATCAATCTGAAGAATGATTGATAAGAAAAGCATAAGACTATAAACAGAGGAGTAGATGTTGCTTAAGGAATAATCAACATATATATTGTTTGGAAGTATTAAGACTATTACTAGTGGACTAACCATCATTAATACTGCATAGTAAATTGCAGTTTGTATGAATATCAGGCCAATGAAGCCTGGAGCATTATGAACATTAACCAAGGCAGGAACCTATAACTACTGCATAGCTAAAGAATGAAGAAACTTATTAAAATGAAATCTCTTCAAATATCTGGCTAAAAAATAAATAGCTTTTCTTTCTCCTCTTTCACCTGGTTTAACAATGGAAGTAAGATGAAAATAAGACATGTTGCTTTCGGAAAACCCCTATTAATTGGAAGATTTATAGAGAACCATCAACAGATGAAGGTTCAAGTTGATTGCTTATAAAATAATACAAAATGAAAACATATTTATTCTAAATGAGTAAATTCTAAATGGAATGCACTGGAATAATAGGAGAATATGAGTATTATCAAGAGATAAACTGAAGATGCAAAAATGATTTTGTTGATTTGAAAACAATTCTATAATATACTTTATACTGGTATGTCTCTACATATAAGGAAATTATTGATCATGAAGTGACATTGATTATTTTACAAAATGCAGTGATAGAGTGAATTAAATATGAATCCACATACACATAAATTAAAGAAATGTTTGTAACATGAATTAAGCAGTTATAAAGTAAAATTTATATTTTATGCACATGAATAATAATGAATATGTACCCATGTACCTGAATGCATAACAGATGTGAATTAAGAAGCTATAAAGGAAATACTTCTAAATAAGTGCTTCAAACCCACATCTGTATAATATGTGAATTGAAATGGAAATGCTCTTAATGAAGGACTCAAAATCATATCTACATAATCTGGAAAGTAAAATTAAAAATGCTTCTACAAGATATATGTCCACATGCCTGCAATAAATGTGTGCTAATATTTATGTGAACTGAAAATGCTTCTATACACATAGACTGAAATCGAACACCTCTATAAACTTGGATTAAAATTAAATGCTTTCATACACACAGACTGAAATCAAATGCTTCTATGAACATGAATTAAAATCAAGTGCTTCTATACACATGGTTATGTATTTACATACATGATGGAACTTCAACCAAGAAGGAGAATTCTCAATTATGGAGGATCGAGGAGAAGAACCGTGATGTACACATGGATATGACAGCAGCCAGAGTAGTGACTGTCAATAAAGTTTTTCTTCTTCCTTTTAAGAACTTAGTACCCAAATATTATTGTTATAACAAACTAAGACCTCTTGTCAGTTTCAATTTGCATCACTCAACAATTAATGCACTGGTTCACAAGAATTTCGTGTCACCTGAGCTATGTCCAGAATAACTCGATGTGGGTAAGTAAGGTTGTAGTGAGATAGAACTTGGGAAACCAAACATAAATTTCTAGATGTTTCTCTATCCTCTGATGAGCAGAAAATATTGTTGTAGGGGGGGGGTGACATTAGCATTGGGAAAGCCAATTGATAGGTCCTTCCTGCAATATACACATCCGAAAATAAAATTATCCAAAAGAGGGGTAATAGGCCTGTCAGGTTACAATATATATATATTTGTCAGTAAGTTGATCCACAAATAAGAAAGAAATTAAATATTTATAACTAATTTTTTCACAATGATTTTTTTTAAAATAAAAGTAATAAAAAATAAAATGTTAATATTAAAGACATTTTCTAGCAGGAATTTTTTTTTAGATTTTTTTGGGAGTCCCCAAAAGGCTGCCTTATTGATACCCAAAATTCTATATAAAAGTTAAAGTTTTATTTACAATGTTAGAAAAATTACAAAAATTAATCAGCCATGATAAGAATGAAAACATTACTTTTCAGTCAATTACAAGTTGTACCCAAACAAGTGTTGACTTATCTTGACTAGTCTTTTTCTAAAACTAAATATTTCGAATAAAAACTCAAACTAATTATATTATTAAAAAAAAAATATCAAACAAACATTTTTGGAAAAGTAATCATAAATATGCAAAAAAATTATAATAAATAATTTATTTATTGACTTCTCATAAATTATATAATATCAATAATTCTGCACTAACATGTTTAGGTTAGAGAAGTTTAATATAGAAAAAAATACATGTTTATCTGTGCTAAGTGCTTTCGAAGTTCCTGGACTGAGTGCAGACGATAGTAATGAGGAGACATACTCTAATTTATGCAAATTAGTTAACTGTTAGTTGTGTCACAGGTCTTGCCATTTTATTTTGTTTAGATTAATTAGTCCATCGTTTTGAAATGGTGAAGCAGGTGTCTTTTCTGTTTATTGAATGAGTGCCATTATTTATGATATAGACTTCTTTTATTTTATGCCTATGGTCATTTTTATTTCATGCCTACAGTAATTTCTCTCCATATACTATTGTGGGGTTGGTGGATTTGAATCTGTGTCCAGTAGTATTTTCATTCTCCAAGAATTCTGATGTGTTCTGTGCCCTTTTATACATGTACATGGGTTGTGATCCTCTATCTGTGATGGTTATTTTTTTATTTCCCCATAATATGAGGCCTGCACCCAGCCTGAGGGTATTGGATTTAGTATACAACTTGAGACATTGTCTTAGGATCTAATTTATCTCTTGAATTGTTTATAAGTCTATTGATGTTGGCAAAAGCCAATTGTAAACTCTTTTGATAGATAGTGTTTTCATTAAGTGCTTGGCAGTGTTAGATATATATGGTATAGTTATTTGTGGTTTGTTATCTCTAATTCTAACTTGCTGATTTATTTTTGCTTAGAAACATGCTATTCTTTTGGTTATGCTTCTGTATTTATAGCCAACTGATGTTAGTTCTTTGATGTACTTTAATATGTTATCTCTTCTGTCTGTATTGAATTTGCATAAGTAATTGCTTCTATGTAGAAATGTGTTCAATCAGGCATATTTTTGTGAGTTGGGTGTTATGGCACTCTGATGTATATATCCTCTAATTTGATGGTCAGTGGTACTTTAATTGTGTATCTTCTTTTTGTATATGTAAGTCCAGGTATTGTAGGCAGTATTAATCACTCTCCCACATGGTATTTAGTATGAGTTTAATCATCTGCTGCAATTCTTTAGTGATGCTTGTTATTGTGTTCCTTTTGGCAGTGATAAACATGTCATCTACATATCTCACATATATCATTCTATGGGTATCTATCTGTATTTTCAGTATTAGCTGTTTCTCATAGTAGTTTAAAAAGGTGCTGTCAATTATACCACTGATGGGGAGACCCATTGGACAGCCTTGCTTCATTTTACACCATCTTTCTTCAAAAGTAGTGCAAATATTTTCATCTATCCATCTTAAAAGGGCTATAATAAAGTTAAGCTTGTCATCTGGGTACTGTTTATTCCTCGATTCTGTTTTGACTATTTCTATTGAGTGCTTTCTGTCCACTGATCCATACAGTTCTTTGACATTTAGAGCTACTATTTCAAAGTCCTGGTCTATTTGCATATCTCGAATTTTATCCACAAATTTAAATGATGATGCTAGGGCATAGTCTCCTAACCCTATGGTTTACCAACCACTGGTTTATTAGTTTAGCATTTTCTTGGAGTGTGCTCTGCCAAAGTCCATCATGAGTCAAAATGGTATTCCTTCTTTGTGAACTTTGGCATTTCCAAACATTCTGGGAGGCATAGTGGCAGAAGGATATATGTGGTAAAAATCTGCTCTTGTCATGTCTTTATCCTTGTGACTCCTGAGTGATGTGGTAATGAATTTCTCCCTGTTTAGTCACTATGAAAAATACATTAAACTTCTGTATGGAGCCAACTGTAAACTACCAATAAGTAATATGAAGGGCCTTTCATTGACATGTTTGGAATAAAAAAAATTTTTTTATAAAATGCTAACATCTTCAGATATTTTTTCAATTATTAAATCAATATAATTTATTTCTAGTGTTTGCCATCAAATGACAGCAAATATGGAAAACAGAACAAAAGATAATCATAAGAGAATGATTAGAAGGGGAAGCTCAGTAATTCCATTTTCTTCTTCAGAATCAGATTCTAGTTAGCAGTTGAGGGGTTAAAACCAAATGGAATGATAGTTTTTTATATTATGGGCATTACATATATATGGTCAACCTAAACTACAAATGAATTATTTTTATTAAAATCTTCCATGTATATTTCCTATTGTTTGTGCAATAGTTCCTGTTGCTTTTTTCTAATTTCTGTTATATTAATTGTTCACTTTTTAAACATTAATAGTTAATTTCAGTTCTAGTTCACATATTTTTTAATAGATGGCTCTAAAATCACAGGAATTCAAAGCTTTTGAGATAGAATAAAATTAGCTCTGTTTTTTCTTGAACTTTCATAAAAAAGAAACATTTTACTGTGTGTTTTTACCTACAATTCTATGTTTCAATAAGTTTGAGTACCATAAATGTATTACTACCATTATTATTATTGTTAGAGGGAATTTGAGCCCAGACTTTCAAATATCCTTTAGTCATTCACTCCATTGTATACAACCAATGCATAATATCACATACGTGAAACAGTAAATGATCCCCATATATATATTTTGTGCTGAACCAGCACTCATCAGTTGATCTGGATGGTCACCTTCCACAAATATGATCAAAGGAAACTTGAAAGTCTGGGTTCAAATTTCCTCTAATTACATCTAGCTTAGAGTATATATACTATACATGTACTTAAATATTATGTATTCAACCTGTATTCTACTCATCTCTCTTCTGAGTATTTAAATAAGCTTAAGGTCCTACCTATGAGGGATCAGAATGACTTACGGTCAACAAGGATATGACAACAAAATTTGGCAGTCAAGGGCTTTGAATATGCCATTATTAGATTTTCAATGATATGAGTGACTGAGGAGTTGGAGAGTACAGAGGATTTAAGCCTATCCATCAAAGTTTGAAAATTTGCGATCTTAATATAAACTAAGCACTTTATATATATATGTGTGTGTGGGGGAGATAATGATCTAACACAACTGATGAGTGCTGGTTCAATATGAAATATATATATATATTGAAGATCATTTTCTCATGTATGTGGTAGTGTGCATTGGTTATATAAGGTGGAGTGGATGACTAAAGGGATTTTGAAAGTCTGGGTTCAAATCCCCTCTGATTATATCTAGCTTAAAGTATATATACCATACCTATACTTAAATAGTAATAGTATTATTATTATTATTATTATTATTATTATTATTATTATTATTATTATTATTATTATTATTATTATTATTATTATTATTATTATTATTATTATTATTATTATTATTATTATTATTAGTTATAATGTATTTTATATATAAAAATATTTGCTTTAAAAACTTTGAAAAAGTCAAACCTTTTATACTCTAGCTTATATTATATATATAATATTTAATGCTTTTGATTTTATAATATATAATTTATAAATATATTTTAAATTTTACATTTTGTGATTGAAATATTTTTTTCTAAGTGAATGAAATCTAGCTCGTATGTTGAACGATTTATAATTTTTATACTGAAAAATTTCAACAAGTTAAAACTTAAATTTTTTATATAGATTTAGATAGGCTTTTCATATTTTTATGATAACTATTTTGTATAATATTTTAGAATTTATATTTATAAATATTGGAACATTTAAAATTTTCTGCTTTATATATATATATATATTAGATTGTGCACATACAATTTGTTTTCTCTTAGAAATATATATATATATATGTATATTGGTTTAACATTCATACAAAAATTACCAATGTTAAAAGATTTAACAATTCATCAGTTTAAGTTATCAATAACTTTTTGATTAAAGCCACAGTCTGTAAAATGCTAGTTTTCCTATGCAAGAAAAACTTTTGTTAAACTTTAAATGGTAACTAAACATATATATATGTGTGTGTGTGTGTGTGTGTAGACTGATTTCATAGAAAACTCTTAATAATCTGAGAGATAGAATACAGAACATTATTTATTTAATTAATTTATACATTTTAAATTATTTATATTATAATTTATATTTATTTGATATTCTCAATTTCATAGCTATATTAAATAACATTTTAAAATATGGTATTACATCCAGAGATTTTCTGATTTCTTACTGAAACAAAGATATAAATTGATATATTAATTTAGATAATTTATACAAACTACAGTTATTTAAACTAGCATTTGAAAATAGTATTCACTTTGATTAATCCTTTTATATATATATTATCAATAGATGGAGCTTCACCAAGACCTCCAAACAAGCGTATTTTTGTTTACATAAACGTTTATGTAAACAAAAATACGCTTGTTTGGAGGTCTTGGTAAAGCTCCATCTATTGATCATAAATACAAGCGATAGCAAGTTTACATATATAAAACTTGTTTTTGTTTTTCATATATATATATATATGTGTGTGTGTGTGTGTGTTAAAAGGAGGTTGCCTTGACAATGGTTTGAAATTGCTATTGATATTGGGATTGTCAAAATGTTTATTGGTTTTAATGATACATATATATTTAAATAAAATATGTGTTAGAATCATATATATTAAGTTAAATAATTTTACTTTTGGGAAATGTATGTATTCAAGCACAAGTGCGTGTGTGGCACAACTGCTCCCAAAAGCTGTCAATACAAATACAAAAAGCTAACTAAAAATATTAAAACAGCTGAGCGCTTTCAGAGGATCTTGCCTTCATAATCATAGCTTGCTTATGTTTAAATTTATGCGAATATGCTAATTCCATATCATGGCCATCAAATCGTTGGAAATCAGATGCCATACACACCCCCAATCTCACACACCCACAGCACATAAATTATCAGGTCTAGCATCTTTTTTGCATAGAAACAGATTGTTGTGTAAAATCGAGGCAGATGCAAAAACAAATGTAGCAGAATATAGAAATGATCTACTGAATTTAGGCTTCAGACAATCCATCATCGACAAAAAAATCTCACACATTCAGAATAAACCTCTCAACTCTCACGCCACACAGGATAAACCCAGATTATTACTTCCATACATACCCAATTTACACAAGAAACTACATTCCATCCTTAACAACAAATATCAGCTCTGTTTTCGAACCCCCCCAAATTCTAACAATCTAATTAACAATACCAAAGATCAAACTCCACTGTTACAGACCCCCTATACAGTATATAACATTGCTTGTCCAAATAACTATTGCAAAGGCACATATTATGGGGAAAGCAGAGCATCTTTGGCCACACGATTGGCACAACACAAGTATTCGTACAATAGAGCTTGCAACGATCCTTCTACTTATTCAGTTTTTTATCAGCACCAGTGCACAAGTCACCATGAGTGCATTCTGGACAATCCTACCATCGTATGTAGAGAGAGACATGACCTAAAAGAAAGATCAAAGAGGCTTTATTTATCTCTTGCGACAGCGATGCCATAAACAGGAAGGACACGTGTTTTTCTCTATCAAAAAGATGGAATTAGCATATTCGCATAAATTTAAACGTAAGCAAGCTATGATTATGAAGGCAAGATCCTTTGAAAGCGCTCAGCTGTTTTAATATTTTTAGTTAGCTTTTTGTATTTGTATTAACAGCTTTTGAGAGCAGTTGCGCCGCACACGCACTTGTGCTTGAATCATATATATTATATAATCAATCTTGTAATTAATTAAAGATATTGTTATAATCTTAGCTCTTTATTCTCAAGTCAAGATTTTTTTAATATATGAGATCGATGATACTATGATTAAATAATGTATTGACTTCATGTTTTTACAAGCTGAGAGAATTATTGATTCTACTGACTGAATTCTGTAACTGGGGTTATGATGGCTATTGATTCATTTATAGGCTTATTCATTAATCCCCTTGTCCAGAGTAGAGATATGCTATGTAAATGTTTGTTCACTCTGGTGAAGATGTATATAATTAGGATCAGTGTTTAAACATTGTTAAGCATATTTATATGCACACATTTAAAGTTGCTTTGTATTTTACTGTTACAGATTTTCGTATAAGAGATTGATCATTATTCTGTACAAGTTAATTTAAATATCCAGCTTTGTATTGATATAATGTATACAGTCAGTTAAATAGAATCATTTACTCCGCCAGTCAAATTGCACATGGCCTTCCAAGCAACAAATCATATGATTATTATTATTATTATTATTATTACTCAAATATTTTTTAAAAGTTATTGCCTAAATAAATGTTCTGCTCTTTGCAATTTAGTACAAGGGTAGTGTCAGATTCTGGAGTATGGTCCTTGAATTGATTCCTGAGTAGGCACTTCCGGCGCTGAAGGCCATTTGTAATATTTATTTATTTAATAGTAGTCTCTTCATTTTGTATTTCAATAATCGACTATCAAACTCCGCGTTAAATCTATTTATTAAGCGCATTGTACACTTTAAATACCTATTTTCTGTCATTCACAATATAAACTATTCCTTTATTCTTTTATTTCTCTCTATTTTTTTATTCTTATATCTTGTTTCTTTATATATACTTTCCTATTTAATATCTGTTTATCTTCTTTCTTTTTTTTTGTCAGTTTAATATAAAAGTTCATTGTATTAATATTCTTTTTTTTTCTATTTATTCTTATATCTTGTGTTTTTATATATACTTTCCTATTTAATTTCTGTTTATCTTCTTTCTTTTTTTTTTTTGTAAGTTTAATATAAAAGTTCATTCATTTATTTCATTAATACTCTTTTTTTTTCCTCCATCGGTTATTTATTATAAATAATTTCAAATTTCGAACATTTTAATATTTACATTTCTAATAACATATTTCCGTTTATTTTACAAAATATATTTACTCTTTAATTTTTTTTCTTTACAAATAGTCTTTGGTGTTTACGAGTCATTTCTTTACACGGAGTGATTTTATTTTTTTATTTCAAGGTGACTAAAACTTATATTTCATTTATTTTTAAAAGTTTCTCAGCTTTAAACGACCGATTTGCTTTCCATTCTTAATTAAAGTCTTTGATCTTTTATCTGACAACATCTCCTTATGCTTCTATATGCAGTATTGTTAGAACTGCAAATACAAGTTTCAAACTTTTTTGTTTGAATTTCTGATTTAAAATATACAAGTTCTTTTACTTATTTCATTAGTAGCATTTGATTTGAAGCAGGAAATTAAAGGAGAGAAGTTTACAAATAGTAATGGCTTCATTTACTCTCTACATGTTTAAACTCCCAACGATAGGTTAAACATTTATTTCTATAAAGGTAGAAAGAAGAAACCGCGATGTTTGATTGACATATAATTCTTTTTTTAAATAATTCGATTATATATATATAATATTAATAATTATTAAAAAGATTTTCCGTTAATAGTTCTTTAAAAACAAATTATCGGCCATAAAAACCTAGGTGTCATACATTATTGACGCAATCTTCAGGTAACAGCAACATCACGTGATTAAAAATCATTTTATCATACTGAGAGAGCAACAGAAAAAAGTTTATCTTTTATTTCCAGGTAAATTCATAGGCATCTTATATAACGATATGATCATTATTGATTAATTGTCCAATTCACTGCGCCTCTATAAGTTGAAGGTCCAGTTTCTCCACCTTTGCCTCTTCTTTTCACATCATATTCAACAAACTTCTTTATCTTATTTATCCATCCTCACACAATCTATTTCTAGGTCTTTTACAATCTCTTAGAATCCAGATTTAAATCGTGAATTGACCGTTTATTGTCATCTCTTCTAGCAATTTTCCAGTCAAGTCTCGTTTCAGTCTTTACACCTTTTAAATTATGTCAATAATGAAATAATAGTAGTCAGTCTATCATATAAAACCCAAAAAAACTGCATTAGTTGTCTAAGTGTAAAATATTGACTGAAAGATGATGGAGTTGAGATGAGAGAGGATGGTCTGAGTTTTGTGGTGGTAGATGGTCATGGTATGATGGAGATGAGAGAGGATGGTCTTAGTTTCTGTGTTAGTGGATTGGTGATATGATGAAGTTAAAATGAGAAAAGATGATCTGAGTATCTATATTAGTGGGGGGTTGTGCTATGGAATTGGAATAAGAAAAGATGGTTTCTGAGTTTCTGCCCTGGTAGATGTGATACTGTAGAGGTTGAGAGATGATCTGAATTTCTATGCAAGAGAAAATGATCTGAAATTTCTGTGCACATGTGTGATTGTTGTATAACGGAATGGAAATGAGAGAGGATGGTCTGAATTTCTGTGCTGATCGATGATTATGACATGATGGATTTGAGATGAGAGAGAATTGTCTGAATTTCAGTTCTGGTGGATGGTTACAATGTAGTTGAGTAGAGACTAGTTGGTCTAAGTTTCTGTGTTAATAGATGGTTGTGATACGATGAAGCTGACCTGAGAGAGAATGGTCAGAGTTTCTGTGTTGATGAATGGTTGTGATATGATAATGGTCTGAGTTTCTGTGCTATTTGATAAATATGATATAATGGAATGGAGATGAGAGAGGATGGTTTGAGGTTCTGTGCTGGTGGATGATTGTAATATGATAGTATTGAGAAAGGATGGTCTGAATGTCTGTGCTGTAGATGGTTGATATGATGGATTTTAAGATGAGAGAGAATGATCTGAGTTTCTGTGCTGGAGGATGGTTGTTATGTAATGGAGATGGGGGTCTGAGTTTCTTTGTTGGTGGATGACCATGATATGATAGAGTTGATACAGAAGAGGATGGTCCGAGTTTCTTTTCTGGTGGTTGGTTATGATATGATCAGAGTTGAGATGAGAGATGATGGTCTGATTTTCTGTATTGGTGGATGGTTGTGATATGATGGAGTTGAAATGAGAGAGGATGATTTGAGTTCCTATACTGATAGATGTTTCTGATGTGATGAGTTGAGTTAAGAGAGGATAATCTGAGTTTCTGTGCTGATGGACAATTGTGGTAATATGGAGTTGTGATGATATAAAATGATATGAGTTTCTGTATTAGTGCATGGTTGTGATATGATAGAGTTGAAATGACAGGGGATAATCACAGTTCCTCTGCTCATAGATTGTTGTGATATAATGTTGAGATAAGAGAGGATAATCTGAGTTTCTGAGCTGATGCATAGTTGTGATATGATGGAATTAATATGAGAGAGGATGATTTGGGTTTCTGTGCTGATGGATGATTGAAAAAATGATGAAAGTTGAAATGAGAGAGGATAGTATGACTTTCTGTCTTGGTGGGTGGTTGTGATGTGATGGAAATGTGATGAAATAAATGGTTCTGAATTCCTCTTCTGGTCTGATATAATAGAATTGAAATGATGAATACAGAGATAAAAACAAAATTTTTAAAAATAATATCTCCATAATGCAACAGCTACTCATCCCTCTACAAAATGATAAAAGTGTATAAAAACCAATTTTTACCTTATGAGAGTAAAATAATAATAATTCATTACAGTTATGAAAATTCACATTAAATGCTTCCAGGTCATCTGAGAGGTAACGGTCATTCCTGAAATACACAGAATAATCTCAGATTTTATACTGATAAATAATGGTGATATAGTCGAGTTTAAAACATATTGAGCTTCCTGATGAAAATTTTTAAAAATTAGAATATTGTAACCATATGCTTTGCTATGGTTGTATTTGAATTGCTTATTTTATAATTGTTTGCTAATAATAAAAAAAATAAAATTGATTATATAAGATCTATTGTGTAAACAGCTTAGGCATGTTATGTCAGTAGTTATACTTAATTATTATTTTTATTTCAGTAGTCTAAGTTACTATTACTGATAATTTTTATATTTAATTGCATGAAAATATTTAAACAAAAAGTATAATATGAATTTTTTAAAAAAAAACCTTATTCTATTAATTAATAAAGCTGTATCCTTAGACAGGATTTTTCTATGGTTTATATTCCACATCCACAACCTCAGAGATGTGTTTGAATATGCCATTGTATTTTTCGATATAGTAGTTGGGGCTCTGAGTAGCTTTTCCCTCATGAAAATGGAAATTGATAAATTTGCATTTGAAGTATATAGTTGCTTCAGGAACAGTGCTAGTGTATAGGAATGGGATTAATGTATGCATTGTAAAACCAACAAACATATTTTTTTTAAAATTTCATATTTTATAATAGCATAATAAGATGCACACATATATGTTTTATTGTCATCATTATACAGAAGTAATTTGTCCGTAGATTGATAAGGCCATTAAATGCTTCTTTAATAACTTATTATGTAGATATAAGCAAAAATTAGAGTGCCCTGTACATGTGGCTTCTGAAAGAATTTACGATCTTAATGTTTAAATTAACATAATTTCTGATATATTTTTTTTATCTATATCAGGGATATAATATTATCATGACAATGTTCTATAAATAATAAGCTTTCTATCAATTAAGGGTTAAGTTGCTAATTTCATTTAGTGCTTCTCTAAATAAAGAATAAAATCTCAGTATTTCATTTAGTGCTTCTCTAAATAAAGAATAAAATCTCAGTAAATAATTATTCTATAGCCATAGAATAGCGGTTATATTTTATTTGGAAGTGATTCCATATAATAGTAAATTATTATTACTTTAAACCAAAACAGGCAAAACTCTCCATACAATAGTGCCACTCAGTGCAAGCCAAAGTAATCAATGGATGCCAGATGAGCAAGCATAAAAAATGGTGATCATGTGATTTTAAACCAAGTAATAGAACAAAAATAATTAGCTACAGTAAATGTTTTTAGGAAAAAGTAACTAAGTTATAGTTTACAAGAATGTCTAAAACATTGTAAATAAGGGCTTGGTTTAAAAAGGGATGCAATGATTTGCTTTTATAAACGCATCATTTATACCAGTGGTCTTCAACCTTTTCACACCTGCGGACCGGTAAAAATAAGGATAAGGTTTCGCGGACCGGCAAAAATAAGGATAAGGTTTCATGGACCAGCAGAAGTCTATAGATAAATTTTCTTAAAGATGTAAACAGCTTAGCCTTAGATGAAGTTATATATATATATGGAGTTTGTATAATAAAAAACTTTTTTTTTTTTTAATTTTGAATTTTTTTAGAAAAGTAATAAAAAATTTAATTCTATCCCCCCCCCCCCCATAAACATCTGTGATAACTAGAAAAACAAATTAATTTATGTATGACTGATTAGATTTTGTTCTGTTTCTTTTTTTTAAATCAGGTAAAAGTGCGATGAAAAAAATAAATAAAAATTGTTTATATTAATTAAAAGTTTAAAATCTTATTATTTTGTTATTAAAACTTTCTTGCCAGTCTATCGCGGACCAGCAAAAAACTTCTACGGACCGGCACCGGGCCGCGGACCGGTGGTTGAAGACCACTGATTTATACCATAGTCGATGTTTCGCCAAGGACCTTCATGTAAAAATGTTATCTTATTAATTATGTGTAAAGTGAACAAATTTAATTGTTAATAAATTTATTTTCATTACTATTAAATTTTAATCTGTGTCTTTTTATGGTTTATTGGTTCATTAATTGTTAATTATGTTATAGAAATATTTATTCAAATCGGTTATAATACAGATCCAAAGTTGAAAACGCAAAATTGCATTACAATGGCAGTCCTAAAGACCGGAATTGAATTCAAATTAACATTATTTGTTTGTTTTACTTTAAAAATTAAATTAATTTAAGACTGCATATTATTTAAATTATTATATCGATGAGAAGTATATATTATTTTGAAGATGATTTTAAAATTGCATCTGTTGATGAGTATCAGAATGGCATAGAAGGTACCCTTTCCATTCTTGGTATTCAAATATCATCCTAGGTAAAGACTTTGTTCTTCTAAATTGTATTGTTTCATGCTTATATTATTTAAATTTAATATATCTTTAATTATCATGAATATTCATCACATGATCACATTTCCTATACTAGCACATTAATTGTTGATAAACAGAGCAAAACTCTCCATGCAGTATTGCCACCTGTGCTAAACAGAGTAATCAATGGATGCCAGAAGGCTTGTGCATAAAATCCCTATCTAATGCCTACTCATCCAATATCCCCAGACTAGTTTCTGGCTTGTGGCCTTCGTCAGTGAGGAGCTTTGGATCTGAGAGCACTGCATCTAGATCTTAGGATCTAATGCAACCCTCTAGCAACCATCTTTTATCTCTACTTAACTACAAAACTATGAGAATGAAATTGGAAAACACAAAAAATATTTTCAATCTAAGCTCAATAGCTTATATAGTTATATGGGTCTGAACTCAGTTCAGCACCCATACATTTTGGTGTCTTTGGCTCTTTTACAACCATAGCCACCACTATCCTATTAGGCAGGATTGGTGTTAAACCATTAAGCATCACATGATCACATTTCCTATACTAGCACATTAATTGTTGATAAACAGAGCAAAACTCTCCATACAGTATTGCCACCTGTGCTAAACAGAGTAATCAATGGATGCCAGAAGGCTTGTGCATAAAATCCCTATCTAATACCTACTCATCCAATATCCCCAGACTAGTTTCTGGCTTGTGGCCTTCATCAGTGAGGAGCTTTAGATAGGGATTTTATGCACAAGCCTTCTGGCATCCATTGATTACTCTGTTTAGCACAGGTGGCAATACTGTATGGAGAGTTTTGCTCTGTTTATCATGAATATTGTTATTATGGTACATTAGGACACATTAACTTATAAGGGAAGTATATGTTTACTATAGTCTACTAGAATGTCATTCAATTATTCAATAATATGAGAAAACAAAATATACGCAATTTGTTTTATTAATAACCTTGAGATCAATTTATCAATATTATTACATGATTTTACGATTACCTGAATTATATCTATGTAGCATTATTGAATTAATTTTATTGTGCTATAAGAAAAGTACATTAACTCTTACTTTCCAAGAGTCAGATCAGATCATGGCAATAATTGATGTTTTAATAAAGTGATTCGGGTAGATATTTATCTTTATTTCTGAGCTGCAATTTATTTACATTTATTTCAAAATGGCATCTTACGATTTTCTTGCTAGGATTATTCATTTTTACTTTTGGTTAGAATATATATATATGATAAACAAAAATGCAAGTTAAAAAACTTGCTAACGCTTGTATTTATGTCCACAGATGGCATTCTACCAAAAACGCCCATCAAGCGTATGTTTTGTTTACATAAACGTCAGAGTAGTTAGTATTCACTATCTCTAACTATAATTCCACTTTCAGATCATGATTTCAAGCTATTTGCTATCGTCAGTGAAAGACAGGAATAAAGAAACTAGATCTAAATACAAACTCTGAGCGTTTATGAAACAATTTCTATTCAGCTTGCAAGCGTGAATTTTTTAGACACGTAATATCTTCAAACTCAGCATAGCAAACCAGATAGCTATATGGGTCTGATCTCAGTTCAGCATCACCACATAGTAGAAGCCTCTGCAATCTATATCATTGCAAGAAAGACCTCAAAGGTACATTTATGATAAACAAAAATGCAAGTTAAAAAACTTGCTAACGCTTGTATTTATGTCCACAGATGGCGTTCTACCAAAAACGCCCATCAAGCGTATGTTTTGTTTACATAAACGTCAGAGTAGTTAGTATTCACTATCTCTAACTATAATTCCACTTTCAGATCATGATTTCAAGCTATTTGCTATCGTCAGTGAAAGACAGGAATAAAGAAACTAGATCTAAATACAAACTCTGAGCGTTTATGAAACAATTTCTATTCAGCTTGCAAGCGTGAATTTTTAGACACGTAATGTCTTCAAACTCAGCATAGCAAACCAGTTAGCTATATGGGTCTGATCTCAGTTCAGCATCACCACATAGTAGAAGCCTCTGCAATCTATATCATTGCAAGAAAGACCTCAAAGGTACATTTATGATAAACAAAAATGCAAGTTAAAAAACTTGCTAACGCTTGTATTTATGTCCACAGATGGCGTTCTACCAAAAACGCCCATCAAGCGTATGTTTTGTTTACATAAACGTCAGAGTAGTTAGTATTCACTATCTCTAACTATAATTCCACTTTCAGATCATGATTTCAAGCTATTTGCTATCGTCAGTGAAAGACAGGAATAAAGAAACTAGATCTAAATACAAACTCTGAGCGTTTATGAAACAATTTCTATTCAGCTTGCAAGCGTGAATTTTTTAGACACGTAATGTCTTCAAACTCAGCATAGCAAACCAGATAGCTATATGGGTCTGATCTCAGTTCAGCATCACCACATAGTAGAAGCCTCTGCAATCTATATCATTGCAAGAAAGACCTCAAAGGTACATTTATGATAAACAAAAATGCAAGTTAAAAAACTTGCTAACGCTTGTATTTATGTCCACAGATGGCGTTCTACCAAAAACGCCCATCAAGCGTATGTTTTGTTTACATAAACGTCAGAGTAGTTAGTATTCACTATCTCTAACTATAATTCCACTTTCAGATCATGATTTCAAGCTATTTGCTATCGTCAGTGAAAGACAGGAATAAAGAAACTAGATCTAAATACAAACTCTGAGCGTTTATGAAACAATTTCTATTCAGCTTGCAAGCGTGAATTTTTTAGACACGTAATGTCTTCAAACTCAGCATAGCAAACCAGATAGCTATATGGGTCTGATCTCAGTTCAGCATCACCACATAGTAGAAGCCTCTGCAATCTATATCATTGCAAGAAAGACCTCAAAGGTACATTTATGATAAACAAAAATGCAAGTTAAAAAACTTGCTAACGCTTGTATTTATGTCCACAGATGGCGTTCTACCAAAAACGCCCATCAAGCGTATGTTTTGTTTACATAAACGTCAGAGTAGTTAGTATTCACTATCTCTAACTATAATTCCACTTTCAGATCATGATTTCAAGCTATTTGCTATCGTCAGTGAAAGACAGGAATAAAGAAACTAGATCTAAATACAAACTCTGAGCGTTTATGAAACAATTTCTATTCAGCTTGCAAGCGTGAATTTTTTAGACACGTAATGTCTTCAAACTCAGCATAGCAAACCAGATAGCTATATGGGTCTGATCTCAGTTCAGCATCACCACATAGTAGAAGCCTCTGCAATCTATATCATTGCAAGAAAGACCTCAAAGGTACATTTATGATAAACAAAAATGCAAGTTAAAAAACTTGCTAACGCTTGTATTTATGTCCACAGATGGCGTTCTACCAAAAACGCCCATCAAGCGTATGTTTTGTTTACATAAACGTCAGAGTAGTTAGTATTCACTATCTCTAACTATAATTCCACTTTCAGATCATGATTTCAAGCTATTTGCTATCGTCAGTGAAAGACAGGAATAAAGAAACTAGATCTAAATACAAACTCTGAGCGTTTATGAAACAATTTCTATTCAGCTTGCAAGCATGAATTTTTTAGACACGTAATGTCTTCAAACTCAGCATAGCAAACCAGATAGCTATATGGGTCTGATCTCAGTTCAGCATCACCACATAGTAGAAGCCTCTGCAATCTATATCATTGCAAGAAAGACCTCAAAGGTACATTTATGATAAACAAAAATGCAAGTTAAAAAACTTGCTAACGCTTGTATTTATGTCCACAGATGGCGTTCTACCAAAAACGCCCATCAAGCGTATGTTTTGTTTACATAAACGTCAGAGTAGTTAGTATTCACTATCTCTAACTATAATTCCACTTTCAGATCATGATTTCAAGCTATTTGCTATCGTCAGTGAAAGACAGGAATAGCTTGAAATCATGATCTGAAAGTGGAATTATAGTTAGAGATAGTGAATACTAACTACTCTGACGTTTATGTAAACAAAACATACGCTTGATGGGCGTTTTTGGTAGAACGCCATCTGTGGACATAAATACAAGCGTTAGCAAGTTTTTTAACTTGCATTTTTGTTTATCATAAATGTACCTTTGAGGTCTTTCTTGCAATGATATAGATTGCAGAGGCTTCTACTATGTGGTGATGCTGAACTGAGATCAGACCCATATAGCTATCTGGTTTGCTATGCTGAGTTTGAAGACATTACGTGTCTAAAAAATTCACGCTTGCAAGCTGAATAGAAATTGTTTCATAAACGCTCAGAGTTTGTATTTAGATCTAGTTTCTTTATTCCTGTCTTTCACTGACGATAGCAAATAGCTTGAAATCATGATCTGAAAGTGGAATTATAGTTAGAGATAGTGAATACTAACTACTCTGACGTTTATGTAAACAAAACATACGCTTGATGGGCGTTTTTGGTAGAACGCCATCTGTGGACATAAATACAAGCGTTAGCAAGTTTTTTAACTTGCATTTTTGTTTATCATAAATGTACCTTTGAGGTCTTTCTTGCAATGATATAGATTGCAGAGGCTTCTACTATGTGGTGATGCTGAACTGAGATCAGACCCATATAGCTATCTGGTTTGCTATGCTGAGTTTGAAGACATTACGTGTCTAAAAAATTCACGCTTGCAAGCTGAATAGAAATTGTTTCATAAACGCTCAGAGTTTGTATTTAGATCTAGTTTCTTTATTCCTGTCTTTCACTGACGATAGCAAATAGCTTGAAATCATGATCTGAAAGTGGAATTATAGTTAGAGATAGTGAATACTAACTACTCTGACGTTTATGTAAACAAAACATACGCTTGATGGGCGTTTTTGGTAGAACGCCATCTGTGGACATAAATACAAGCGTTAGCAAGTTTTTTAACTTGCATTTTTGTTTATCATAAATGTACCTTTGAGGTCTTTCTTGCAATGATATAGATTGCAGAGGCTTCTACTATGTGGTGATGCTGAACTGAGATCAGACCCATATAGCTATCTGGTTTGCTATGCTGAGTTTGAAGACATTACGTGTCTAAAAAATTCACGCTTGCAAGCTGAATAGAAATTGTTTCATAAACGCTCAGAGTTTGTATTTAGATCTAGTTTCTTTATTCCTGTCTTTCACTGACGATAGCAAATAGCTTGAAATCATGATCTGAAAGTGGAATTATAGTTAGAGATAGTGAATACTAACTACTCTGACGTTTATGTAAACAAAACATACGCTTGATGGGCGTTTTTGGTAGAACGCCATCTGTGGACATAAATACAAGCGTTAGCAAGTTTTTTAACTTGCATTTTTGTTTATCATAAATGTACCTTTGAGGTCTTTCTTGCAATGATATAGATTGCAGAGGCTTCTACTATGTGGTGATGCTGAACTGAGATCAGACCCATATAGCTATCTGGTTTGCTATGCTGAGTTTGAAGACATTACGTGTCTAAAAAATTCACGCTTGCAAGCTGAATAGAAATTGTTTCATAAACGCTCAGAGTTTGTATTTAGATCTAGTTTCTTTATTCCTGTCTTTCACTGACGATAGCAAATAGCTTGAAATCATGATCTGAAAGTGGAATTATAGTTAGAGATAGTGAATACTAACTACTCTGACGTTTATGTAAACAAAACATACGCTTGATGGGCGTTTTTGGTAGAACGCCATCTGTGGACATAAATACAAGCGTTAGCAAGTTTTTTAACTTGCATTTTTGTTTATCATAAATGTACCTTTGAGGTCTTTCTTGCAATGATATAGATTGCAGAGGCTTCTACTATGTGGTGATGCTGAACTGAGATCAGACCCATATAGCTATCTGGTTTGCTATGCTGAGTTTGAAGACATTACGTGTCTAAAAAATTCACGCTTGCAAGCTGAATAGAAATTGTTTCATAAACGCTCAGAGTTTGTATTTAGATCTAGTTTCTTTATTCCTGTCTTTCACTGACGATAGCAAATAGCTTGAAATCATGATCTGAAAGTGGAATTATAGTTAGAGATAGTGAATACTAACTACTCTGACGTTTATGTAAACAAAACATACGCTTGATGGGCGTTTTTGGTAGAACGCCATCTGTGGACATAAATACAAGCGTTAGCAAGTTTTTTAACTTGCATTTTTGTTTATCATAAATGTACCTTTGAGGTCTTTCTTGCAATGATATAGATTGCAGAGGCTTCTACTATGTGGTGATGCTGAACTGAGATCAGACCCATATAGCTATCTGGTTTGCTATGCTGAGTTTGAAGACATTACGTGTCTAAAAAATTCACGCTTGCAAGCTGAATAGAAATTGTTTCATAAACGCTCAGAGTTTGTATTTAGATCTAGTTTCTTTATTCCTGTCTTTCACTGACGATAGCAAATAGCTTGAAATCATGATCTGAAAGTGGAATTATAGTTAGAGATAGTGAATACTAACTACTCTGACGTTTATGTAAACAAAACATACGCTTGATGGGCGTTTTTGGTAGAACGCCATCTGTGGACATATATATATATATGTGTGTGTGTGTATGTTTTAAATAGGGTTCCTAGAAGAAATAAGGTTAAACAATGAAACATTACATGATCACCATTCTTTATATTTACACAAGCTGTTTTCACAGAGGCAAAACTTTCCATACAGTAGCACCACTCAGTGCAAGTCAGAGTAATTAATGGATGCACGAAGGTTTGGACATAAAATCCCTATCTAGTGCCTACTCATCCAATTAAAGCCACAAGCTAGAAACAAGTCTGGGCATATTAAATGAGTAGGCACTAGATAGGGATTTAAGCGCAAACCTTCCTGCATCCATTGATTACTCTGGCTTGAACCGAGTGTCGCTACTGTATGGAGAGTTTTGCTTCTGAGAAGAAATAATAATTTAGATAAGCTTCCTATAAGGAATACAAACTGGTTGATGTTTGAAACAAATTTTATTTATTTGTAAATTATTTATTATCAGTTTTATTTAAGATTGATATTTATGAAAAAAAAAATTATAACAAAGACAACATTGTGAACAATTTTGGGCATGAAATTTGACAATCTGAAATAAAATGTTAAATTAAATATTTTTATGGATTTACTACTGATGTAAATAGCATGCGGGATTATTTCCACATAAGGAACTAGACATATGGTTTAGTGATGCTGTTGCTAGGAAACCATAAATTACTGCTAACAGTCCCAGTGCTAAACCATTAGCTTTATTTGTTTGTAATTAAACTTAAGACAAAAAAGTTACTACTGGATATTACATCAAAGTAATTTAGCCTTAGAACAATTATTAATAATGGATGGTTTCCTAGTAACATCATTGCTAAAACGTATCTCTAGTTAATTACATTAATAATGGATGGTTTCCTAGCAACATCATTGCTAAAACGTATCTCTAGTTAATTACATTGAAACAATTCTACATTTTATTTTGTTTACATATAACACTTCATTGGTTTATTAGGTAAAAGAAATATTCTCAAACCAAAGCATAAGGTAAGAATTATTTTAGAAAAAAGATCAGACCATCTTTTCTCTTTAGACTTATTTTTTAATATGAGCTTTATCTGAAGCACTTTGGCCAGGAAACATGAATTTTGAATCAGTTATAGTTTTTAACATTATTTTAAAATTGATTTATATAATTTAATTGCTGTTGAGATTTTTCCACAATTTAAACATTGTCAATACCAATACAAAGAGTTAAATATGTAAATATAAGACATTTCCAGAGTTTAACATTATATAATATTTTGAGATTAATTCTTAAACTACTGATTTATTAGGTATGTGAAATACTTTCCAGCCAAAGCATAAGACAATAATTTTTTCAGCGAAAAAAATTAGACTGCTTTCTTATTTTATCTAAAAAAAATCTACACCTATCCTTTGATTTGAGGGTCTTTGGACAAGATAGCTGCAAAAAGACAATTGTTGGAGACAATAAAATGACAAAATTTGCAATATTTTACACATATAGCTAGGTATCATGTTCAATATGGGGAATGAATCAAGAGGAAGAGAATGACCAAGATTATCATGGGTGGATAACATTATGGAATGAATAGGATTGACAATATTGGAAACACACTGCAAAGCAAAGAAAAAAAAGAACAATCCAGAGGCACTTCAACCACACTGCCACTCATCATTGAATTGATGAATCAAATGAATGATGATGATTATTATTATTTAAAATAACTTTTTATTCTCCTCTTAAATTAAATACAATTTTTTCTGTATTAAATGGTTATAAACTTAAATAGTGGACAATTTGTATTTAACTTGGTTAAAGCAAGAAAAATTGCATGAAGAGAAGAAGAATATGAAATAGAGAATAAAAGAAACTACTTTTATTAATAAAGGAAGCAATTTGTTTAATGGACAATAATGTAAAAATTTATGAGGCATGGGAAATAATTCCAGAATAGTGCATTGTGGGAGCTAGTTTTTTTATCCATCGTGTGTTTGAAACCAATATTGATCACGTTATAATGATTAAAAGCGGGTCTGCAATTTATTTATTATTTTGTATTAAACTTTTAAAATGACCACGTTCTATTTATTTGTTTATTATACATAATGATTATGCGCCATTAAACAAATACGATTGTGTAAAACATAATAGAAACCCTTTATCCAGAATTCAATCTTCTGCCTGAACAAGTTCATCAACTATATATCAGTCCCTGCTACAATCATTTTATAAAGTATAATTAAACTTTATATAAATAAGTGTGTATATAATTTTCAAAAGTTTCTTGAACATTATTTGAAATTATTTAAATTTATAGCAATACTTAACTCCAACATTTTCTCTCGGAAAATAACTAAATAAATAAAAAATTAATAATTATTTTGTCCCTTTAAAAATTTTCTTAATGATAGCATTTAAGTTTGCTAATGTTACCAATTTTCTTACGTCTTCAACTTTCTAATATGAGCGAACTTTCTTCAATAATATGATCGATTTGCTTTCAGCATACATCCACACATTTAATCTTCTACATTAGGTTTTCCTAATTATAGCAATTAAATTCTGATCAATATTTTACATCAGTGTTTAAATTTGGTTTTCAATTTTTAATCACGACTACGTCTTTCCATTGGAAGGTTAATTTTTCATGTAACGCTTTAAGAGTTGCGTAAAGAGATTTCATTGATTTATTACCAATCAGACTATTTTTTAATGTATAGAAATTAAATATTATTTAATGAACTTTATATGTTATTAATACTGCAATAATATATTACATTCTAGACACGAACGATATAATAAAATTTATTTACAAAAAACATTGGCCTTTTTAGATGCAATTTTTTAGGGAGGAAGTGGCTATAATTTTTTTTCAACATTTAAATTAATTTGTAAATAATATTAATAAATGATTTAATGTTTTTCTCTTTCTCTAATTTGATAAAGTAATTAAGAATATGATAGTTTCTTTTCTTAAATGTATTTTGCTTCTGTACATTAAATTCTTGCCTCAAAGCAGGTTAAAGCTAATATTTTATAATTAACATCAATAATTAAGTGTTAAAGAAGCTAACATTTTTCTCTCACAACATTGATGCCCTCTAGTGTGAAGTTTAGTAATAAATCTCTATCCATTGCTGTCCTATCCAATATCCCTATACTAGTTTCCTGATTATGGTTTTCATCAATGAGAAGCTTTGGATCTTGAGTTAATGCATCCAGATTTTTATGAACTAATGCGTCTTTTTTCTAGTAAACATCACTTAATATACATATAGAATCAGGAAAATGGAGATCATGTGATATTTCAGTGATAGAACCATGAGATATTTTATTAGTTACTCTCTTTAGTGAACTATAATTTTAATTTTTACTGTATTCATTTGGATTTTTACTACTGTCTATATTGGACAGCTATTTTAATTTTACTCTTAAAAATGAGCTTATTATTTATTTCTATATTAAATGCAAATTTTCAAAAACAATAGAAAAAATAATGTATCTTGTAGTATTGTTTTAATTAAATATAGTTGTTCCCCAATATTTATGTTATTTCACTCTGTGCCTTCATAGATTCCAAAACTCATAGTCAACAATAAATTCTAAAATAACATATATTATTAATACACCCTTAAATATTTTAAATCAATGTATAATGCTTACTGGAATTTGTTTTAAATATATAACTTGACAATCTACTGCTTATAATTAAGAAGCAGTACTATATTTATAAATATATATCTTGATAATCTCATGCATACAATTAAGGAACAATAGTATGGGGTATTATAGAATCTGTAATAGTAGTGGATGGAAAAAATGGCCCCCAATAGTCACATCTTCCTTTTTCTCATCTAAACTAATAAATAGACTGCAACTATGGGTTCATTTTTTTATTTGAAGTAATTTAGACTTTATAACACTAAAAAGCATTGTTTATTAATTGAATACATTAGATTGTCATGGTGCACTCCCCCCACATATATATATTTGTAGAATAAATATTTCTATGGATTATTATTATAATAAAGAATAAAAATGAGGAGATAATATCCATGTGAATAGAGATAACCTTTAACTTTTATGCTACCAAGAAATTGTCAATTACTACTGAGTGACAATTCCTGAAGCTAAATCTGTTTCTTCTTTATGAAATATTATAAACTTAGCTTTCTTTATGCATAGATAAAATTGTAACAATTGAATAAATTCATCTTTTTTATTATTGTTACAATTTTCATTTTATTAAAATTAACCAACATTACATTTTCAATTGACCAGAAATCTTCTTTAGGACTATAAGATATATATAAATAAATACATGATTGCACAAATAGTTTATCATATAAACAAACAACTTAACATTATATCTTTTTATAAATTGACTCATTTTTTATCTTATTCCATATAAACATATAAATGCATACATACCAAATATATATTCATCAATTGTACTCAATTGTACTATACATACATATATTATGCTCCATTTATATACAATATATAAATAAATAATGCATTTATATATAACTTATAGCTCTGAAGAAGATTACTGGTCGGTTGAAATTGTAAGATTGATTAATTTTATTAAAATAAACATTGTAACCATAATAAAAAAGATGGATTTGTTTAATTTCTTAATATATATATATATATATATATATATATATGAATTAACAATTATAGTATATACTTTAGAATTGTGATACTTATGGACAACAATTTAAAAATAGATATTATGTTTTGATAATATAGGAACTATTATCATCACCTATTGAGCCACTGCAGAATGAAGATCACTCCAAGTTATATATAGTATAAAAATAACATCCTAACTCTCAAAATAGGTGTACATTTGTTCCTTTTTTATTCTTTCTTTTTATGATGAAATTCAAAAGATGCAATGAATAATTGATGATCCATTTGAAAAATATCAAGCTACTTCATTACTCAAAAAAGATAGCAGCATCAAATTTGTTCTAATGATTGGTGATCTCACCACCAGGTGTCCCACTTGAACTAAAATTTTGAATTTTACAAATTAACCATTCTGCAATTCAATGTTTTTTTCATCATCCCTTGGTGTAAATTTGAGTTTACAGTTTAACATTTTAATTTTATATTAAAACCTTTTTTCATTATTATGAATCAATAAATTTGACTGAATATTTTTAGAAATATAAGTTTACAAATGAAAAACATCCTAAAAAATCATATTTGTACTTTCTAAATATAGAAAAAAATGAAGCGAAATATGTAATGAGATAATTAGTTTTTCTTCTTGGCTGATTATCATAATGCTATTGGAAAAAGTAAATTAACAAAATTTTTGTTAAATAAATTTCATTTTTTAAACAGCAAGAGTAATTATAAAGTCATCGTAAAGCTATGTAATTCTGTTCTGAAATTAAAATTGCATTTACAATTATAAAAATATCATTAAAGTTCAATGCTACTGTATTTGACCAATACTACTGTATTTGACCAAGCTTAATTATAACAATCATATGTCTGCAGTGTAATATTTATTAGAGGTCTCTCATGCAAGATAGTGACTGCCTTTATCTGTTTTTAACATCTTGTAAAGGGGTGTGCAATCATAAGACATGCGAAAAAGATGGGTGATCACCAAGATGCACATTTCATGTTGAACCACCACTCATCAGTTAGTCTAGATCCTAATCTCTTGCACATATTATTTATTATCGTTCAGTATATGTAAATAGCCAACTGCTACAGATTAATTTACAATTGTCAAACTTTATGCCCTCACAACTTTGACACAAACCACATGATTGTACTTTTGATGAATAATATTTCTGCAGTCTAATTTGTCATGTAAAAAATTATCTGAAGATGACTGCGAGGAACAGTCGAAACTGTAATTATGATAATAAATATTTTTTTGCTTAAAAGGTGTAAGAAGTCTGTAATTATTTTAAAAAGATATATTGTTGTATATTCTCATATAAGTTAAGGACTGATTTGTATTCTCTTTTAATGCCTTGTGAAGGGGTCTAATTTTAAACATATGATCAAAGATGTCTGGGCTAACTGATGAGTGCTAGGATGAAATATGCATATTGGGGATCATACATCTTTTTCACCTGTCTTTGGTCATATGTTTATGATTACATTCCTTTACAAGATGTTAAAAGTGGATAGAAATAAGTCTCTCATTTGCATGAAGTGGTGTAGTAAAAATTATTTTAAATTATTCATTACGTGAATAATCTCTAGTCTAATGAATGACTAATAAAAATGTTTAATAAAACAATCATAGATTCTTTTTTTTTATTCTTTTTTAATTTTTTGACATGTATTTTTAAATGTGAAACATATTTTTAAAAAAATCTAACATAAATATATTTCTTTTATAAAAATTACTATGCAAATATTTTTGTAAAAATAATCGTAAATACTTAAATAAACTATAAAATTATGGAATCGTTTTTATTTATTGCTAACAATATGTAAAAAGAAGTTTATATGTTTCTTCATATCTCAAAGATCAAAAACTCTACCAATCAGCAACATTCTAGGTCTGTGATACGATGTGATGTGATGTATTGTGGCTTCTCCTTAAGCGAAGTCAAGAATATCTCAGCAATTATGCCCAGATAAACCTGTTAGCCACTTTATTTTCCATTCCCCACTCTAAGTCTTCCCATGATCTGCCCCATACCATTTCCACAACATAATCTTTATCAACTCTATGGCCTTTACATCTAAATCCCCCTTATCTTTCGGCAAACCCAGTATAAAAACCAATAACTCACTTTCTGTATAGTCACTTTGTTCATACCTATTCTCCCATAACTTCATTATCTGTACCCTTTCTGTTTTCAAGCATTTACATTCAATTAACAGATGCCTAATATTTTCTATTCCTTCCTTACATAATTTACAAACTAAATCACCATATTTTCCGACTTATATGTATATTCTCTTGTTGCTAAAGATCCCATTCGAGCCTTAAACAATAAACTACTTTCCTTACTATTATCATATATTAACTCACACCTAATATTCTGTTTATTTCTATATATATTTAAACTTTTTTTACTCTCCATACTATTTCTCCATCTCTCTATCTCCCTATTCTTTATTAATAAATCTATTCTTTTATCTTATTCCTTACTACTACACCACTCAACAATCCTCTTAACACAATCATCCCATCTTTTGTACAAATATACTGATATAAATTCTTAATCCAAATCTTTTGCATACCACATTACCTTTCTCACCTATCTTGTTACCTGCCCTTTACTCATAACCCAATTAAATACTATTTTGGCTATTCTTTTATTATCCATAAACTGCAATCTACCAAACATTTTCATTACTTTTTGCATCTCTCATATAAAACCTTGACCATCCCACTTCTCCTTGAATTGGCTCCCTTACTGTTCATACATCTGTATTTTTTTCTCTGTTGATAGTTGCCACCTTCAGGTGTTTTTTTGAACTAATAAATCAATATTTACTTCATATCCAATTTTTATAGTCAAATGAAAGTAAAACTAGAACAACAGTGCTAACGATAACTACAGAAGAGGAATTTAAAGCTGAAGTACAGCAGCACCATCTCAGTACTCTGTGGATGCAAGTTATTGCTATCATTGAACTGAAATTTAATTTTTCTTAATTCTTTTGGAACAATAAGAA
This sequence comes from Epiperipatus broadwayi, assembly GCA_028023455.1. Classification (NCBI taxonomy): domain Eukaryota; kingdom Metazoa; phylum Onychophora; class Udeonychophora; order Euonychophora; family Peripatidae; genus Epiperipatus; species Epiperipatus broadwayi. The sequence continues at coordinate 3,842,757 of JAQFVV010000045.1, forward strand.
TTGAAAATGTAGATGAGATGGGAGTGGAGGAGGTAGAATAGTCAGCAAGGAACTTTAATTTCAGAGATGTTTTTCTGGCAGCTGAAGAATTATCCATAAAAGTAAGAAATATACCACTGAATTACCATGCTTTTCTCTATCTATATTTAGCATATGCTAAATAAATCAAAACTATATATGCATATATTTAATTATCATATTTAGACTAGTTTCGGGTCAATGGCCTTTATCGGAGAGGAATTTCAAGCTTTTGCAACTATGCATCAACAGGCACATTTAAGCAGAGAATATCATGTGTCATTTTACTCATCAATACAGCCCCAGAAAAATGGTTTAATAGTTGCTCATGGTTATTATGGAACTAAATGTGGTAATGTATATAAACACAAACATACAATTAACCTGATTGGGTTAAACATCTTGGGTTGTTTAAAGCCAAATAATTGAAAAGCTTTATTGGTCAGGAGTTCATAAAAAGATTGAATTCAGGATGTGCCAGAGGTGGAAATGATCTGTAGATCTTAATCTCCCAGAGTCTGCCATTTTATCACTGTGTCAGACCACACAGGAGATTTTCAAGATTAGATCACCTTTGTAAAAGGATTAAAGATGGCTGCCAAATGTGTAGACAAAAAGTCCAAAGCTCCTCACTGACAAATAGGTAAAGATAAATTTTGTACTGAACATGCAAATCAATGAACCCCAATGTGTTTACATGTTGATTATTTACTCTGTCTAGTTACCATTTTGGGATGCTATCTTTTAACTTCTCGAACAAAGATTTTTTTGAGAAACTTTAATACTCTCTTTATCTTATTAATTATATCTTCTTAATAAACACTATGTGATTTGGTGTGGTTATATAGTAACTGATTGTGGACCTCAAGATCTATGGATCATTTCACACTTCTGTCATTTCTTGTGTTCGATTTCTTATGGACCACTGAGCAATAAACCATTTGGTTACTATTATTATTGTTATATTATTATTATAATGATGTAATAAATAATTGCACTTATTTAAGAGTATCTTTGAGAAAACATTAAGATGTATGTGAAAATCGGATTCAAATTCATCAAAAAATCATTTTTTTTAAAGAAAAAAATCTATTATCATTTATTTGTTTTATATGTCCAAATCAATGAAAATGTTCCCTTATAATAGTACATTTAAAAGCATTATTACTAATTTAACCACTATTCAGCTATTAGAAGTCTTTCCCTTTATAATTTAGTGCAGTAGTAGAGACAGACAGTGGAACTAAGGTCCTTAAATTAGTTCCTCTTTTGGCATTTCCAGTACTTGAACCTATTACGAATTACCAACAAAACCATTTGATTTTTTTTATATCTTATATTACAAATCAAGTTCTGTTGTCTCAAAAACAAATAGTGGAACTATAAATATTGCCATAGTTTATGAAACCCTTCTATAATCCCACAAATCTGATATTTATTTTTTTAATAAATGTTCATTTAATGTTATTGTCACCATGCAAAATGTATAATTATATTTAATTATGATAATATCAACAAATTAAAAATCCTTCTTTTTTTTCTTTTCAAAAACTTTATTTTCTTATCTCAATACTGAACATATGTATAATACAAAACTCCAACGTTTCAATTGTTTTTATCTTCATACAGTCATTTTCAAGGATCTGCAACAACAATATGAAATACATATTTATAAATAAACTTCAATTACATAAATACCTTCATCTTACATTAACATAAACAGTAACCAACATATTAAACATATATAATTATATTTTACTTACATCTCTCTCCCATTGCTATATTTTATTACTCTTTTACATTATTTAATTACAAATCTGTCTTAAAATCATCCAAGAAACTTTTTATACAAATTTAAAAATCAACCCTAATTTCAAATAACCTCCCCCTTTTTAAATCTTTTCTAAAACCCATCAGAAAACTACATTCCTAAACTATAGCTTTAATAATATTAGGGTTGGTTTTTAAATTGTATAAAACGTTTTTTGGATGATTTTAAGACAGATTTGTAATTAAATAATGTAAAAGAAAGAGTAATAAAATATAGCAGTGAGAGAAGGATGTAAGTAAAATATATAAGTATATATGTTTAATATGTTTGTTACTGTTTATGTTAATGTAAGATGAAGGTATTTATGTAATTGAAGTTTATTTATAAATATATATTTCATATTATTGTTGCAGATCCTTGAAAATGACTATATGAAGATAAAAACAATTGAAACATTGGAGTTTTGTATTATATAAATATATATGTTTAGTATTGAGATAAAAAAATAAAGTTTTGAAAAGAAAAAGGAGAAGGATTTTTAATTTGTTGATATTATTGTAGGACATATATATTTTAAAAGAAAAAGTGGATGTACATTTGTTGTGTTATAATATATGATTTGTTTATGATGTGTAATTTTGCTTTGGAGCATATAAAAATATACCAAGAATATTAATTTTGAAATAATTTAAGACTTATCAGTGGGATAATAAAAATATATAATCCAGTATTATGTTAAACTATACGTGTGTACAAGGGTATTTTAAGTTCAATTTATCCAAATCACTTTGAACACTATTTAACAAAAACCTTTTGTTGTACATATATGCACATACATCTACATTTTGACTCTCCTGCAGTCTTCTTCAGAGGCCATTTTTTAACAAAAACTCCTTATTGTACATATATATATCTATGTTTTGACTGCAGGACATCAAGTAGGTGTATGTATATATGTACAATAAAAGGTTTTTTCTAGAGAAGAAGACTGCAGGATAGTCAAAATGTAGGTGTATGCTAAAAAGTGCAAAGTGATTTGGATAAATTGGTTTTTTTTCTGTGTCATAGCATCAGCTGGGAAGCAAACTCACTAACCAGGGACAACAGCTTGTAAGGCTGCTGTGCTGACCTCTTGTCCACCAATGCTTGATTGGATAAATTGGATTTATATGCGCTATATAAAATAATTGATTTATTTACATAAGATATTATAGCAAAAATAAAGAAAATGGTGATTTTGGTATTTTAAGTTATTTCCAGTGATTTGCATGTGCAGTTTTTTAAATATTTTGCTTCTGTATTTATATCAAATCATAAACATCCACAGTGATGACCAATTTACTAATCTGGAATTACTGGATAAGTAGACATTAGATAGTTACTATGGCTTGCACTGGGTGGCACTACTGTATGGAAAGCATGGCTGTTTTAATACAGAATATTATTGATGCTTTAAAGAAATATTAGACTTATCAATATAATTGCTTTGAAAGAAATTAATTTGAAAACAAATTTGTATGATTGAGTAAACAAAGTACCCTGCAGGGACTTGTAAAGAGGTGTAAATTTTTCATTTAGACCAGAAATGAAAAAAATATTTGATTACAAAACATACACTTATAGCTTTCTTAGAGATTAATTCACGTAATCTATCCTTTTTATTATTTTAGATGCAGTATTCATATCAACAGGGATTAAGTCAATAAACATCACATGACCACCACTTTTTATGCTTGCTTATAACTGTTGTAAAACAGGCAAAACTCACTATACGAATTGCCACACACAGCAAGCTAGAGTAATCAATGGATGCCAGAAGTCTTGTGCATAAAATACCCATCTAGTGCCTACTCATCCAATATCCAGAAACTAGTCTGGGGATATTGGATGAGTAGGCACTAGATGGGGATTTTATGCACAAGCCTTCTGGCATCCATTGATTACTCTAGCTTGCTGTGTGTGGCAATACGTATAGTGAGTTTTGCCTGTTTTATCAACAGGGATTGTTATTTATTATAATTTTTGTACTTCAAACTTTCTAATACTTTTTAATAATTAATCAGCAGCTAATATATATTATATTTTTCATATATTTGAACTTGCAATGTATACATTTGTATTTGTGGTATCCTGTTTTTCTGTTCACTAATTGTGTGAATTCGAAACTAATATTATTTTACATAAAATCTTATTATTAGTTTAAGTTCACCTTGTTTATTTATCATTATTAACAGGATTAAATAATGTGGAAGTTCTGAAAATTCCCAGCAAACTATACGTAAAATGGTCAGTAAAAGGAACATGTAAAATGAATCCATCTACACTTTAGATTTGAACATATATAAGCATACTATTTACTGACATACTTATACACAGAGTGTAAGCTATATGTAGTAACATAATTTCAAGAGAACTATAAGCTATTAGCTTTGAACATGTATAGGCACAGCATTTATTGATTATAAAACAGGCAAAACTCTCCATATGTATTGCCATCATATGTATTGTGTACGTATTGATCATGTGATGTTTATTTACTGATATACTTAACACAGAATGTGAGTTATATATACTAACGTAATTTCAAGACAACTATAAGCTATTAACTTTGGTTGTATATAAGCGTACCATTTACTGACATACTTACATGCAGAGCATGAGTTATATGTATAACATAATTTCAAGAGAACTATAAGCTATTAGCTTTAAACATATATATAGGCATATCGTTTACTGATGTACTTAACGCAGAATGTGAGTTATATGTAGTAATGTAATTTCAAGAGAACTATAAGCTATACCATTTACTGACATAATTAGATGCAGAACATGATTTATATGTAGTAACATAATTTCAAAACAACTGTAAGCTATTAAGTTTGGTCGTATATAAGCATACCATTTATGACATACTTACATGCAGAGCATGAGTTATATGTAGCAATGTAATTTCAAGACAACTGTAAGCTATTAGCTTTGATCTACATAATCATACCATTTACTGACATATACGCAAAGCATGGTACTATTGTAATTTCAAGACAACTACTGTAGAAAATATGCCAATAAATGGTATGCTTATATACAATCAAAGCTAAAATGTAGATGGGCTTATTGTACCATTTACAATTACTGACAGCTAGTTTACATACGGCCTGCTGGGGATTTTTAGTACTTTCACATTATTTCATCTATACTAGAACTTGTAAAAGTTATATTCATTATCACGATTGCAAGTCTAAAAAATATTTGTATTTTTATATTGGACTATTTCCATCATGTCAATGGCAAAAAATCCCATAAGCCAACCTAGTGTGACTATACATAATGTATGGAAACCACTAGTCAACTTTGCTCTTTGGAAAAAGTGGAAAAATCAGGAGAAACTTCATAGATAAGTGTGAGATTTCTACTAACTGTTGCCTTTAGCAGGACAGCTCCGTTGGTTAGAGCATTACCTTAAAATTCAATATTCAAGAATCTAAGGGTCCAGGTTTAAACCCATGCTAGTACTGTCACTGGTCAGGCCAGTAACACCTGAAGAAGAGGAGAAAACTCAAGAATCTAAGGGTCCAGGCTCAAACCCATGCTAGTAGTGTCACTGGTCAGGCTAGCAACACCTGAAGAAGTGGGGAGAATAATACCTCTCGAAACATGCATATACTAACCTGTTTGATGTTCTATTACTAACAGTTAAATGTATTTGGAATATTTAAATAAAAATTAAATTTTTCTAAAAACTTTCAATACACATATATTAGATGGTGGAAATAGTACAATATAAAAATACAAGGAAAACACCATCATCTCAAACCTTCAGAAAAACATTAAAAATATTTCTTTATTTAAATAATCATTTTTAAATTTAAAAATATATGATCAGAAATCCCTTCATATTTCTATTCATAAATGAGCTGTGTGTTTTAAAAGTATGGAGCATTAAGGGTTTAACTTTTATTGCTCTTTTTAGATGCGAGATTTAATTTATCTTTATTTATTGGATTGAAAAGTCATATTTGAAAAGTAGATCTTCATTTTGCACTCTTGCTCTGTTCAAAGGTTTCTCGTTGTCATTTTTAGATTTCTCAGTTAGTTTTCTTATCAATAGAAGGCAATTTCTTTTTACTTTACTTCTCCAAAGTTTCTGATAACTCCAACAGCATTGCTAACGTTTCTGTCTCAATGTTTTTTTTTTTTCCGGATAATAGTTTTGGGTTTTCCCCTCAGTTTCCTGCTATTTTAAGGAAATTCCTTTCAATAGAGTACCAGTTTGCATGTGAGATAATATAAATCCGATCGTGCAACTCAATAATCAGCTAACAATTGACAGCAGAGAAATAAATGGTTAATTTTTTAAAATCTCTACTTGATCTGCCTTGTAATATTAAATGCTGGAGAAAAAAAAACCAATATTTCACCCCCTCAGTGTCAGAGATTTTTGAACAGTGAGTCAGACAGTTTGTTTTATTATTATGAATCGCTGTAGTCTCCTGTTATTTGTATATTTTAATAACTTCCTTTTCCAAATCATTTACTTATAAATCTCACATATCATATTCTCTGCAAATAGGAAATTGGCTCTTTTAATCTATCAGCTGACAGAAAAGATGCTTATATAACGAATTTACATTTTTGCTTACAAAAATATTAATACATATTTATTATATCTGTAAGTATATGCTGCCCTGCGCAGTTTAATACCGTGATATATAGCAGACAGTAGAACTCCTGTTTTGTGGATCGCGGTCTAACTTTTTTATTTCCTGGACTCGAATTTCTTACCAATTTTCGAACAATGAACTATTCGATTATACTATATAGAATGTATGTCCATTTACATTTTATAATGAGCAATTTTAATAGTTCAGTTTTATTTTAGAAAGGACATTATAATTAGTTGATAAAATATTTGTCATTCTAGCTTCAATTTCCCACTACTATATTTTTCTTTATATTTGCGGTCATCACGTGACAACTTTTCATAATCCCTCGTAATTATCCTCTGAATAAAACAGCTTACTCTTTGAAGTTAACTCCTTTGCAGAATGTTGTATAGAAAACATTAATGTGATGTTGATGTGATGTGATGCACTGTGACTGCTCCTTATACGGAGTCAGGAATCTCTCAGCAACAATGCCCAGTGAAACCTGTTTACCACTATACATTCCCTTTCCATTCCCAACTCTTAAGTTTTCCCATATCCTGCTCCATCCCATTTCCACAACATAATCTTTGTCAACTCCATGGCCTTTATATCTAACTTCCCCTTTATCTTTTCCCAAATCCAGCATAAAAATCAATAACCTATTTTCTGTTAAATTAAAACAGGCAAAACTCTCTATACATATTGCCATTCAGTTCAAGCTAGAGTAATCAATGGATGCCAGAAGGCTTGTGCCTACTCATCCAATATCCCCAGACTAGTTTCTGGCTTGTGGCCTTCATCAGTGAGGAGCCTTGGATCTGAGAGCACTGCACCTAGATCTTAGGTGATCATGTGAAGTTTATTGGCTTTAAATCCACTTTCTGCATAATCACTTACCTTATATTTATTCTTCCACAACTTTATTATTTTTATCCTTTCTGCTTTCAAGCATTTACATTCAATTAGCAAATGCCTAATATTTTCTATGCCTTCCTTACACAACTTGCAAACTAAATCACCCGTGTTTTTCCATTTATGTGTATAATCCCCTATTGCTAAAGATCCCATTTGAACCTTAAACAGTAAACTACCTTCCTTGCTATTATCAAAATTAACTCGCACCTAATATTCCGTTTACTTCTATATATATATATTTAAACTCCCTTTTACTCTCCATACTAGTTCTCCATCTCTTCAACTCCCTATTCTTTATTAATGCATCTATTCTTCTATCCCAGTCCTTCCACTATAGAAGATCAAATGACATTTGCACACTCTATTGGCACATTGATTATTTAACAGTTACGTTCATTTACTCTGAACTTAATTCAATTAATATCAAGACCTTTGGATTTGATTCGACTTTTCTTCCATCATTTTCTAAATTGTCCAAGTCAACAAAAAAGAAATATTATTGATCAAATGTTTTTAGAAACTTTCCTATAATAATATAAACACAATACATAAAAAAAAATTATTTTATAGAATATAGTTACATATATATCATAATCCAAATAAATGTGTAAATTAATGGTACTTTGGGATTAGCACTACCATGATGTAATTGTCGACCATAATTATTTTAACTTTGCAAATTATTCTAGCACTTAAAGTTTTTATAATAATTTTGCTGCCTGTGTGTATCTTTCTCCATTGGGTGTGTGTGGGGGGGGTGTGACAGCAGAATGCCATATTTGTGATTATTATAAAAACCCAAAGTTCTAGAATAATTAATTTGCAAAGTTAGAATAATTATGACCGGATGATTACCTCAATGCAGAGCTAATCCAAAAGTTCCAAATTAAATTAGTCAAATAATGTTTAATTTGTTTATAAAGTGTCTGGATTTAGACAGATTGACTATTAACAAGTTATCATTAAAAAACCTATGGAGATTCCATTCAGAAAATAGATTCACTAATGGCATTATTAAATCTTTCAATTCTAACATTGTGCCCATAAATTCAACAGTCATTAACTATGTGGTTCATACTTTATATTTTCCCACACTTACATAGAACAGTGACAAATTAATTCAATTTATGAAGAAGTTGAGTATGTCGACCATGGGCCGTCTTGAATCTGTTGATAAGATTCTAATTGCTTCTAGAAAGATAAATTCAGCTGGCTTTATTGTTGGATTAAGAAAATGAAATTTATTTGTAATCTCATAAGAATTCCAATTTTATGTCATAATTTTTTGATTATAGATTCTTGATTGAATATTCAAAATGGCAATAGAGTTAAGTCTTAAATGGCATAATTATATCTTGAGTTACTGGCAAGTCAACAGTTTTTATACATTTGCTTTGAAAAAAAATTTTCTTCTGACATCTGGTGGAGAAATATGTGAAGAAAAACAAATTACTGCAAAAAAGAATAGACTTTTGTTTACCAGTAATATTTCTCACAGTAATATCTAGTCAAATATCCAAAAGTTTAGTGCGAGGACTTTTTCTCAAATCCAGGGCACACTATTTACCAGCGAAAATGCTAATCATAAGGGAGCTGTCAATAAAACTCTGGCTTCACATTCTTAAGTGCTGCCAAGAAAGTTATTCCTGGAAATTAATTTTGATTTAACCTTAGATCAATGAGAAAATACATTAGGCTACAAACAAGGTTATTCCTAAATAATATGTGGAAGGATCATTTTCTAACTATTACTGCAAAAGATTCAGATTATGAGATGATTTCAAAAATTGAATACGTTATCGTTGGACTAGAAATAAGACCCAGCCTTTGAAAAATCCAAGAGACAATTCTATTTCAAAAAAGGAACTCTTTCAAGAAGTCCAAGCAATATCACTACCGTAGATGATTTGCATTCTGTATCTAGAAGATCACTGATGAATAAATAAATATATTAAATAAAGTATTAATTATTTATTGGACTATTTCCATCATTTAATATTAAGAACTGAATGTCTGTAGAAAAAAATACCCTTTATTTAAACTTTCTAAACACCTACATTCATCTGTTAGTAATAGCATCAGGTTAGTATGATGGAAATAGTCCAATATAAAAATACGAGAACGCCATCATCACAAACTTTCAGTAAAACACTCTACTTCGAGTGTTGGTGAGAGGACTGAATTATGTGGCAGTCCATCTGTATGATTTTGCATCTACTGCAGTGATCCTTTAATGTCAACCTTTTATTTGGTAGCATTTTGTCAAGTAAATTATTGATTTTTCTATAATTAAGAATTTTAGATATTCCTACATTTTATTTCCAGATGTCTTTATTAGTTCCTCCAAAGATAGTAATTATTCTCTGGGTGCACCAGTGATGTCTAGATAGGAAATATAGCAACATTGGAAATGTTAAATATGGTGTAGTATCAATAGATATTGAGTCATTACTACAGCACTATCTGCTTCTTTCTTCATAACATTATGTAAGAAGGCAATGGTGGGATTTAGCAAACTTCAGCATTCATTTCTTGGGCTGGTTGCAATTTCCAGGTATTTCGACTGGTGTATTTTTTATTTCCAAGCCATACCTGCTAAAAAGTCTTCTTTCAGAGAAAGGTCATTATGGATATGACTATAATAACAAACCCAACAAGGGCTTTGAGTGTCCATCATCAGTTTTTCAATAAAATGGAATGGCTGAATAGTTAGAAGGGTGAGAAGATTGAAGCCTGTCCATTAAAGTTTGAGGTATTTCTATTTAGTATAAACTGAGCACTGATTGTATATATGTGTGAGAGATTATGATCTGGTCCGACTGATGAGTGCTGGTTTTGCACAAAATATGTATATTGATGATCATGTATTTTCTTTTTATTTTAAAGAGGTAAGCTATTGTCTCAACATGTGCAAGCACATGCCATCTGCTTTCTTAGTGATGAGAAGTTGCACTGAATTACAATCAAGTTTCTGTTTTGGTGGATCAGGTTTTGAGTGTCCATCATCAGTTTTTCAATGAAACAGATAATCGTATAGTTGGAAGGGTGATGAGTTTGAAATTCTTTCCATTAAAATTTGCAAAATTGCTATTTCATTATAACGAAGCACTGACTGTATATTTGTGCGTGAGATATTAAGATCTGGCCTAACTGATGAGTGCTGGTTCAGCATGAAATATGCATATTGGGGATCATGTATCTTTTTCATATGTGTGGTCATGTATATCGGTTGCTTGAAATAGAGTGAGGATAAATAGACTTAAAAATCCTGAATTCAAATTCTTCTATTTACATATATATAAAACATTGAGTATAAGCAAATGAAAATTTGCTTTAGAATCATATATTCTAAATTAATAAAACCCTCATGTTAAAATTAAAAATTCATTGCAATCCATAAGTTCATGAGAGAAGTTTGCCTTAGCCTTGAAACTATTGATTGTGACAAATTTTTAATTTTAATTTGGACTAACTTTATTAATTCTGAATTTAGTGTAATTTGATTATTTTATTAACTAGTTCATGTTTGAGCTTTGGATAGTATACATAATGTTAATATTTAAATACTACAATGAAGATTAAATATAAATATAATTTGTCCAAACTTCAAACACTTTTTAGCAAAACTCTTTATTTGTATATATACATACACCTACATTTTGACTAACCTGCAGTCTTCTTCAGAGCAAGTTTATTTTCATTTAGAAGATCAAAATAAACCTGCTCTGAAGAAGACTGCAGGTCAGTCGAAACGTAGGTGTATGTGTATATACAAATAAAGAGTTTTGCTAAAAAGTGTTTGAAGTTTGTATAAATTATATTTATAGGATATTACGACAAACATAAGGAAAAGTGTGATTTTGGTAATATTTATGAAGATTAAATATGTTAAAAGAAATTAAATAAAAGTGAATAGTGTGCATAATAATTATGGTTACCCTGTTAAGAATCTATGAAATCCATTTTTTGCTAATTTGAGTACAGTTAGATCTTTGGTTCATTATATATTTATTTTGTGTTTAATCAAACACTTTTCTATCATTTCTCTCTTTGCACATTATTTTAATAATATTAAGATCAAAATTGTGTCTCCATTCCCTTTCATGGTTGTAAAATATGGTTGTATTAGTTAAATTGATCTCCTTCTTCCTCCTCCCCCTTCTCCTCCTCCTCCACACTTTTCTATTATTTCTTTTTGCACATTATTTTAATAATATTAAGATCAAAATTGTGTCTCTATTCCCTTTCATAGTTGTAAAATATGGCTGTATTAGTTAAATTGATCTCCTTCTTCCTTCTCCTCCTCTATTACCACCACCACCACCACTACTACTACTATTATTAGTTGTTGTTATTATTTTTTTAGTGGTATTGTTGTTGTTATTATTACCACTTCAGAAGTTTTAGTTGAGATGGTTATACAATGAAATAAAGTAAATAGTATTATTTACTGCTTCTGAAAGCATGCGTTCAACATTAATTGAAAAAATGGCCTTTTATTAATATATATTAGAGATAGAAAACATTTTTGATGACAGGTCAACTCAGACTTATCTGATATAAGTGAAAACAATAACATTTAGGGGTTTAAAATAAAAGAATGTAAAAATGATAAAATTATTATTTTAGTGCTTGTGGTTAAGACCTGTAGAGGTCCCTAATGTCGCATTTTACGTGCATATTCTTGAGGTTAAAGCCTTACTAAATATTACTTATGTAATCAATGTGCGTTTAAATAAATTTATAATCCAGTAAGGTAATTAATATCATTGCCATTACATTAATTATTATTACAGTTACAAATAATTATATAATATGCAAGAAAATATAACAAACAAATAATTTTAATTTGCTACTACTATACTAGTGAGATACAATTATGTTAGTTGAAGAATTATGGTCATCATCAAAAACATTGTTTTCTATGGTTTGGAATCACTGAAAACATAGAATGGCCTTATTCTAATTATATTTGGTTGTTAATGTGATGCTAAATATAAATAAACAAGTGAAACAGATTATTAAAGATCTGTATATATCATTATGACTGGGATGATATCAATCTGAATAGAAGTTTTATCCATATGACTTATAAGTGACACATATTGTTTTATGACCCAAATAACGTTATGGTTCATCCATAATGTAACCCTAAGAAGATATGTCTAATCGTAAAACAAATGCAACTATGTTTCTGAGCCGATTCCACAAGCTAGATCCCCATGGAAGCATTTAAATATTTTGGCATTGATATATAATGAGCTTGTTAATAGCTCTTAACAAGCTTTTCTGAATATCCCTATCCTCAGACCAGTTACTAGATCTGGTGGTTATTAGAGAGGTGCTAGGATATTTAGATCTGAGTATAGGAATATTCGGAAAAGCTTGTTAAGAGCTATTAGCACGCTCATTATATAACATTTGTAGTAACAAGCTTATTAAAGTAAGTCACATGATATATGACTTGATTTCTTTGCAACTATTGTTTTTCTCTTGAGGATTTGGCAATTTTATATTGCTAAAGCTATTAATATATGATGTATCTGAACTTAGTTCAGTCCCGTATGACAATTTAAGTTAGACAGCTTGGATATCTCAAAATTTCATATTTTCTACTTAATAGGTAACTATTCGATAAATTCTGGGGTTGAACTGGTATTTTTAAATATAATACCTGAATGTCCGAGCATGTCACTGATGAAAGCCAGAGTTAGAAATGAGTCTGAGGATAGTGATATTCAGAAAAGCTTCTTAGAAGCTATTAGCCTGCTCATTATATAACATTTGTAGTACAAGCTTATTAAATTAAGTCATGTGATATATGATTTGATTTCCTTGCAATTATTGGCATTGGTATAATAAAAGGTGGGCATTATTTACAGGTTAATTTAAATAATTCTTTGGGTATTTAGTCTGTGATTAATCTTAGCAATATATTTGAAAGGGTTCTGTGAAGAAGTTTATATTTTGAAAGGGCATATGAGTCATATGACAGGCTCCATAAAACTGGGGTTGGCCTATGGTCCAGACATATCCTCACTCCTAATATATACAATCCCAATCAAACCAAAGAGTGATACGCACTTTTAATTGATATAAAATTGATATCATTATAACATTTAATTATTAACCTAGAATCAGAGTCATACATAATTATTTATGTAGATCAATATGGATTCAAATCTTAGTTGTCTTCAAATGAATTACTTAATATTATGAGAAGTTGAAGGGGCCTTCTGGATGGGAAATATGCTAGAGCCACACTCTCTCATTAATAAAAGCCATAAGCCTGAAAATACTCGGTGAATTTGAAAGTAGCACAACTGTCTATTCTCCATAGATTATTCAAGATTACAAGTAAAACAGTCATCTAACTTATGATAGGTGGTGCTGAAGTAGACTGATTCTAAGCACATCATATAACTTTTTAACTATGCTCTATGCATTAATGGTAATATCTACTTTAATACATATCTTTTTTTTTATGCTTATAATACTTACTTCCTGCATTGCCATCTCTGAATCAATGCAAGAATTATATAGCAACATACTTAAGCTATTCGCTACAAATCTCTTAAGCATTAATATGCCTAGATCATAAGTTTATAACATGAAATGTGAGAGTGTGTTTTACACCTTGATGGAATGATGAGATAACAGTAAATTTGTTTTAAATCGGGAAAAACTTCTACTGAAATTTGAAATGGTTTAAAGTGCCTTAAGTCAGTGAAGCCATAAGTCACAAAACTCCCAAATGGTTTGTAAGGTTTCATGATAACAGGAAGAGCGTTGAAGATGATTCACAAAAGCAGGGGAACACATTGCCACATTTCATACCTTGTGATTCAGACATGTAAGTGCCTTAAATTTTTTATAGTAAATAGCCTAACTATGTTGCTATTTAATACATATATTGATTGAGAGATGGTACTCCAGGTCATCTGAAGAAAGAAAACCAGTCATGAATTTTACCGGTACACTCTCCAAATGTATAATCAAATAACTACTCTCCATTCTCATGCAATCTGGCATAATGTTTGTGAAATCAGTCATCAATAAATTCATATACAATATCCCAAGTCTTTAAATATCCATTGTCAGAGCATTTCCTGACATTTTATCAATGAAATTTGGGACTCAAACTTGGAAGGAATACAGATGTGCATCCTATATTTTAACTCCATTTTACCTGTCAAGCTAACAACATAAAATTCAAATAAGCCAAACCTGATTGAACAATGACATAGCTCCAGATTTGGTTTAGTAACCGTATTTTAGTATCTCAGTTTCTCATTATCTGTAAGCACATTATTCTTCTGGCTAGAAATAATAATAACAACAATAAACATCAAACTCCAGCTTAACAATTATAATCAGGCATAAGCATCTCTCTACTACAGTGCCATCTACTGTAAGTTTGGCTTTTATTCTTTGTCAGGTAAAAATGGAATTAAAGTATTTACTGTCTGTGTGCATTATTCCAAGTCTTAGTTTCAAATCTGATTGATAATAAGTCAGAAAATGGTCCAAGAATTGGGATTTAAATATTAAGAGTAGAGATTTTAATCACTTCTGTTAATCATTAATACTTCAAACTTATACTAAGTAGCACTAGAATGAGGATTGGCTTTTGTCTAATTATGTTGCACAAGCTACAATTTGATACTTTGTTGTTGTTATTAATATTCTCAGGCAAAGAAAGTACAAAAATGTATATTTACTAAACTGCATTTAGATCTAAATAACAGTTCAAGCACATTGACTTGGGGTCAAAACCTTAGGTTGATTTAAATTTCAAGAATTTAGTTTGATAAGCATAAGTGGAGTTAAAGATGTTTACTAAAAACGTGTATGCAGTGCTTCCAAGTTTAAATTCCAAGCTTTAATGATAATGGCAAAATCAGAAATCAATTTGAGAAGAATTTAAATACTAAGGATAGAAATTCTACAGACATCTGCTAATTACTGATTATCTAAGCTTACACTAGGTGTAACATATGGTAATGCATTATGTGTTAGTACAGTGGTATTAGTTCAAAGTGAAGTAGGAAGACATGCATTGGATGCAGATGTATGGACAGCAAGGGAGGCAATTCAAGGAGAAATGGGATGGTCATATGAGAGATGCAAAAAGTAAAATGAAAATGTTTGGTAGATTGCAGTTTATGGATAATAAAAGAATAGCCAAAATAATATTTAATTGGGTTATAAGTAAAGGGCAGGTAACAAGATAGGTGAGAAAGGTAATGTGATAAGCAAAAGATTTGGATAAAGAATTTATATCAGAATATTTGTACAAAAGATGGGATGATTGTGTTAGGAGAATTGTTGAGTGTTATAGTTGTAAGGAATGGGATAAAAGAATAAATTTATTAATAAAGAATAGGGAGTTAGAGAGATGGAAAACTAGTATGAAGAGTAAAAAGAGTTTAAATATATATAAAAATAAACAGAATATTAGCAAGAAAAGTAGTTTATTGTTTAAGGCTCGAACGGGATCTTTAGCAACAAGAGAATATACATGTAAGTGGAAAAATATGGGTGATTTAGTCTGTAAATTATGTAAGGAAGGAATAGAAAACATTAGGCATCTGTTAATTGAATGTAAATGTTTGAAAATAGAAAGGGCACATATAATGAAGTTATGGAAGAATAAATATGAAAAAAGTGATTATACAGAAAGTGGATTGTTGGTTTTTATGCTGAGTTTGGGAAAAGGAGGATTTAGATATAAAAGCCACAGAGTTGACAAAGATTATGTTGTGGAAATGGGATAGAGAAAAATATGGGAAAACTGAGACTGGGGAATGGAAAATAAAGTGGCTAACAGGTTTCTCTGGGCATAATTGTTGAGAGATTCTTGACTCTGTTTAAGGAGAAGCTACAGTACATCACATCACATCATGTCATCATATTGTTTAAACAGGGAAATTGATAATTTGTTGTAATTATATCTATATTAAACAAAATTTTCCATTGGATTGCACTTTTGAATTTTTATTTATCAAAATGAAATTAATTTTATTTTAAATATCACTAGGGTTTTTACATTATATTATTTGAACTCAGACTTTCACATGACCCACTACTCTCAGTGCCATCTCATATTGCTGACCCATCTGATCACACACATGTTGAAAAGATAAATAATCACCAATATACGTATTTCATGCTAAACCAGCAATCATCAATTGGTCTAGATTACTATCCTCACTCATATATATAATCAGTGCTCAGCTTTGTATTAAAATCCCATCTATATTACATATATAAATGCAGGTTTAAGCCTGTGCAATGTATTAATTATATACTTTGATAAGATTGTTCTGTAAGCACTTACACTGCCATGTGTGTATAATTAAAAAATAAAGATATATTTATCTTCAACTGAGTTTTAATGTTTATATATGGGTTAGAGACAATCTCTAGTTTAATAAACGATGAATATTAACATGTTTACTCAGAATGAACCATGTCAAAGTTATGGATGGAATGAGATTGATACTTATAAATCAAAATAAAATAGTCAGTATCTCTCTTAATCCTTTTCTATAATCCCAAGAATTTGCATAGAATATTTCATTTTTCTTTGCTGTAAAATTTAACAATAGTACTTTAAAATTAGAATTCCTACCATAAATCTATCCAAAATTTCTTTATGATCTTACCTAAGAATAACATTAGCCATGAACTGATCACCTGCAAAAGCATAACATGGAACTGCTACGTCAAGTCTATGTTTTGTTAGAATTTTTTTTATTTATTTTTATAAATAGTATATTAGCATTGATTTGTCCAACCCAAATTGAATTGGAAAGTTTGCTATCCGAGCTAAGAGTAGCAAAATCTACTTACTACATGGCTAGCACAACTGTCTATGGCATCTATCTAAAAAAATTCTGAAATCTGATGAAATTGGTCTTGACTTATCCCCATTTGAACCCCACATAATGGAAATGGCAGACAAGTGTACTAAACCATTATACCACTATGTCTTCTCCTTCTTATCTGCATAACTGAAACTTGTAATATTCATATACATAAATTATAGGTTATACGTGACCATGATCTTTCAAAACCAAAACAATATTTTTTTTCCCTATGTGTCGTAGCGAACCAGCTAACCCGGGACAACTGCTTGTAAAGCAGCTGTCGCTCACTTCTCGACCACCAATGCTTGACGAAACGAAAGCAATATTTTAGAATGAAATAAATGTTATTTATATTACTTAATCAGCATAACCACAAAGCCAAGTAGAAATTTATGTAATTGTTTATGTATGTCATATTTTGTGGGTGGGAAACTTAATTACAGTAAAATCAATTATATAAAAGATTATTATTCACAGAAGCATAAAATCGAAATTCTTCTTTTGATTATTCTTAATTGTTTTTTTTTCTTTCAAATATTTAAAATAAAATAATTCAGTGTATATATAAAATAAAATTCAACTGAATCAACTGCTAATGTTGGCGTAATATTACTATATTTAAAAAAAAAAAAAAATGCTAAAACCATTAATTAAATATTTTTATAAAACTTCATTATTGCTAATTTTAATTAATTTCAAAAATCAGTCATTGAGAAACAGTTTTTAATTTGTTTATCTGCGTAGAGCAAAGCATAAAAGAAAAATTATATACATCCAATGAAAGCTAATAGCAACAAACAAGAACTAAACAAATATTTTAAATAAATAAAATGAAAAGTTTATATAATGATTTAAGTAAATATTAACAGACTTATTTTATAATTGACTTTGCTGCTTAAATTCAGATTCTCTGTTTATTACTCTGGTCAGAGATTAAATAATGTATGAATAAACTTATTTTATAATTTACTTTGTTGCTTAAATTCAGATTGTCTCGGTTTATCACTCCGGTCTGAGATTAAGTAACCAATAAATTATCTGTTTTATAATTGACTGCATTACTTAAATTCAGATTATGTCTCTGCTTAACATCCTAACCAGAGATTAAGTAATCTATGAATAGACTTGTTTTTATAATTTAAATTCAGATTGTCTCGGCTTAATACCCTGGTCAGAGATTAAGTAATCAATGTATAGAACTGTTTTATAATTAACTCTATTGCTTTACTTCAGATTGCCTCTGCTTAACACCTGGTCAGAGATTACGTAATCTATGAAGAATTGATACATTTTCATTTACCAATGTCAAACTCCCTCCACTTTCAACTTTGACACCATCCGTTTCAGATAAATACAATAATGATTATTGCTAATCATTTTCAAACCTAGAGATTATCTCTAGCACAGATATAAACTTTAAATCTCATTTAAAGATTAATATATCTGACTTTTTTAAATTTACATATACATGGAGTTATTCACCTTTCTCCTTCCCATGTGTAATATCTTTATAGATATAATAAACATCTCCATACTTCCCCATTCTTTTTAAATTCATATAAATAAAGATACAGATATATTAATCTTTAACAGATTTAAAGTTTATATATGTTCTAGAGATAATATCTAGTTTTGAAAATGATTAGTAATAATCATTATTGTATTTATCTGAAATGGATGGCGTCAACGTTGAGAGTGGAGGGAGTTTGACAATGGTAAATGTGCTTGAGTGTATCAGTGTTGTTAGATAGAGTGGAGAGATGATGGGTCATCTGAAAGTCTGTGCTCGCATACCCTATATTACATATATAGACACAGGTATATAATAAGCCTGTGTTTCAGTTATTACATTATGGAGATGTCTGCCCATCCTTGCATATGTATTAAATGGATTATGTCCTGTTCATGTTGGGTTCAGATTGATCTTAGGTCAACATGGGTGTGACAAGAATCTCAGCCTCAGGGTGGACTTTGAGCATTCCATCATCAGATTTTCAATTGGATGGACAGTTGAAGAGATGGAGTGTGTAGTAGATTGGAGCCTGACCATTAAAGTATGAAGATTGTCTATCTTAATATATATCTGAGCACTTATAGTATATATGTGTGGGAGATGATAATCTGGACCAACTGATGATTGCTGGTTTAGCATCAAATACGAATATTGGTGATTATTTATCTTTTTAGCATATATGTGCTTGAGTGTATCAGTGTATCAGAGTGGAGAGTGATGGGTCATCTGAAAGTCTATGTTCGCATACCCTATATTAAATGAAAATGTAACAATTTACTCTACATAAATACTCTTCAAATAATAGAAATATATATGAGAGATAGTGACCTGGGCCAAGTGATGAGTACTGGTCCAGCACGAAATGCATCTTGGGGGTCATTTGTCTTTTATTGTATCTTTATTTCTATGAATTTAAAAAGAATGGGTAAGTATGGAGATTGTTTAATATATATATATATGAAGAATTGACTAAGCACAAAGAAATACCAACGCTAAAAACAATAATGTCTTGTCTTGCATTGGTAGTCGAGAGGTCAGCGCGACTGCCTTGCACTTGCAGGCAGTTGCCCGGGTTGCGGGTTCGCGTCCCGGCCGATGCTATGACACTTAAAAAAAAAAAACTTGATTACATACATTCTCATTAAATTTGATTTGATTCATATAATTTAAAATAATGTTTCAAACACTATTGTTTATTTTTAAAAAATCATTTATTGTTTATTGATTCAATAATTAATAGATTTCTAATCCTATGTTTTAACCATTTTTATGGTCTTCTTAAAAGATTAAATAATATATTTTTTTTCTATAATCTTAAAACATTTGTATAAGTAAATTATTAACGTATTGCAAGATGGCGAAATACGCCGAAGCTGGCTATAGCAAAAGATAATAATCTTCAATTTTATATAGGCATTTAAAAAAAATTTTGTAGTTTTATTCTAGTGGATTGTTTTATAAGTAAATTATTGCAGGTATAATAAAATTGGAGGATGTGGGATCTTAGATATTATATATTACCAACATGAATATAAAACTACTTAATTAGAGGAGAGGAGTGTCAAAATTACAAAAAATACAGCTTTTTTTTTTTTTTAAATTAAGGGTGGGGGATATTTTCATATACATATTAGTAATATATTTTCTCTAAATTTTGTCCTATTTTTATATACTATAATAATATATTTATATATTAAAACAGTATTTATATACGTTAAGTGCACTGGCTCAGAGCAGCAGAGAACCTGGTCAGAGTAAAAAATAAGATAGCTTAGCACTTTCGAGGGCTCACTATGTTCTTATATTTATAGTAGAAACAGAATAGCTAACAACAACAATGCTATAAACCACAAAGAATCATGCTTTCCCCTCTCCAAAAAATGGATGCTCTAAACTATAATTTACATAAGTTTGAATACCATCCTCCTATATATATATATATATATATATATATATATTCCACCATTTTTCTAATCTGATTCTGCTATGAATATAAGGACACAATAAGCCCTTGAAAGCACTAAGCCATCGTATTTTTACTCTGCTCAGTTTTTCTATTGCTGTATTCCAGTGCATTTAACATATATTATAATTCGTACAAAAGAAGTCTATGCATTTTTCATTAAAACATTATAACTGAAACACATAGGCTTATTATATACCTGTGTCTATATATGTAATATATAAGGTATATGAGCGCAGACTTTCATACAACCCACCACTCTCCTCCACACTATCTCAAAACACTGATACATTTGAACACATATATGTTGAAAAGATAAATAATCACCAACATACATATTTCATGCTAAATCAGCAATCATTCGTTGGTCCTGATTACCTTCTCTACACATGTATGCTGTAAATGCTCAGATATATATTAAGATATCCAATCCTCATACTTTAATGAACAGGCTATATATTACATATATATAGACACAGGTATATAATAAGCCTGTGTGCTTCAGTTATTATATAGTAGAGATGTCTGCCCATCGTTTGTATATATATTAAATGGATTATGTCCTGTACATGAGGGGTCAGATTGACCTTAGATCAACATGTGTGTGACAAGAATCTCAGCCTCAGGGTGGCCTTTGAGAATTCCATCATCAGATTTTCAAATTGGTTGAATGGTTGAAGAGTTGGAGTGTGGAGTAGATTGAGGCCTGTCCATTAAAGTATGAGGATTGGCTATCTTAATATATATCTGAGCATTTATAGCATATGTGTTTAGAGATGGTAATATGGACCAACTGATAATTGTTGGTTTAGCATGAAATACATATATTGGTGATTATTTATCTTTCAACATATATGTGTTCAAGTGTATCAGTGTTATGAAATAGTGTGAAGAGTAGTGGGTTGTGTGAAAGTATGTGCTCATATAACCTATATATTAAAACATTATGTATATATTTATAAATAACAGGAATATTTTTCACTTAGAAGTTGAGAAAATTGTTATAAGCTTTTTAATCAGAAAGAATACATTGAAAGTAAAATAATCTTTGAAAACATGGCTAAATAAATTTATATGGATGATACTAAAATTATTAATATAATAACAAAATTAAATTAATAACAATACATCATCAGATATCGTTAAAATTAAATTATTTACGCATCTTTTAAAACTTAAAATAGATCATATATGGCAAATCCAAATGACCACTGTCACATTGAATAAATTACAGTTAAGATGTAATTTATAATCATGTGATTTATGCAAATTTATAATTATGTGATTTATGCAAATTTATAATTATGTGATTTATGCAAATTTGGCATCTTCACTTGTGCATAATGAGAATCATTAGATGATATACTGTCAGATTAAATAAATAACAGTTAAGAGATATGTTCTGCCTTTGGTTATGAAATTTATGCAAATGTGATAGATTCATTTGTGCATAATTAGTGAGACACATACTCTATTGAATGTAAGAATAGTAGTACATCCTAACACACAATTAATGCAAACTTTAATCTAATTATATATAGATAAAAGACTTACTGAACAATTGTTGTACTTAAAACAAACTTTCACTGTATTTAATCATCTTCTGTCTGATATAATACATAAAGTAAGATTCTGCAGAACGTATTCATGTTTTATATTGTTAAAAACAGGAGGACCTTTATTCTGCCAAAGACCATTTTGAATATTTATAATTTCATTTGAGGGCCACACAAAACTATTGACTTAAAAAATGCCTACTATATTTGATCAAAATTTAATTAATTTACCTCTAATCATTAATGGTAGGCAACCTTTTCAATTCACAGCCCAATTTCCACTTTCTCCTTCTACATGAGGATCATAAATTTTATGAATTAAAAATAAAATGACATTTATTATTAATTGTTCCACATTTAATGACATTTTTTTCAATTGACCTTGAACAAGTATTCATGACACATATTCTCCAACTTTTTTAATGTTCTGGATGAGTTAATTCTACAGTAGCTATGATGCAGTCTTTTATAAATTCTCCTTCAGAAAATAGCTTTGAATTATTATTTTTAAAATACCTTGCTCTTACATAATTTTCTGACATGTTTGTACTTTTTATCAAATGCGTCAATTATGTGATGAAGCTTCTTTTCAAATTTTCTATTTTAATATTTCCTTCTTTCCCAATAATTTTGTTGCAGGCAGAATGTTTTGATCAATAGTTCCTCTTGATGTTGGGTTCTTTACTAATTGAAATACTTTCCTCACATATCAGGCATATCAATTTACTATTTTTTTTTATAAAGAATGCTTTTGTTCATTTCTCTTCAAATGAGTGATTTTCTATCAATTTTTTTTGTCTTACTTCATATAGCCATCTTAATCAAAAAAATTTAAATATAAACTATTAATAACAAAATGAAGTAAGATTTGAGATTTATTTTTGCTACTTATATGTTCATCTGCAAAAGTCATTATAAAAATGAACAAAATGCTCTCAGCATTGTAGATTAAACATGTAGTTAGATAGACCACACAATGTAGATAATTTGTTGAAATACTGCCACCTATGATAAAATGAAGTAGAATTATTATAATGGCTGGAGAATGAAAATATAGTTGAGAAAATAAATATTTTATTTTATTTAACTCTTAATTCAATATTTTTAGTACACTTGCATTTCACATGTTTCAATGGAAGTTTTATATAGGTCCATTTTATCTACATTTGTGAAATTGTCTGGGTTCCAGGTTAAAAATATTTAAGAAGCAGGCCTACATACTAGAGGTTCTCCACCCCTTGTTTAAATCTTTAAAAAAATAATTCAAATATTGGAGAAAGGAATTTGATGTTCAAAATTTGTTACATTTCTATGAATAATAAAATGAAGGATTAAGTTACAAATTGCGCATTATGCAACTTATTTGCATAATGCACAATTTGTAACTTACTACTCGAAGGTGAAGTAGAAACAAGGATTTTATTTCAAAATGAAGGATTGTAAAATAAAATAATGATTAGAGTATTATTTCAAATAAAAATGTAATGTTTCAGTTTTAAACGTTTTACCAAAAATTACAATAGTGCTTAGGAATCAAGTTTTATAAATACCTGACCTTACATTATTCGGATTTTTAAACCAGAGTAATAAAACAAAATCAGGTCATAATATTATATAGCCTACTTAACTCCATTTATCTTCAGGCAGGAAGCTTCAATGGATAATCAATTAATTTCAAACAATGCCATAGACCGCTTATAAATCATCACTTTGTTCCCAAAACTTTTCTTGCATTTACCTGGCAACAAAAATCATGATGGTAGTTCTTTTTGATTCTTTAAAACCATATTGAGTCTCTATAACTGGAAGTAAGTTGTTCAACAGAGTCCTTCAAAGTATCTTTACTGTATTAAAACAGGCAAAACTCTCCATACAGTAGTGCCACCCAGTGCCAGACAGAGTAATCAATGGATGCCAGGAGGATTGTGCATAAAATTCCCATCTAGTGCCTACTCATCTATTACTGTATGGAGTTTTACCTATTTTAATAACAGTTATGTGCAAGCATAAGAGATGGTGATGTTTAGTGGTTTATCTTTACTGTAGTGAGTAATAATAATGGCCCACAAATAATTACAGAAATCTTATTATTTAAGATGTGATATGTTGGACTATTTCCATCATTTATGAGTGAATGTTGAATGTAGAGAAAATTTTAAACTTTATTTAAACTTTTTCAAATACAAACAACTTGTTAGTAATAACACACAAATAGACAATACAGGTTAGTAATTACACAACATTTCGAATAGTATTATTCTCCACTCTTCTTCATGTGTTGCTGGCCTATATGCACAGTGACAATATTCACTTAGAAGTTGAACTCGCACCTTTTAGATTCTTGTATATTGAATTTAAGGCAAACTCTCTACCAACTGAGCTACTCTGTCAAAGGCAACATATAGTAGAAAGTTGATATATTTATATATGAGGGTTGGTTCAAATCCTCCTGAGTCCTTCAATTTTTTTTAACCAAGTCTAATTATTTTTATTTTTACTTTTTCCTAAGAGCAAGATTAATTAGAGGCTTCCATACATTGTGTATTGCCACACTGGGTTGACTTATAGGATTATTTACCATTGTCATATGAGCAGCTTCCTTGAATTTTCTTCTATGCATTTTTTCTCTTTATCCAATATCTTTGTATTTTCCCACTTAAGCACATGGTCATTAGTACATACATGATCTGCTATGGTAGACACATCTATTTTTTCTCTTTTAACCATTAATTTGTGTTCCTTCAATCATTATTCAACCGGGCGACAGGTCTCACCAATGTATTTCCTTCCACATTCACATGGTATTTCATAGATGCAGTGTTTGTTCTTCAACATTTCCAGTTTAGGCTTAGTAGAAGTAAGCATTCCTCAAAGTGTGGTATGACTTTAGAAAGCAGTTCTAATGTTATATTGATTGCAGATTTTCTTTAACTTATCCACCATTCCTGGTATGTATGGATACACTACTGTACCAATAACTGTTTTCTCTTTTGGTGTCTCTTTGTGTTGTCTACTGAAGGTTTTTCTGTTGACTGCTGATGGATAACCATTCTTCGTAAGCATTTGTTCTATGTGAATCTTTTCTTTTTCCAAGTCACTGGATTCTGAACAAACCTCCTTTGCTCTGTTTTATAATGATAGTACAATTCCTTGTTTAGTGCTTCTTGTATGATTGGTATATGCCAAGTATTTGCCAGTGTGTGTCAGTTTCCTATACACTGTTGTTTTTACTTTGCCTTGAGGGAGTCTTGTCACAAGAACATCCAAGAATGCCAATTTTTGTTCTTGTTCTGATTCCATCGTGAATTTAATTGTAGGAGATATGTTGTTAATGTGCATCCAGAAAGACTGTAATTTTTCCTTGCCATGTGGCCATACCACAAATGTATCATCAACATATTGAAGCCACACTTTAGGTGGACCCAAAATTTGAATCTAGAGGAAGCGGCAGAGTTACGCTGGAGAGTAAAAAGAACACTGGAAAGACATCAAGTGCACAAGCAGAAGTCAAACATTTCATGTGATGAGAGGAAAGCTATTAAATCTCTCAAACAGGATACATCTATAATCATTCTTCCTGCTGACAAAGGTAACACTACAGTTGTAATGGATAAAACTGATTATGATAACAAAATACAAGGCCTTCTCACAGCAGGCCAATACAAAAAGATAGCAAAAAATCCAATTCCAAATACAGAGGTAAAACTACAAGCATTACTCCGGAAGCATCGCAGGTATTTCAGTGATTCAGAAAAAAGAAAATTAACTTCGTATTTCAGCAAGATTCCTCACCTGTATGGACTGCCGAAAATTCATAAAGACAATGTTCCATTAAGACCTATTGTTAGTTCTAGAAATTCACCCTGTCAAAATTTTGTCAAAATTTCTTCTCGAAGTTCTTAGTCCATTGGCATATAGGACATTGTCTTTCGTCAGGGATTCTAAGCACTTTATAGAATTAGTTAGGAACATGAAAATGGATAGAACTGACATATTGGTAAGCTTTGATGTGGAAAGTCTGTTTACAAATGTACCATGTGATGAAGCATTGTCTATTGTAAGGAAAAGGTTAAATGACGATAATAGTCTACAAACTAGAACAGCTCTACCTATGGATAGTATAATGGAATTATTAACATTCTGTGTAACAACAACATACTTTCAATATAACTCAGAATTCTTCCAACAAAATCAAGGGATGGCCATGGGATCATCACTGTCACCCTTGCTCAGCAACATTTACATGGAAGAACTTGAAGCCACAGCCATAAATACTACTCCATGGCCACCTAAAGTGTGGCTTCGATATGTTGATGATACATTTGTGTGGTATGGCCACATGGCAAGGAAAAATTACAGTCTTTCTGGATGCACATTAACAACATATCTCCTACAATTAAATTCACGATGGAATCAGAACAAGAACAAAAATTGGCATTCTTGGATGTTCTTGTGACAAGACTCCCTCAGGGCAAAGTAAAAACAACAGTGTATAGGAAACCGACACACACTGGCAAATACTTGGCATATACATCCAATCATACAAGAAGCACTAAACAAGGAATTGTACTATCATTATGGAACAGAGCAAAGGAGGTTTGTTCAGAATCCAGTGACTTGGAAAAAGAAAAGATTCACATAGAACAAATGCTTATGAAGAATGGTTATCCATCAGCAGTCATCAGAAAAACCTTCAATAGACAACACAAAGAGACACCAAAAGAGAAAACAGTTATTGGTACAGTGGTGTATCCATACATACCAGGAATGGCAGACAAACTAAAGAAAATCTGCAGTCAATATAATATTAGGACTGCTTTCCAAAGCCTTACCACACTTCGAGGAATGCTTACTTCTACTAAGCCTAAACTGGAAATGTTGAAGAACAAAAACTGCATCTATGAAATACCATGTGAATGTGGAAGGAAATACATTGGTGAGACCTGTCGCCCGGTTGAACAATGATTGAAGGAACACAAATTAATGGTTAAAAGAGAAAAAATAGATGTGTCTACCATAGCAGATCATGTATGTACTAATGACCATGTGCTTAAGTGGGAAAATACAAAGATATTGGATAAAGAGGAAAAAATGCATAGAAGAAAATTCAAGGAAGCTGCTCATATGACAATGGTAAATAATCCTATAAGTCAACCCAGTGTGGCAATACACAATGTATGGAAGCCTCTAATTAATCTTGCTCTTAGGAAAAAGTAAAAATAAAAATAATTAGACTTGTTAAAAAAAAAAAAATTGAAGGACTCAGGAGGATTTGAACCAACCCTCATATATAAATATATCAAATTTCTACTATATGTTGCCTTTGACAGAATAGCTCAGTTGGTAGAGTGTTTGCCTTAAATTCAATATACAAGAATCTAAAGGTGTGAGTTCAACTTCTAAGTGAATATTGTCACTGTGCATATAGGCCAGCAACACCTGAAGAAGAGTGGAGAATAATACTACTCGAAACATTGTGTAATTACTAACCTGTATTGTCTATTTGTGTGTTATTACTAACAAGTTGTTTGTATTTGAAAAGTTTAAATAAAGTTTAAAATTTTCTATACATTCAACATTCACTCATAAATGATGGAAATAGTCCAACATATCACATCTTATAATATACCATCATTACAAACCTTCAGACAAATACTAAGTACTCGGTATGGACCCGATGCTATGTTGAAATTTAGACATTATGAAAAATTATGTCTAAAACTGGCTAAAGTAGAAAATCATTTAACTTTCTTATGTAAATGTAAATCAGAAGGGATTATCCCTAAGGGTTTGCAGTTAAAACCTCCTATTTCCTCCAAGAGAGCTGAGAAAATTATTCAGAGAGCAAATGAGGCCTTATTGAGAGAAAGTATAAAGGTTCAGTGGTTTACCAAGTATCAAACATTGTGATCTATTAGAAGTGTGGAATCGTTACTACAAAACAAAGTTACAGATGAAGATTTCTCAAGAATTTGTCAAGCAGTGAACAGATCATATTGTAAGTTACATGGGAGGATAAAAGACCTTCAGAAGAAGAAGCTTGTCAATCTACATGGGCAAGTCAAATGTAATACTGCAACTAGTCTATCCTCGTCATCAGTGAAAAATCTTAGTTCTAAACAACTTACCGATTGTGAATTAGCAGTTCTTGGAAAAGGTTTGAATTTTGCCATTACACCATCTACTGTACCACTATTGGATATAATGGCCACCACTGATGAGGTGACCCAAAATTTGAATCTAGAGGAAGCGGCAGAGTTACACTGGAGAGTAAAAAGAACACTGGAAAGACATCAAGTGCACAAGCAGAAGTCAAACATTTCATGTGATGAGAGGAAAGCTATTAAATCTCTCAAACAGGATACATCTATAATCATTCTTCCTGCTGACAAAGGTAACACTACAGTTGTAATGGATAAAACTGATTATGATAACAAAATACAAGGCCTTCTCACAGCAGGCCAATACAAAAAGATAGCAAAAAATCCAATTCCAAATACAGAGGTAAAACTACAAGCATTACTCCGGAAGCATCGCAGGTATTTCAGTGATTCAGAAAAAAGAAAATTAACTTCGTATTTCAGCAAGATTCCTCACCTGTATGGACTGCCGAAAATTCATAAAGACAATGTTCCATTAAGACCTATTGTTAGTTCTAGAAATTCACCCTGTCAAAATTTGTCAAGATTTCTTCTCGAAGTTCTTAGTCCATTGGCATATAGGACATCGTCTTTCGTCAGGGATTCTAAGCACTTTGTGGAATTAGTCAGGAACATGAAAATGGATAGAACTGACATATTGGTAAGCTTTGATGTGGAAAGTCTGTTTACAAATGTACCATGTGATGAAGCATTGTCTATTGTAAGGAAAAGGTTAAATGATGATAATAGTCTACAAACTAGAACAGCTCTACCTATTGATAGTATAATGGAATTATTAACATTCTGTGTAACAACAACATACTTTCAATATAACTCAGAATTCTTCCAACAAAATCAAGGGATGGCCATGGGATCATCACTGTCACCCTTGCTCAGCAACATTTACATGGAAGAACTTGAAGCCACAGCCATAAATACTACTCCATGTCCACCTAAAGTGTGGCTTCGATATGTTGATGATACATTTGTGGTATGGCCACATGGCAAGGAAAAATTACAGTCTTTCTGGATGCACATTAACAACATATCTCCTACAATTAAATTCACGATGGAATCAGAACAAGAACAAAAATTGGCATTCTTGGATGTTCTTGTGACAAGACTCCCTCAGGGCAAAGTAAAAACAACAGTGTATAGGAAACCGACACACACTGGCAAATACTTGGCATATACATCCAATCATACAAGAAGCACTAAACAAGGAATTGTACTATCATTATGGAACAGAGCAAAGGAGGTTTGTTCAGAATCCAGTGACTTGGAAAAAGAAAAGATTCACATAGAACAAATGCTTATGAAGAATGGTTATCCATCAGCAGTCATCAGAAAAACCTTCAATAGACAACACAAAGAGACACCAAAAGAGAAAACAGTTATTGGTACGGTGGTGTATCCATACATACCAGGAATGGCAGACAAACTAAAGAAAATCTGCAGTCAATATAATATTAGGACTGCTTTCCAAAGCCTTACCACACTTTGAGGAATGCTTACTTCTACTAAGCCTAAACTGGAAATGTTGAAGAACAAAAACTGCATCTATGAAATACCATGTGAATGTGGAAGGAAATACATTGGTGAGACCTGTCGCCCGGTTGAACAACGATTGAAGGAACACAAATTAATGGTTAAAAGAGAAAAAATAGATGTGTCTACCATAGCAGATCATGTATGTACTAATGACCATGTGCTTAAGTGGGAAAATACAAAGATATTGGATAAAGAGGAAAAAATGCATAGAAGAAAATTCAAGGAAGCTGCTCATATGACAATGGTAAATAATCCTATAAGTCAACCCAGTGTGGCAATACACAATGTATGGAAGCCTCTAATTAATCTTGCTCTTAGGAAAAAGTAAAAATAAAAATAATTAGACTTGTTATAAAAAAAAAATTGAAGGACTCAGGAGGATTTGAACCAACCCTCATATATAAATATATCAAATTTCTACTATATGTTGCCTTTGACAGAATAGCTCAGTTGGTAGAGCGTTTGCCTTAAATTCAATATACAAGAATCTAAAGGTGTGAGTTCAACTTCTAAGTGAATATTGTCACTGTGCATATAGGCCAGCAACACCTGAAGAAGAGTGGAGAATAATACTACTCGAAACGTTGTGTAATTACTAACCTGTATTGTCTATTTGTGTGTTATTACTAACAAGTTGTTTGTATTTGAAAAAGTTTAAATAAAGTTTAAAATTTTCTGTCCATTCAACATTCACTCATAAATGATGGAAATAGTCCAACATATCACATCTTATAATATACCATCATTACAAACCTTCAGACAAATATCTTATTATTTATTGTCTTTATTTTTAAAATTTTAAACTATAGGACTAACTTTAAGATTATATGGTACCACTTCATAAATCTGATATTTCCTTAAAAAAATTCCAATATTCTTGAAACATATCACCAGAATCTGGAACCTATCTATTCTAACATTACCAAGAACTGTTTTGATTTCTTTTAGCTAGGTATTTCAATCTAAATCTAAAGGAGTAGGTAAATAGATGTATCATCAAAAGTCAATACTTATACCATTATTCAGTTTTGAATAAATGATCACCAAAAAATCATTGGGGTTTTAGAGAATAAAGAACCACTATAGACATAGCATTTCACTGTTAAGAAAATATGACCACTATAAAACACTAAATTATGACTTATATATAATTTTCATTGTCTTATCAAGACTGGTCTTTCCCCAAATTATATTCTATCTTTAACCATGAAAACATTTGTTTACAGTTAGAATAGAATTGAGATTATACTAAAATATGTAAGATCTGGTATAAGATCTACATAACTATGCAAGCAGATACCAAATCCTGGCAACAGATATGGGTGACCATAGTAAACAACTAAGGACATCATAATATGTTGAAATGCAACTAGTTTGAGTTCTGCATGGCTATACAAGCAATTTGGGTTAGATTAAACATGCTTACATGCTTTTCAATTTAGCTGATAGCTTGATAGTACAACAGAGAGGTAAAAACTAGCTTCTGGAAGGAGAAATGCATTAGATGCTAAAGATCCAGGTGCATTTTTCCACTTATTAAAACCATAATCTTAAAACTAGTCTGGGATATTGTATAGGATAGTACAAGACCGGGGTTTATTAATAGGTATCATCTGGCATCTATTATTACTTATTAAAGTTTACCGTGATATTGAGATGGTGGAAAAGTACATTATTTTGATTTAACTATTAGTTTGATATTAAAAAAAAGAATTAAAGTTGGCTTCTAGATGCACAGTAGTACTGTTTCCTGTTTTGAATCCCAAACCTTTCTTGGTAAAGACAAAAATAAAAGAACTTATCAGAAGTAGGGATTAAACTGTGCTGCCATCTTCTAACCACTAAGTATGATAGATTGACAAAAGCAAAGAAAGAGAGCTGTTTTATATATGGATTTTGTGAGAGAAGAACATTCTATTCACACAATAAAAGATCCTAAGGAGACTATAAACAAGTGTTATATTGATTGCTTTTAGTGATAAACATGACTAAAAATAAATTACAGTGGAAGGAGTTGAAAAACATTAGAAACGTAAAATGCCATTTAAAAAGATTAAAGAACGACCATGCAATATGAGTGCACAAATTTGTCTTTTATAAATCAGTGTACATAGTCATCTCAAAAAAATATATATTTTTTTTATTGTTTGCAATAACAAGTTAGAATGGTCAGACACATTTACAAGTAGTTACTAAGAATTTGCTTATATGAAGATATATAAAAATATCATAGAAGCATTTAAAATATACAATAACAAGTTTCTAATGTTTTTTTTTCACATTTTCCTACAGTTTCAGTTTCTTTACAAAATGTAAATATTTTATATTATTAAATTAATTCACAAAGTACATATCAATAAGTTGTTTTGTTAGCTTGTTACTTTCTAAAAAATTAAATTAATTTATAAGCAATTTATTTATTTATTGAACCAGGTCTGTTTAAAAGATCTTATTTAATTGGGTTTAAACCTTTTTATAATAATTTTAAAAACAACACATGAATGGACCAGCCCTTCAAGCAGAGGGGAGAATATCATCAATAGAAGAGCCATCAATGATAAACACAATCAGATCAAACTATGCAAAGCTTAACACAATCACATTTTCAGATCATGGTCCACCTTGACTGCTAGATTCAAACCCCTGCCATCCAAAACATTTTATTTGTTTTAAGGATCAATCTCAGGCACCAGTCAATCATAAGTTATATAATCAGCATGCTTCAGATGACAGGCACAAAATCCGGCACTTGAAATATCCCATGACTAGTTCACACTGTGTCTCAGGGTCCAGCACATTTATTTTACTCATAAAATAACTCTACAACTAATTTACAGGTGATGCAGTGAAAGAGAAAATATACAAAATAACAATTACAGCAAACATTAATATTTAATTATTTATGTACACATATATTTACTATAATATAAAATAACACAATAAAATTTTACATAAGAAAAATATAAATGACTTTAGGATATATTAAAATAGTCCATTAATTAAAGTTCATTTATTTCAAATAAAGAGTCTAGACTATGATCAAAATATATTTAAAAGTATCTTTACCTAATATCTTTACCTAGATTTTCATTTGTTTTATTTTCCAACTGGTTGGCCTTTTATTTCTCCATCGATGGCTTCATGGCCTTCCAGGTTTATGTCGAATAATGAGAGAGAGTGATTAGTAGCAGCTTTGATTTACTATCTAGGCATTTGTTTTGGACATTGGTTCAGGTGAGGACAGTTGATTTGACAGAGGACTGGAGTTTTAGCCAAGTACATTGCTATTTTGGTGGCATCTGCACTAAAGTGGTCTCCAACAGTAATAACTGGTCTGCTACTGCACTTAAAGTTCTTGAAACTCTGACTCTGCAGTTTGAATTCTGTCCATACTGTTAGCAATCTGACTGTATAGTAATGCAAACTGTATATCACAAACCAGATTGATGAGTGGTCTAGCAGATTGCAGTCCTGACTGAAGAACAATAACCAAGATGTAACTTTTATACCTTAACTCTCTCATTGTTTTATTTTATCTTGACTTGAATCTGCCTTTTAATTAATTTTACATTTCTTTAATTAATTGATTTTTACATTTGCCTTAATCTTAATCCATTCAGATTTATCTACTACATTGATAAGATAGTTTACATTTTTAAAATTAATTCAATTATAGATTTTGATTTTATTATCAATCTGAAATCTTATAAACTAATTAATTACATTCTTGAAAGTTTTATAAACATTTTATTTTTACAGACTAATTTCACATTCATTTATTTTATACATTATAAAAATTTTCTTTACAAAGAGAGTGTGAAGCACTTGAAAGAGAAGTGTTAAAGAGTGCAAAAATATTAAACACTTAGCACTTTCGAAGTGGGTTGCCTCATATTCCTAGCACTCTTTATAGCTTCTCTTTCAAATGCTTCACACTCTTTTAATTTTATTTATTATAATATTAAGAAAGAAGTTTAAAATTCTTAATAATTTACAAAGAGAGAGAGAAAAAAGTTTTAAATCTATTTTCTATTTTAGATTCCCCCCCCCCCATGCTAAAAAGTTTTATTCTAAAAGAAAAATAATGCAGTACTTTCATTTTTGAAATGAAACGTAACACTATTCACTAGTGGTACATTATATAAAACATTCTGAATATTGGGTTGATATAATTATAGTCAATTCACCAGTGAACTCTTCACTTTATATATACATAAAATTTCTTTGCTACATTGTTAAAAATAAAAACATATCACATGACTCCATCACATGACTCTATTCACAGAAATTTTAAGCAACAGAAGTGACAGAATTAAGTCACAATCCAAAAACCTTGAATTCCACATTACGATTTTCTATCACTCTTCTAAACCATTCAGGACATTAACTAACAATTTAATGGGTTTAAAGCTGTTATGTGACATTTTCTTAAAAAAAATTTAAAATTATTACTTCATCAGTGCCAGTAATTAAATTAAATCTATATCAAAATAAAATAAAAATCATTTCAACAAATCTGCTTTGTGATGGATGTTGTTGCTACCACATTCAGTTTGTCCCATGCCTATTGGGAACATAAAAACATAAATTAATTAATCAAGTCTAAAGATTAATTATCAAGTCTAAAGATTAATTATCTTGCAGTTATGCTACTTAATGTAAGCTTTAATAATCAATAAATTCCAGATGGTAATCCTTAATAAATCTATATCAAAAGTTATTCTATCTAATATCACCAGACTAGTTTATCTTATGGCTTCCAACAATGAAAAATTTTTGTTCTAGGAATAATGCAAAAATTGATTCTACTCTACTATTGCCACCTAGTCGAAAATTGTGTAATTTAATAATGCTTATAAATTCTATATCAACTGCTACCTTGTATTAATTTTTAACTTTTATTGGTGAGAAGCTTTGACCAGGATGTAATTTGGAGATACCATCCAGCAGCCACCTTCTTTTTTTCTTATGTCAGAAATCTCAAAACTATTTTAATGCTTTAAATTCAAGCCAACTTGCTTGTGTAGTTATAGAATTCCAACACCAATTCAGTAAATATATATTTTGATATTCTCAATTTAAATAATATCCATAAAAACCTTCATCCTTTAGCTAGGATTGATGTGAAGACAATGACTGAGAATACAAAAGCATGTAAACATATTGAATTGGTAATAAAACTATAGAAATATATGGGCAAATTGCATTGAACCTGAACCATTCAGATATTTTTGGATTTCAGGCTAATAAGTTGATAGTAAACCAAAAAAATAAAAAGTTGAATCTGAATAAAATGTGCATTATATACGAAAGATACAGCAGAGGTAATGAATCCAGGATCAAGTTTTCCACCAACAGATCATAAACCAGAAACTAGTCTGGTGTAGGGTAGCAGTAGATATGAATTTAATATACACTGCTTTCTTTTATCTTATGACTATATAAGCTTACGCTAGAATGCAGCAGTAGAATATAATAAATAAGATTTGTTTCTGTTATGCATTCTCTAAAATAGGGAGGGGGTTCTGAATCCAGTTTTACATCATACTGTTGACTGGAAACTCACATGTGAATAAATATTTTGCATGTAAAGATAATTAAACATCTAAGCTATAGAAAACCTAAGAACTCTTAAACAGTAATAACAGACATGTATTTAAAAACCTAGCTATGAATAGCATACAAGGTCAATCCAGTCAAATGTCCAAATAAAACTAACTATTACATATTCCCAATATTAGCTAAACCCATGCATATTATTTACTCATTAATTGTTTGTTATCAAGATGTATAAAAGACATAAAAGTTAAAGAAATGTATGAACCTAAATGGATTATGCATGAAATATACTCTTATGTTAAGTGAATAATTGTTAGATAACTTTTATTCCAACTGACGATATATTTGTTTAAACACAACCAGATGTTATAGTTATTCATTAGCATATATGTTTATCTTACATTTTCAAGATTATTATAATACATTTCCCTAATTAACAATGATAATTATCCCATGACTGTATCACATGACTCCAACTTACACATTACCATTTCAGCAGCATACTTTTCTTTTTTCATCACAACTATGCCATCTACAGTAAACTTTAGTAACTACTAGACGCCAGATGATAGTGCTCAATAAAACCCAAAATATGCTGTTCTACCCAATATCCTCAGATTAGATTCAAGTTTATGGCTTTTATCGAGAAACTTTGGATATTGGAATCATACATTTGGACCTTCAGGATCTACATTTGGACCTTCAGGATCTACATTTGGACCTTCAGGATCTACATTTGGACCTTCAGGATCTTATGAACATTCCTTCTAGCAGCTTCCCTTTTCTTCCCAACTTAACTATCAAGCTACTAGTTACTATACTTATATTAGGTGATACAACTGTGAGGAAAAAAGTATGTTCTCGAAGGAGCAATATGCAAACTGGAGTCATGTGATGGTCAAGTGATATATTTGTTTTAACCCTAGCTGCATAATGAAGGTGCCTGTTGTTGTTAATAAAACTAAGGATATTTATAATATATAAACATGTGTTTTCACCAGGGCTAACAGCTTAATAGTAAAACAAAGGTAAATGTTGGCTATTAAAAGATTGTGCATTAGATTCTAAAGATCCATCATTCCAAGATCCAAAGTCCCTCACTGATGAAAAACCATAAACTTGAAACTAGTCTGGGGATATTGGAAAGTACTGCACTAGAATTGAGCATTATCATTTGGTGCTTATTAGTTACTAAAGGTTGCAATAGATGGCATAGCTGTAGTGAAAGAGAAAATGATGATTGTAAAAATAAACTGACAATGATTGAAATCCAGTACTTATATGTCAAGATATAAAAGACTCCCAAAATTTAAAAAATATAAAGATGCTCAAATAAATTGTTTTATAGCCAACTTCTACAAACAATAAGCAAGGGCTGCTGTCATGGGTTAGGGCAGTGACAGATTCTGAAGTTCAAGTCTGTGTGGATCATGCCCACTTCTACCATATTTGACATAAACTTATGAACTTCCAAACAATTAAGCTATATGATTATTTATTTACTCATTATCAAATATTATTGCTTAATTTTAGTATCTTAGTGATAATAATTTTTATTGGTACATTGCTGAGGAGTTGGGAAGAGGTTGGAGCATTGGAAGTATTAGAGTTGAATTGCAATCTATAGACTTTGAATCCAACCTACATTTACAAGTGATTCAAACCTTGCAAGGTGATGATAAAATTAATCACCCATGGTTTAAAGGAGTGGTAAACTATTAAACTTGAGAGCTAAAAGTTTGTTTTCTGACACTTCTGATATTCACACATCATATGAGATTACTGAGTGACCAAACCATTTGATTATGGTATTCAGATATTGCTTTGTTATTAAAAGTTAAAGCTTCTTATTTATTTTTGAAATTTATATAATAATGCAGATTATTGGCAAGCAATGATATGGGAATATTACTATGTAACTCCTAAGTCACTTTCAGGTTACAGTTTTGGCATTATAGTTAGGAAGGTCTGGGACAATCCATATTTCTTCAACAGATTCAATCAAATTTTAAATGCTTTTATATTAACTTGCCTGGTCAGTGTTCCTGTCTGTATGTCCACATTTTTGAGTTTTTTAACAATAAAAAAGTATGTTCCCCTTTACAAATCAAACTCCCACATTTTACATTTCCCAGAAAAAATCTTTAACAGCTAAACCAACAGAAATATTATGTTTCTATTTTGTTAATATTGATTTACTTACTTGATTAAAAGTAAATATTTCCTACTAAAATCTGAATTGTTCTTCTGAAATAATTAATATTTCATAAATATTTTGTGAAAAAAATAATAAATGTGTAAAAAAAATTAGAGAATGTTTTTTTTTTTCATTTCCAAAATCAAAATGAAGAAATACTACTGTCAAAATCATTGATAGCAGGCACTCTCTTGTGGAGAAATCAAGAAACAATGAAAAAGATGATTAAAAGAGATTGATGAAGAAAATTATTTTATTTAAATTGAAATTATATGTTTTATTCATAACTAAAAAGTAAAAAAATAAAATAATAATTAAAAACCATTTTTGTAGAAGAATGCTTTTATGTAAACAATAACAAAATAATCCACTCCTTGGTAATTTTTCTATTCTTGGAAAATATCAGAGATGAGACTTATTATAAAACAATTGGCAATTTCAGGAAAATTATCATTTTGGAAAAGCATTTGAGGTTCAAATAAATCATAAAAATCAAAAAAGCCTCAAATGCTCTTCTGAAATGACAATATTCTTGCAATTTCTAATTGTTTTATAACAAGTTTATATTCTTAAAATTTCTGATATTTTCCAAGAATGACAAAAACCAAGAGGCAGATTACTTTTTTTCTTTTTTACTTTTTAGATGGCTGTTTGCATAAAAGCAATATTAAAAAAAAATTTTTTTAATATTATTTTTATTTTTTTAGATATTTTAAAAAGCTGGCCTTAAAGAACAAAAACTTTTCATCAGTGTCTGTGTCATTTGTTCAAATGTATTAGCATTGGAAAATGTTGATTGTGCCAAAGTGGTAAATGTTCTTTGAGAAAGTGCAAATAAAAGACAGGCCCATTTGGTTATAAAATGAATAGTAGTGCTTTATTTCAGTAATACAGAATTTCAAATCATAAATTTTACATTGATGAAAAGTATTAAAAAAAGCCATCATGGATATTTAAACCCAACTAGTGTGACCATATAATTAACTATCTAAAATGAGTTTTGTGTGAGAGTAACAAGAACACCAAATATTCTTCTATTGCACTTCCATAAACACTCATCAATATTAGCAGAAAATTAAACAAAGGCTTAATCTGGCTATAACAAATTTGATTTTTTAATCAAATTAAGTCTTAATTTACTATTTTCTAAGACGCAAGCAATCTTTTCCACAAG
The DNA here is from genome assembly GCA_028023455.1 of Epiperipatus broadwayi. Classification (NCBI taxonomy): domain Eukaryota; kingdom Metazoa; phylum Onychophora; class Udeonychophora; order Euonychophora; family Peripatidae; genus Epiperipatus; species Epiperipatus broadwayi. Next base: position 3,881,632 of record JAQFVV010000045.1, read on the forward strand.
TAGATCTGATATATTTGATGTGCCACAGAAAATATGAAACAATAGACCATATTCTAAATCAGTGTTCTGTCTTACAAACTGCTTAGGTGAGAATATGGTCATGCTTTTTCAAAGGATTCTGAGTTAGTATTGTCTTTTCTCAGTATTTCTTTCCTGTTCTTCATTTTATCATTTTTCATACGGTTTTTCCGAACAAAGGAAAAATTATAAATGGATCTCTCTTTATCAAATACTTGAACAATGCCTGGTTTCTTCCCCCAAACAATCATTTTCTATTTTATCAATGTATCCTTATTGTATTTTCTTGAGATAGACAAAAGTATCCCTGTCAATTTTTCTTTTATATACTACATGTAAACTTTTATAAAGTCATTTAATACGCAAGAGATCATGTGACATTCGAGAACCGGAAGTGCCATTTTTGTGTTTCTATTCGACCTTTATAAGGCACTCTTATATTTTTATTCCACTTTTCTACATATATCGCTAAATGTATATATGTTTTTTTTATTTCATAAACAATTTTTTATTTCAGTTTTCCTTCAACATTATTCCTATACTATATATATATATGTTTACAACGGATTTCCAAACACAATATAATAATTTTTTTATGACATAAATTATAATTTTTGTTTAACTTATTTTTTGCTTTCTTTCCTGGGTCTACATCCTTTCATATTTTAATTTTTTTCTTGTTGGCCACAGTCGTGTAGATTTCAGATTTAGCTTGGTTACTGGACAAGAATCGTGACATATTTAAAATAGGATTATGTAATCTAATGGTTTGTTTATCAGGAGATCACGTGATGTTCGGGCACCATTTTGAACAAAATCATTTAGAAAGCTAAATAAACATTTTAAACCGTTCACCTGTTTCAACACCTGCTTTTTAAAACATCCATTAGTAACTTACTAATTTGAATAAAAGGAAATCACAGTTAATTTCTTTATTTTGTACTTAAGTTATTTTTATTTAAAAAAACAATTTTCCTTAAGTAAACTAACACTCCGGGAACGATAATGTAAAAATGAACAAACAGAAAATATAATTATTTTTTTTTAGAAAAAGCACTTCAAAAATGTCAAACAAATAACAGTTATTTATTTTATTTTAAATAACTCTACTTAAAAAATATATTTTGTTTTTAAATAGTTGAAGTTCATTTCACAAAGCTTCTCATAAACATTTAAGATGTCGAAAAGCCTGGAGAGAAAAACACCCCGCTTGACTTTTCCCAGATTAAATTTTTCACTAGAATAAGTTTTTCTTTTTTTTTTTTTTTGCAAACTAAATATTTAAATGAAAATTGTTATTTTTTAAACATATAGTATATAAACAAGAATATAAATTAATTGGCTGCAGAAAGGAGTTTGCTATTAACTGAAAGAAGACCCTTTGATTCCTCTTGGACGCCTTAAAGGAACCGAGCAGGGCAAAATCCTAATGTCCACTCCATACGTTCTTGTCATTGCAGCTGTTATTACTATGTGATTATTCATATAGTATACGAACATGGATGGGCTGCTCACCAACACACATTAGTGAGTTTATTGGCTTCTTACCTCCGAGTTTAAGAATATTTTTTCAATATATACAATCATGACAGACAAAAATAAATCATGGCCCTTATTCCCAGGAGGCTATAAATTCACCAACCAAGGCAGTGGTTGGTGGCCGAAGGCAGAGAGTGCTAAGAATGCCCTGATTGCAGACTCGGGCTGCCATTTGATGACGACTTTCTTACAACTGCAGATCACTTTCAAGTGAAGGAATATTGCAAGAATTAGAACAAGAACTATCTTATATAATAAATGGGACATTATTGGACTTTGTGAAGTTAGAAGAAAAGGTGAAGAAACAATTGATTTAAAAAGTGGACATGTACTCTACTATAAAGGCACAAATATTGGAAATACAAGTGGAGTAGGATTTATTATAAATAAAAAATGGAAGAATAACATTGTGAAGATTGATGGTGTATCGGACAGGGTGGCAAGATTAGTTTTACAACTTAATAGCAGATACCAAATGCAGATAATTCAGGTTTATGCCCCAACAAGTTCTCATAGTGATGAAGTAGTAGAAGATTTTTATATGGATGTACAAAAGGCTTTTGATCAGAGTAAACAACATTTTAAAATTGTTATGGGAGACTTTAATGCTAGAATTGGTAAACAAATGAAAGACGAAAATGCTATAGGTAATTTTGGTTATGGTAATAGAAATGAGAGAGGACATAGACTTGTGGAGTTTGCAGAAAAAGAAAAACTTTATATTATGAATTCTTTTTTTGAGAAAAATGTTAAAAGGAAATGGACATGGAAGCATCCAAATGAAGGTACAGCAGAATTGGATTATACTTTGACTAACAGAAAATACATATTTCAAGATTGTAATGTTCTTAATAAATTTAACACAGGAAGTGATCATCGATTAGTAAGATGTAAGATACATGTTAATGCAAAACTAGAGAGACAAAAATTATTAAGAAAAACAATATTTACAGTTGATATTCTTAATCTTCAGAAACATTCTAATGAATTTAAATTAGAACTTACAAATCGGTTTCAAGTATTAATAGATTTTGAACATGATTCAGATTTGAATGAAATTAATAGGAAAATAACTGATACACATTTAAAAACTGCAACAAAGATAGCTGGTAGAAAAAAGCATCAATTGACCAATAAAATTTCTACTGAGACTAGAGAATTTATGAAGAAAAGAAGGAATATGAAGATATACAAAAATGTTGCATTAAAAAGGATTGAATATCTCAAATTTTGTAAAATGGTGCGGAAAAGAGTTGAAAATGATATAAGAAAGTATAATTGTAAACTAGCAAGGAAATCTGTAGAAGAGGATAAAAGTCTAAAGAGTGTAAAACAACATTTTGGTATTGGTAGGAAATTTATATCTGCAATAAGAAAAAAAGATGGCATTATTACTAAAAAGACAGATGACATCATGAAATGTGTAGAAGACTTCTATCAAGAATTATATAGTAATAAAGAACAAGTACCTCCTATATCTTCTGAATTGCCCAGAATTTTGAATGAGGAAGTGAGACATGCAATTAAATTTATAAAGAAAGGGAAGGCTCCAGGTAATGATGGAATTATAATTGATATATTAAAAGAAGCAGGTGAAGAAATAGAAATTTTTTTTAGCAAAGTTATATTCCAAATGTCTAAATGATAAAGATGTACCAGATGATTGGAAGAATGCAGTATTAATATTAATATTTAAAAAAAAAGTGATAAAGAAGATATTAGAAATTACAGACCTATCAGTCTTTTATCAGTTTTATACAAAATTTTTACTAAGATAAATCACTATGATGGTAAATATTTAAATATAATTATTAATAGTTGTTTATTTCAATCTTGTTTGATTGATTATTTATTTTACTAAGATAATTACAACTCATCTACAGAGAACACTGGACTTCCACCAACCAAGAGAACAAGCTGGATTTAAAAGTGGTTTTAGTACAGTAGATCATATCCAGGTATTGAGAGAAGTTATAGAAAGGACAAATGAATATGAGTTGCCATTATGCTTAGGATTTGTAGATTATGAAAAGGCATTTGATTCTGTAAACATTTCTTCAGTGATTAAAGCATTAGATCATCAAGGTATAGATCCAGGATATTGTCATATATTAAAGAATATTTATACAAATGCAACAGCAACAATTAGATTACATAATGATAGTAGGAAAGTCAACATTGAGAAGGGTGTAAGACAGGGTGACTTTATATCTCCAAAACGTTTTACAGCAGTGCTGCAAGAAGTATTTTGTGGATTAAAATGGGAAGCTAAAGGAGTGAAAGTAAATGGAGATTATTTAAGTCATTTAGATTTTGCAGATAATGTAGTTGTTTTTGCAAATAATGCTTTAGAGTTACAGGAAATGTTGCAGGAGTTATCAGATGAAAGTAGGAAAGGAGTACTAAAGATAAATGTTAAAAAGACTAAAGTAATGTTTAATAGATTTTCTCAAAATATGAAAATAAAGATTGATTATGATGAATTAGAAGAAATTAACAGTTACAAATACCTTGGTCAGATTATTAATACAGATGAAAACATAATGAATGAAATTAATCATAGAATTAAACTTGGTTGGAGTGCTTTTGGTAGAAATAACTTGATACTAAAAGGAAATAGGCCTATGTGTTTGAAAAGGAAGGTTTTTAATAAATGTGTTTTTCCAGTTCTTACTTATGGATCTGAGACTTGGGCACTTAATAGAAGAGCAATGCAGAGACTTCAAACCACTCAAAGAACTATGGAGAGATGCATGTAAGGAGTAACAAGAAGAGATCGAAAATGCAATGTATGGGTAAGAGAACAAACAGGTGTTACTGACCTCATTGAAAAAATTAAAAGACTGAAGTGGAGTTGGGCTGGACATATTGCTAGAAGAGATGATAATATATGGACAATTGAAATTTTAAACTGGATTTCAAGAGATTGTAAAAGACCCAAAAAGAGACCATGTGTGAGATGGATTGATGAAATAAGAAAGTGTGCAGGGATGGTGTCGAGAAGAGAAGCTAAAGATCGGAAAAGATGGATTGAACTTGGAGAGACCTTCATCCTGCAGTGGATTGATAATGATGATGATACATTAATTAAAGAATTGCCTTGTGGAATATAGCATAGGGATAGACAGGACAACCCGAGAACTGAAAGTCTTAAAATAATACAGAGATGTTTAATGCTCTTACCATAAGAAGTTCAAAAATAGAAAATTACCATTGGCCATGATTACAGATTTGAGCTGCAGAATGTTTGCTCTACAACTGCATTAATCTATACAGGATTTAGTTTGATTAATTGAATGAACCTGTACTTTTCAATTAGCCACTTGAGTACTAAAGCCTCAAGTGACCTTCCAAGCAACTTATATTGTGATTTTTATTAATTAAAAATGTTGTTCGGTGTAGAGATAGAGATATCTAGATTGAAGCTCAACTCTGGTTCTTGACTATCACTTGATCTCCTGAGTAACAAACAATTAATTTGCCCTGTGTATTTTAACTTGATAGTAGATTTTGCTGCTGAAGGTTCCCGAATTGAAGATAATCTGGTACTTGAATATCACCTCCTTAACAATAAACAATTAATTTGTCCTGAGCATTTTAGCTCAGTGGTAGAATATATTTGAGAGCTTAAGGTTCTTGAATCAAAATTCAACCTGCCATTTTGGTGTTTCAACATCACATCATCTTCTGAGCAACAAACTATTTTATTATTTCATCTATGTGTTTTGGCACAGTAGTAGAGGCACAGTCTTGAGAGCTAAAGACTCCTGGATTAAAGATCAGTCTGTCATTTCTGGTGGTAAATCATCACATGATCAACTGAGCAACAAAGTATTTATTTGATTATTTTGTTGCAAGCTAAAGTTTCTGAATTTAAACCTGTTGCTTCTGGTATTTTATTCTAACTATGTGTTAGCTGTTTTTTTTTTAATTGATCGGTTTATATTCAAAATAATCTATGAAATGCAAAATTTTTCTGGTGCAGCAGATGCCATATCAAGATGATATTTGACAATTGTATTCAATCAAGATAAAGTACTCAATTATATTTAAAGAGTTGATAAACAGAGCAAAACTCTCCATACAGTATTGATCATGTGATATATTTAAAGAGATTAGAGTTGTGTTAGTAATTTCTGCTCCTCAAGCCTGTATATTGTAAAATGAAATTATAAACAGCAAAAATGAATTCACCATTTATTAATATATACATTCTTTACCTTCAGTTTCCAAGTTTAAGTTATTCAAGGGCCACATTAAAAATAATACTTATCAATGAGTGCATCAAAATGTAAAATATAGACTACCTGCTGCATCCCCAGCTTTGTTCACATTATTAAACTAAAAGAGCATCATATAACTGATAACTATATACTCAAATAATATTTATATGAAATAAAAGTATATGAAATATCAACATCAGATAAGACTAACTATTGTAATGCATTACCCAGAGGCAAATCTCTATACAGGAACGCCACTCAGTGCCAGCCAGAGTAATCAATGGATGAAGGAAGGTTTGTGCATAAAATCCCTATCTTGTTCCTACTGGTTGAATAGAAATTTTATGCGCAAACCTTCCTGCATCCATTGAGTACTCAGGCTTGCACTGAGTGGCACTACTGTATGGAGAGTTTTGCCTCTGAGTAAACAGGTGGGTAAGCATAAAAAATGATAATCATGTAATGATTGTAATGCATTTTTATAGACAATACTGCAAGATCATTTGTAACTATTGTTGATAACTCATGTATTATTATTTCATGTAGATATTCTTTAAATATATTTTTAATTCTCTGATCCGCTGCTTTGCACATGTTAATAGTATAATAATAAAAGTAAAAGAATACAATGCAATGGATTGTTAAAATATATCTCTTATTTATATACATAAAAGGAATATACTCTGAGCAGTAAAAATTTTTTAATGTTTTATTATCTAAACTGCATTTTTGATATGTTGAATATCAAATAAAAAATTCTTTCACTAATTCTTTCCACTTCTCTACCTGTCTCATCACAATTATTAGAAACTTTGATAATTAACATATATTGACATATTATGCTTTTAAACTCTAGCTATACTCTCATGTTCGTAGAAAGTTTGATAATTAAAATACATTTACATATTCCATTTTCAATTTTTGATGTTATCATCATCAACCATTATCAATCCACTGCAGAATGAAGGTCCCTCCAAGTTCAATCCATCTTTTCCGATCTTTAGCTTCTCTTCTCCACATCACCCCTGCACACTTTCTTATTTCATCCATCCATCTCGCATGTGGTCTCTTTCTGGGTCTTTTACAATCTCTTGGAATCTAGTTTAAGATTTCAATTGTCCATCTATTATCATCTCTTCTAGCATTATGTCCATCCCAACCCCACTTCAGTCTTTTAATTTTTTCAATGAGATCAGTAACACCTGTTTGCTCTCTTACCCATATATTGCATTTTCTGTCTCTTTTTGTTACTCCTAACATGCATCTCTCCATACTTCTTTGAGTGGTCTAAACTCTCTGTATTGCTCTTCTATTAAGTAGTCTCAGATCCATAAGTAAGAATTGGTAAAACACATTTATTAAAAACCCTTTTCAAACACATAGGCATATTTCCTTTTAGTATCATGTTATTTCTACCAAAAGCACACCAAGTTTAATTCTATGATTAATTTCATCCATTATGTTTCCATCTGTGTTAATAATCTGATCAAGGTATTCGTAGCTGTTAACTTCTAACTCATCATAATCAATCCTTATTTTTATATTTGAATACTAAATAAAATTTGTATTCACTAATTCTCCACTAATTCTCTTCATGTCTCTAATTACTCCCTTGCATTAGTAGAGTGTTTGATAATTAAAATATATTTATGTAATATTTATACGAAACAAGTATTAATAGTAGTATCTCAAAAATATAATTTTTATTAAATACAATAAACAATAATTTTAAAATAAATTATTTTATATTTCTAATGTGATAATTTTTTTAATGGCTATAAAATTTAACATTGTTGTAAATGCAAGTGAGAAATTGAATCCATGGTCCAAATAGCATTTAAGTAACTTTAAAATAGATTTATTCAATTAAATTTTAGCTGGATTATCAAAAACTAATATCTCATTTCTCTAATATACACAGGTCATAACACCTTACATTATCATGTGAGAATATACCATACTTATAGGGAAATAGTGAAAATTTATCAAATTGAATAACATATAGCATTTTAAAATTTACTTTTTTACATGTTAAATATATTAAAGTAAATCCTACAAATTTATCAAATTTATTATTAGAACTGATCTAAATTGTCATTATTCAAATGAGAAATTAAGTACATGGTTACAAATGCAATTTAATTTATTTAAAATATAAAATCAAATTTTATCTTGCTTTATCAAAAACTGTACTTTTTGTTTAAAAAAAATTCCAACTCTGTAATCTTTTAATCAGTGCTGCCCTCTTTTTAATTTTTATGACACCATTTGAAAACAGTTATGATATAGATTTTCCATGCCCTTTGATATTGAAAATTACAATTTTTTTTCAAACAATTAAAAGAAATATTTATATGCTAGTGAATATCTATACTAAAAAAAGAAGGAAAATCATGCAAGATTATTGGACATTAGTGAAATATTTGTTTGAGTTATAAAATCACAAACAAACAAACTTCAACATTTATATATTAATATAAATATATTAAATTGTTTTTTCTTTTCTTGTTAGTCATGATTGCTTGAACATATGTTGTAATAAAGTATATCAATAGAAGCAGATTACTAAAAATAACATGGAAACATCATAATGTATACTTGAACAAAGGAACACATCAGTAATTGATTAGAAGAACTATAACTGTTCAGAACAAATTGCATACTAATCCCACACACATACATTGTGGATACTTGGAGCATGAATTCTGGGTAACAACAGTGCAAAGCCAATTTTTGGCACATCTTACCTTAGAAAAGTGCAGGGTTATATAGTGATTTAAAAGTATTAGATAATAACAACTTCAACATTCTTGATTAGTGATAAATTTAAAACATCTAATAAACTTTTGTTTCAAATTATTTTATTTTTCCATTTGAAAATATCAAAAACTCTGGGCGGGCTGCACAAATTCTCAACTGTGGATTTCCTGTGGCCCATGGGCCATCTTTCAGATAGCTCTCAAAGCAACAATTTAATAAACTTCTCTTCAGCTTCTTGTATTGGCTACAGTATAAATATAGTGTGATAATTAATTGTTTAACTGACTTTCAATACATAATGGTGGTTTTAAAACATAGTCCAAATAACATTGTTAAAGCCAATAAATATAAATCAATGCCCCTGTATGGTTTAGTGCAGCATAGATTGTCAGACCCTGGAGTATACATACGGTTCTTGGAGCAATTCCAATATTAGTACTCATGATGCTCAAACTGCTTATGAACTCCTGGCCAATAAAATCATTCAATTATTTATTTTATTTAATGTAAACTATCAAAGATAATGTGGATTTTATACTAGAAAAATCAGTTAGTTCAGAACCCACCTATTGCAAAGTTGAATAACCAGTATAATCTTCATACTAAGTTTGAAATATAAATCATCTCTGAATAAAATTGTTAATAAATGTAAGGATAAATTAATGAGGAGATTAAATCTTAAACTGTATATACTATGATAGGCAGAAATTGTCTTGATATATACTCCAAGCAATAAAGACTAATATAAAAGCTAAATTGTCACAACATTTGTATAACATGAATAAACAATAGCAACATACTCTTCTATGTAGTTAATATAAATGCAAATACAACATTTTATATCCAAACTTCCAAAAGTAGCTGCCAGTTTCATGCTTTCCAACAGACTTCTTCAGAACTTTTTTTGTCCATATACACTAAAGCAAAAAATGTTGAAATGCAGACAATTCTTTATGATTGGGAAAAGATGTGCAGCCATTTCTGTGAACCAGATCATATTGACATTGCATATAGAGAAGAAAAGCATGTCAGGAGATGTAAAAATTAAGCAACCTTGATTTATAAAATATTTTCATCATGCTATTAATGTTAAATTTACAGTTTTTTTTTTTAAATTCTTACTGGTTTAGTTGGTATATGATGTTATTGTTGATTTGCGTTTATTGGTTTTGATAAAAATTCCCACAATTGAAAGTCAGTTTAGCCTGTAACATTATTTTATGATCATCATTAAATCTGAAAAAATAATTGGACAGTTAATTATTACATTTATATGTTATCATCTTCTTAACCATTACAATTTTCAAAAGAAAAGGCTATTCTAGAGATGTTTTTTTTTTGTGTTGCCTTTACGAATAAATCTGTAAACCATAATAATATGCTTTTCAGTTTTCCCTGCAGAAAACGTTTCTTTCTTAAATTCTTTAGTACCATATTTAATTGTAGTTCTGCAATGAATTCTATTCTCTATTATATATTGATAAAAAAACAAGTCAGATATCACGACTTAATTTAATAAAGCTTGTATTTACAAATGTTATATATAGAGCATGCAAAATAAGCTCTTAACAAGCTTTGAGAATATCCTCAATCCCAGACCATTTCTGCTTCTGGCATCATTATTGAGGTCCCAGGATATTCAAGCATTAGATTATAACATTTATAAATACAAGCTTTATTAAGTTAAGTCATGTGACATCTGACTTGATTTTTTTTTTTAGCATTTTATTTTTTGCTATTAAGGCTTTGGTGATTTTATATTGCTCAAGCTATTAATGTATGGTGTATCCGAACTTAGTTTAGTCCATATGGCTATTTGAGTTAGATAGCTGTATTAGAAGATATATGGATGTCCGACAATTTCAGGTATAGTTATACATTAGATAAAGTGCTGGGCTTGTCCTAGTATTTTTAATCTAATGCTTGAATATCCTGGCACCACACTGATGACACCAGAAGCAGAAACCGGTCTGGGGTTGAGGATATTCTCAAAGCTTGTTAAGAGTTTATTTTGCAAGCTCTATATATAACATCTATTATATATTCTCACAGTACAAACAATCAATATCTTATTTTTTAAAAACCTCTTTAGAATAATTCTTATAACATAGTTAAGACCTACATATACCATGAAAACCATGCTCGCATTCAGCATAAAACACCCATTTACAAAGTCATGCATTGTTCTTTTTTACATGTTCAATATAACCAAAGGTATGATTTTACATTAGTGGACTCTATAATACAATATCTAGAAAGTTGAAGAAAATATTGATTGGTGTTATGATCTTCTATTGTATTATTACAATTTTACAGAGCACTTTCAACTAAAAAGCATTGACTGCCTTTATATTATGTTGATGGTGTTTCCTGGTCTCATGTCCCACAATAATTAGGTAGAATAACAGTCCTCTATAATTTAGTTGCAGTAGCTCTTTCCCTATAGTGAAATATCTTACCTTTTATCTTATTAAAGCAATGGCAATACATAAAGAGTCTGAGTTGCATATTCCTTAGTCCATCTTTCTGCCACTGTCATATTTAAATTGGTTTGTATTCTCATGTTGGTAACCATCCAACTAAATATTACTGAAAATTTTTCTTCAACACTCAAATTGATTGAGAATTTTGAGTTTTTTGAACGTTAATTAACAAACCTAATTCTAAAATAGGTAAAACTCTCCATACAGTAGTGCCACTCAGTGCAAGCCAGAGTAATCAATGAATGCAAGAAGGTCTAATGCATACTCAACTAACATCCCCAGACTAGTATCTAGCTTGCAGCTTGCACTGAGTTGCATTACTGTATAAAGAGTTTTACCTGTTTTAAAGGTTTGACCAAGTATAAAAAATAGTGATCCTGTGATGTTTAGTTGTTTTAAACCTAATTCTCTGTATGTTGCATTTAAAACATTAAGTACTTTCTATAAATCAGCTTTCAAACTGCCAAAAAGAGTATAATCACCAGCATACTGTTTATCCATAATCCAAAAAGATGAAATCCATAATCCAGAAGATGAAGTATTTGTTTTTTTTTCTTTTAACTGCTTCACATTAAAAATTTTCACCAAAAATCCTGTATTGCATCTTAATCTCTAATATGTCTATGGGGTAGTTTTTACTATACCACTCTCACGCAAGGTAAGGATTGGTTTCTATCCACATTTAAAACCTTGTGTAAGGGTGTAATCATAAACATATGACTAAAGACGTGAAAAAAATGTATGATTTCCACTGTGCACATTTCATGTTGAACCAGTACTCATAAGTTGGCCTTGATCACATTTTCTTACATATATCTTTATCATGGTTTAGTATATATAAATAGAGATAATCAATTACTACAGCTTAATTGCTAAGTATCAAAATTACTGCCTTCACAACTTAAAACAAACCACTTAGCAGAAGTGTACCAATAATTTTAAAATCATTCAATAGACAAGAGAATATCCACTTAATGAAAATTTCTGTAATTTTCACTACACAACCTTCATGCAAGGTAGGAACTGGTGTCTATCTGCTTTTAACACTTTGTGAAAGAGTGTATTTATAACCATATGACTAAAGGCATGTGAAAAAATGTATGATCCCCAAAATGTAAATTTCATCAATTGGACCAGATTACATTCTCTTATACATATCTTTATCATTGTTTAGGATATATAGATAGATAATAATTACAATTACTTTACCACATGTTTTCAGTCATATTTTTATGATTACATCCTTTCACAAGGTGTCAAAAGCAAAATGGAAACAATCCCTATCTTGCACAGGAGTTGAGTATATTATTCATTAAGTGAATAATCTCTAGTCTAAAGACTGACTAATAAAAATCTTAATTATAGTTTTATTAAGTCACTTACAAATATTTCCTAAGACAAATGTCATAAGAATTATAAATATTGTTGAAGCCTTGTTTAACACCAATTTTCATTTCAAATGTGTTGGTTTTTCCATCTGCAGTAATACAATTGTGCCTCATTACATCATATGAAGGTATGTAATGCAAATAAACTTTACTGAGCAACCAAGTAATTTTAAGCAATGCTACACAACTGTTTGATTAACAGAATCATATGCCTTGACTAAATCACTAAAATCACAGTATAATTCACTTTTATGTTCCTGGCAGTTTTTTTAATTTAGCTGGCTATAAAAACTATATAATATTTTTTATTTAAAACTATATTAGTATATACTAGCACTTTAATGCGCTGGGTGAAGAAGTTATTAGTGGTAACAAAAACAATTAAAGTAAATTAATCAGGCCTAATACTTTCGAGATTTTGTTCCTCATATTTCATGGCCAAAATAGATTTTCAAATCATTGCTGTGATATTTATAAATGATAATGTATGCAAATGCATATGTAAATCAACTTGTCCATTTTCTTGAAATAGCAAAACACATTTCGTGTCTATTGATCGCATTGTTATCATTGATGATAAAATACGCTTCTTTGATCTTCCTTTTACAATCATTAGCCTCAGCACATAACACTTTAGGGTTGGAGGGCTCGAACCCATGACCAGCCTGCTTCTCATGTTCAAAAAATATTGAGATGTTATCATTATTCTTTTTTGCTCTTCTGTATGTATACATGTGCTGAGCAGCTCTATTATCGACAGTGGCCTTGGTCAACCTATAGTATGTGGCACTGTATCCAGCCTGAGGGCTTGAAATGCTATATACGCCCTTGTGTGTTTGGTATGGGTCGATTCTGTCCTTTGCATTGTTAATAAGTCTGTTAGTATTAGGGGGAGTTGAGTCATTTACAACTGGAAGCAATCTACTCAATAAAATCCTTGAGAGATATTTTTCCTGCAGGTTATAAGGATAGTATTCCATAATAATTAAAACATCACATGATCAACATTTCATATGCTTACACATATTGTTAATAACAGTACTTCATACAGTGGTGATGTTTTGATGGTTTTATCCTGCCCATACAATAATGGTGATTGTGCATTTTGAAAAATCAAAGACACCAAAATGTATAGGTGCTGAACTGAGTTCAGATTTACATGACCATACAAGTGAATGAGCTTGGGTTGGAAACATTATGGCGTTTTTCATTCTGGGCTTCTAGCTTCACAATTAACCAAATATGTAAAAGGTGGATGCTGGAGGATTGCATCAGATTTTGAGAACTAGGTGCAGAGCTCTCAAATCGAAGGCTTGTCACTAATCAAAGCCACAAGCTAGGAATTCGTCAGGGGATGTTAGATGAGTAGGCACCAGATAGTGATTTTATGCACAAATCTGCCTAAATTTATTGATTACAACGGCTTTCACTTGGTGGCACTACTATATGGAGAGTTTAATCTTATTCCATAATAATTATTGCAGTCTTGTTTATTTTTATTTTAAAAAAATGGGAACAGTGTCAAGCGTTGTTAGCCGAGAGGTCATCACAGCCGCCTTGCAAGCAAGTAGTTGTTTGCAGACGGGTGTGGGTTCGCCTCCCGGCCGATGCTATGACATATGAAAAAAAATGGGAACAATAGAAACATTCTTAAAATCAAATGACACATGTCCATATAATCTACTCTTACTAAAATTATTTAATATTTTTGATGTAAATATACAATCTTATTTTAAACTTCTTCAGATATTTTATCAGGATCTGCAGTCATTGTATTTTAAGATTATAAAAAGTTGTTTCGCTTGCCCTAAACTGGATATTTTTGTCCAAATGTTTTCATCTCAATTCTTGAATCGCTATTCAAAAGATGATCAAAATATTTTTTCTACTTATTCAAAATACCATTATCAAAATATAAGAGAGAGAGAGAGAGAGAGAGAGCCATTACGAAATTTAATTGGATTGTGTTACCACTTTTCAGATCTATATGTTTCTTTCTGTTCATCAAAAAAGATTTTAAATGGCCAGCTATCAATAAGTGTCAGTATTTTTTTGCAGTTTAATCTGCCAATCATTTTTTTAAGTCTTCTTGTAAATCATTGTAATTCTGAATTTAAATTTTCTACTTATTGTGAAATCCCACATTAAATTTATTATACTGCCAGACAAAAAGTGTTGCACGTTTCATTTTAATCAAATTACTACTAATAAAATCATGGTAAAAAATCAGTCACAATTTTTCTTTTAAGTGAAATACCCTGTGCTGTTTGGCACAATTGGTAGAAAATCGATGGAAGTTACAGGATCAATTCTGGTGCTCATCAATCTGGTACCCAAACTTCTTATGAACCCCCAAGAAATTAAGCCATCTTTAACCTGCAAAATTTGGCACAGTTGATAGAGTGTTGACTTGGGGTAAGAATATCCCAGGATCGATTCTGGCATTCACAGATCTGGTGTTTAAACTTTTTATGAACTCCCAAATAATAAATTCATATGCCTTTAACCCTTCACAGTTGAAAGAGTGCTGACTTGGGATAAGGAGATCCCAGGATCGATTCTGGCACTCACGGGTCTGGCGTTTAAACTTCTTATGAATTCCTGAGCATTGAAGCCATTAGTGTCAGCTGATTTTGTGGGAATTCTTAATAGTCTATCAATTATCTTTTTATTGATTTTATTCAAATCTAAACTATGTACAAAACCTGTTTGTAATTTAAAATGATTTGCAAACTCTAAATTTAAATTCATTGGAGTTTTTCTGAAGTATTACAATACCAATTGTTAATACTGTTTTCTTTAAATAATTTCTGTCTCTTAGTTTCACATTAATACATATCTTACATCTCACCAATAAATGGCCACTTGCTGTGTTGAATTTATTAAGAAAATTACAATCTTGAAACATATATTTTCTGTTAATCAAAATGTAAACCAATTCTGTTGTATCTTTATTTGGATGCTTTTATGTTCATTTCTCTTTAACACTTTCCTTTCATGAAAGAATTCATAATATACAATTTTTCTTTTGCTGTGCCACTCTACAAGGCGCGTAATCTCTCTAATATCTATCGCTAAAACCAAATTTATCCACATAAACTTTTACGTTTCAATCATTTACCAATTCTATTATTAAAGTCTCTCATAACAATTTTAAAATATGTTTTGGTTTGATCTTCTTTATTACAATGAGAACTTGTTGGGGCATTTATCTTAATTATTTGTACTTACGATCTTCCAATAAGTCAATAACTAATCTTGCCATTATGTGTAATATACCATTAATCTCACAGAGCTGTTCTTTCACTTTTTGTTTACGATGAATTCCACACCACTTGTGCTTCTAATATTTGCATCTTTGTAGTAAAATGCATGGTTACTTTTTAAATCAATTGCCCTTTTGCCATTTTCTCTAACTTTCACATAGTTCAACATATTAGACAATTCTTCCAATTTATGCAATCTTTATTCACATGAAAGTTATCTACAGTTTTAAATCTAAATAAAAAATTGTCATCAAATGGTAAGCTCCACATTCAGAGGATTGCACTTGGTCACCAATCACTGCATTGGCTAGTGACTTTACGGCCTCCTGGTAGAAAGTGCCATAATTTAGTTTTGTTGGTCATGATTGTAAATATCCATTTAAAAATAGCTAATTCAAACACTGTCCTGCTTTCAAGGAAACTCTATTGATATTTCAAGTTAGGAATCTATTAGACAATAGATGCACTTAATAATCTCAACTTTACCACACATTCTTGAGACATACCAATAAAGACAATCACACTCATCAGTTGGCTTGGGTCATAATCTAGTCTCTCATATATATCTTTATTACCCATTCAGTATTTATCAAAAGTAAATTGTTACATTTCTATTTAAAAGTGTCAAACTTTTCTCACCCACAACTTTAGTACGATCCACTCTAGATATGTACAATAACAGTAGTTATAAATCATTCAATAAACCAGAGATTATCACTAATTTAGATATAAACTTGAAACTTCAGTTAAAGATTAATGCATGTGTTTTAATTACACTCATACACATGGAGTAAATACCCATTTTTTTACCCATGTATAATATCTTTTATAGATGCACTTAATACCCTTAACTCCACTTCATATTCTTGAAACAAATGAATAAAGACAAATGATGCACAAGTAAGAGATAACTATTAGGCAATTAAGAAATAAGACCATAGTGTTTTTTGATCTTAAACTCAAGGGTAAAAAGCCAATAAATTAATTTGCTGGCTGATATTCAATGGTGAGAGGATCATTCATGTTCATTGATTATTTGAATAGCGAAGTAATAATAAAATTTCTAACAAATGGTGTGCTCATTAGAAATTTATCCCGCTTCATTTCTTTAAAGTCTCAAAGAGGAATGAAAGGTCCTCTTTCAATTAACAACAATTTCCCTTCTGTAGCCAATTAAGTATTAAAAGATCTTAAATATTATATGTCTGAATTGGCCACTAATATGCATTTTTAAATAAATGAAATGATAAAATAGCCTTTAAATAATAGCTGTATGATGAAATTCTGTGCAGCAGATGAAAGAATAACAAGGAAATGATAAGAAATATTCATCAACTTTGCTGAATAGTGATAGTTCAGGTGGGTTTTCACCCTTGGTTTATTCTCCAGCTATGAATAATTAAATATCGACATACTGATCAATAATGAATAGTTAGATAAACTGGATATGAGTCATCTGTTTGGAAAAAAGCTCTCAATCCTATTGAAGGAGGGTTCAACTGTACCCTCTTAAATTTGAATCTAGACCATAGATATGGCAGGTAAATGTGCTACCATTGTATTCTGAAGCCTTTACAGTTATATATATATATAAATTTGAATTTGCATAAAGCTAGATGGCTCACAAATAAGTCACATGATAATAATCCAAATATATCAACACCAACAGTCGCCTTGACAACATATTGAAGACTCTTGGTATTGATAAATTTGTTTGCCATGTGATTTATGTATTTATTTATGCAGCTTTTATACAAATCATCATAAAAATAAGTAACACATAGTTATTACACAGTTATTACTTTCAAACAAAATAAATAAATAAGTAACAATTAATTGATAAGAAGCTAAAATAAAGAAAATTCATGTATCACATGACATATTGCATTATGAAAGATAATTCATTAGTGTTAATAATATACAGTTGAAAACAATTACATTTGAAATAATTAAAACAGCCTTCTGTAGTTTATTATTCTCTATAGATTGGTGTCATAATAGAGTGGTGCTCTTTAGAGTTGACTTCCACAGTTATGACAGAGTTCTTACACTTCCAGTGTTCACACTTTCATAAACCCCTAAACAAGAAACCATTTGATGATAATAATGATGGTGAAGATTTGTTTTATATCATAAAATGTTCATTGTTAATATTTATTTACCCCAAAAACTATCAATTGGTATTACCAGACTAATTTGGAAAATAGTCATAGGCTGTTCAATGATAATAATGTCAGATTGTTGATTCTTTAGTAAACGTTTCTCAAATTTAATTTCCTAAATTCAAAAAATGCTTGAAATTTTGCATATCATATTGCATGTAACTATTTTTATTTATAATTGTATTAACATTTTGTAATCACAATTTCACATTCCCACACAGGCTGATAGTAATAGTAGTAACCTCTCTATATAGCAGTGCCATCAAGTGCTAGACTTCATATTCATAAGCTTGAAACTAGTATGGGAATAGGCACTAGATAGGAATTTTATCCACAAACCTTCATGTACCCATTGATTATGAAGATTGGCACTTGGTGACACTACTGTATGAAGTTAAGTTTGCTGCTGCATTAACTTTTGTGTGTATTGCACATGATAATATATATATTCTTCTTTGCCTTGTTTTGTTTGTTTGTTTGTATTAATTTCCACAGGTATTTCCCAACCTTTGTAAATTTATTCGCTATATGTTTTGCACATGATTAATGTATATATATTCTTTTATTTTTGTAATTGTTTTGAAATTTGATGACTACTATAAATGACTCTTCACACAAATGTCTTCCTGCCTGAAGTTATTTTATTTTTATATATCATCATCAACATCAACCATTATCAATGCACTGCTAAATGAAGGTCTTTCCAAGTTTAATCTATCTTCTCTGATCTCTAGACTCTCTTTTCCACATCACCTCCACACACTTATCCATTCTTCTCACATGTAGTCTCTTCCTGGGTCTTTTACAATCTCTTGGAATTCAGTTTAAGATTTCAACTGTCCATCAATTATTCTCTCTTTTAGCTATATGTCCAGCCCAACTCCATTTTAGTCTCTTAATTGTTTCAATGATGTCAGCAATTAAAAATATTTTAATAGATATATATTGTTTAATAAACAATCAAATTATTATTGTGATATTGATTTTGATTATTATTATTATTATTATTATTATTATTATTATTATTATTATTATTATTATTATTATTATTATTAGTATTATTATTATTATTATTTAATAAACAATCAAATTATTATTGTGATATTGATTTTGATGATGATGATGATGATTATTATTATTATTATTATTATTATTATTATTATTATTATTATTATTATTATTATTATTATTATTATTACTACTACTACTACTACTACTACTACTACTACTACTGCTGCTGCTGCTGCTGCTGCTACTACTACTACTATTGTTATTATTGCTCACACTTTTATGAATTCCCAAGCAAGAAATCATTTAATTATCATCATCATCATCATTATTATTATTTGTAGCATTATTGTTCATTGATATAAAGTTTAAAATTATTACCACATTACAATTATTTTACTATATATATAAAATCCATGTGAATGTTTGTCCATAAAGCTGTCATGTTTCCTGTGAATGTTTGTCTGTAAAGGTGTCACATGTTTCACATCACATGTCACAAACAATTAAAGAAACCTATTGCATTTATCCACATTTTATGCAAATGTCTGCCATTAATAAATCATCATAACACTGTGAAATTCAAAGTAATGATTTTCTTTCCAGTCAGTTATACTTCTAAAAATTAATTTAAAAATATTAAAATCTTTTATTTAATTTACCAATTTAATTTTTTTTTTTACAGAAACAATGACCTAAAAGGCTGACATTTTTGTATTCCACCATTAATAAACATTAACTACTAATAAAGCTAAATATATTAATATCTTGCCAGGTACATTCCAAACATTTTTTTTTCAATTTTTCAATTGTGAATTTCTCACAGTTACTTCTTTATTATTAAAATCTTTTAATTTACATTAAATTTTTTAAAAAAAATTGTTAAAGCAATCAATTAAAAAAAATATTACAAATATTATATTTATTAACAAGTAATTTTTATCATGAAGAATTTAATGTGAAGGAAGTAATGGTGTCAAATTCATATGGTCTTTTAAAAAAACCAGGTACATCTGGTTGCATATATGAAAATTCAAATGGATGTAACCCAATTCCCTCGAAGCTACTGATAAATAACACTCATATATCAGCAAATGATAAAAAATAGAAAAAAATCACCTACCTTTTAGTTTTTAATCTTTATAAGCTTTTTTTTTTATTGACAACGCTGGGAATGAAGGGTAGAAATTATATTATTAGCTAATTTAAGTATAACATAAATCATTCTACAACTACAATTGTGCATATAAAAAATAATGACAGAGTATTGTTTTTAAACAACTCTAACATTAATGAAATATCAGTTTGTAAACATAAATATCAAATCCAAATAACTTTCACTCATTATTTCCAGAAATGTCAGCAAATGAAAGCTATCATTTATTGTTTGCTGCTGTATGACAATTACTGATCCATACCTTATGAGAAAGTTGGGTTTATTTCCATTTGAATTCCACATACATTAACCATGCATGTGGATATTTATATATTAAAGGTTATAACAATATATATTAAAACTAAAACTTTGGCATTGAATACTTATATATATATATATTGATTATTGAATATGCTTATGTTTATTTAATGTTTATTTCAATTTTAACTGCTACAAATATAATATTGATTACTAAATAAAAAAAGATATTAATTGTAAATTTTTATCATATTATTTTAATTATGCATTAATTAAAACCAGCTGATAATCTTAGCAGTATCAGTAAAATACTTTACATTATCGTAAAAATATTCAAAATATTATTAATAATTAATATTATTTTATGCTTAATTATTCAGATCGTCTGTGTAATTTGAATATGTTATATATATATATAATTAAGAGCATCCTAATAAGCTCTAAACAAGCTTTTTTAAAATAATTTTTTTTAATGATAAATGCTACTACAAGAGAAGGCATTCAAATCATCTTTATCTAGGATTGTCCCCATCCCCAGACCAGTTTTGAGCTATGGTCCTCTTCAGTGAGAAGCTAGGACACCAGATTCAAAAAACCAACTCGAGCTAAGCATCTAATAGTTAACTGTCAAGAAGATCTGAAACTTTTAGACATCTACATGTCTTTAAAGTCAGTTCTCCGACTGAAAAAATCATATGGGCCTAAACTTAATTCAGATAGTCCATATATTAGTAGGCTTAGCCATTTAATTTAGCCAAAGTCCCAACACAAAATAATGATAGTAATATAGAGAGTCAGATGTCACATGACTTATACATATAGCTTGTATTTACAAATATGTAAAATTAAGATCATACTAATATTTATGCTCTAAACAAGCTTTTTTAAAAAAAATTTTATGATAAATGCTACTACAAGAGATGCATTCAAATCATCTTTATCTAAGATTGTCCCCATCCCTAGACTGGTTTCAAGATATGACTCTCTTCAGGAAAAAGCTAGGACACCAGATTCAAAAAACCAACTCAAGCTAAGCATATATCTAATAGTTAACTATCAAGAAGAAGAACTGAAACTTTTAGATATCTACATGTCTTTAAAGTCGGCTCTCCAACTAAAACAATCATATGGGCCTCAACTTAATTCAGATGCTCCATATATTAATAGGCTTAGCAATTTAATTAGGCCAAAGCCCCCATGTCAAAATAATAATAATAATTAAGTTCAGGCCCAAATGATTTTTTCAGTTGGCAAGCTGACTTTAAAGCCATACAGATGTCCAAAAGTTTTATATCTTCTTGACAGTTAACTATTAGATAAATGCTTAGCTTGAATTGTTTTTTGAGTCTAGGGTCTTAGCTTCTAACTGAAGAGAGCCATAACTCAAAACTCACCTAGGGATGGGGACAATCCTAGATAAAAATGATTTAAATGCCTTTTCTTGTAGTAGCATTTATCATAATTTTTTTTTAAAAAAAACCTTATTTAGAGCTTATTAGCATGCTTTTAATTTTACATGGTTGTAAATACAAGTTATATGTATAAGTCATGAGACATCTGACTTTCTATATTACTATATATATATATTAATTTTTTTGATAAAAAGATAGGAAAATACGAATATTGAAGAATTTGCTGAGGAAATAAATCTGACATATAAAATCAGGCAAGTTTGATCAGATGAAAAATTTAAAAAAGCATAAAATTCAAGCATTGGAAGTGACAGAATTAGAACCAATCTGAACCCCTATGCTCCTAAGTTTAACACATTACTACTGCACTAAAAAGTTCAAACAATTAGAAAGAAAGAATTGTTTGATTTAATGCATGATGCAATGAAAGCAGAAATTGTTGAACTAAAGATAAACATTAAAACTGTTTTGAAACAGAATTTAAAGAAAAAAGATAATTAAGAGCCTTTTCTTCATTTTATACTTCAGCACCATCTATTTTTAAAATTGAATTATCAATGTTTACAAGATGGTAGTACAAATGAATCTTCACTTTCAGGCTTTTGTCTTTATGAAAGCTATGAGGATAAGAATTAAATTCTCTTATCATCCAGATAGTCATTGATTTCTCAAGCTTATAATAGATGGCACTAAAATATATGTAGAGGTGTTTCCTACACAGTAAGCTTTGGGAGTCAGATGATCTTGAGTTTGATGAGGGAAAATAACATCCATCTAATAGGTATCCTAAGGGCTCAAACCAAAGATTTTAAGATCAATTCCCATTTAAGGTTAGTAAAATAAAAATAGCATATTTTGATAAAATGAACAGAGTTGTGCTCGACCTGTCATATGAGTGATCTAATGCCACATTATCTCCTTCCGTCAATCTGACCAAATGAATTTTATAACTATTTTATTACATATCTTGGTCAAATTGTTAAAATAGATGAAAACATGATAGATTAAAATATTCACATAGTTGAATTTGTATGTCAGTCTTAAAACAAGTTAATATTAAATAAAAAAATATCATGTTCCTGGATATCAAGTCCATAAACTTGAGATCTCAATATTTATTACAAAAGCAATATACTAAATATCACATGATCACCATTTCCTATGTGTACACAAGCTGTTAAAACATTGACAAACTTGGATTGAAAACATTAACTGCTTTGATTTTGGACACATAATTTTATGATTAACTAAAAAGGTAAAAGGTGGTTGCTGGAAGGTTGCATTAGATTCTAAGATCTAGATGCAGTGCTTCCAAGACTCCTCACTACTGAAAGTCGCAAACTAGAAACTAGTCTGAAGATGTTGAGAGAGTAGGCAGTAGATAGGGATTTTATGCACAAATCTTTTGGCATCCACTGATTACTGTGGCTTGCACTAGGTGGCACTACTTTATGGAGAGTTTGTCACTGTTTTAAACACAATTCGCATGTTGCAGAAAAGACAGTGCAATGTCAACATTTATAATTTATGATTACTAAAAGGGGGTCAATATACTATAATGGTCTGGGTGAAAATTGAAACTAGCAGTCTTGCTGTATCTGCTTTACAGGGCACCACTAGGCCATTTGAACCTAGAAAATTTATAGAGTAGGCAGATACACGCTGTTAAAGATCCAACTTTTATTTATTAAGACCGCCAGCCCTTGTACTAGCTCATGGAGTAGCAGAGGTTTTAAAACAATTATTAAAATATATTTTTAATAAAGAATAAAAAAAATAAACTAGATCACTGCCAGTACTAATAACACAACAGATTTTATTAACGCACATTTAAAATTGAGGAATAAAATTTATATTTAGATTTTAACATTAATTTTTAAATTTAAATGACTATTTTAAATAGACTGCACAGATGGACATTTTAATAATATTTTACTTTACCATGTGGAATATAGATAGGCTACATAGATTTCTCACTAAAAAAAAACTTATCAAAACTCTCATTCAATCTCAGACTAAAAGTTCGTAGCCAAACCAATGCCTACTTCCAGATATACAGTCGCAACCAATGCAATATGATGATGCTAGCATAAAACCACACTGACAGGAATGTGCATCTGACAGCGTGATATTATTTGAAGGACATGATCCTCAACCGGTACAGGAATGTGCATCTGTCTGGTGAAGGAATCATGTATATAAATTAATTAAAGAAGAGTGCTACATATGGGGGAAAGCGGTCTGTCTGCCGACTTATCCCTGTCCATAGAACTAGAAGGGGTCAATGGCGCATGAAATACATCTGCAACCATTGCAATGATATGACTGCCTCTTTGGGGTCATGCATTCTGTTGGGAATATTACCCTGTATGCTAAACACACTTCACATTACATTGATATAAACACCCACATATCCCTCCACAAGCATCGTCCTAACTATGAAACAAATAGCCTGAAATTAACCCTGTAAAATAAACATAAATCAATTTAAACATAGTTATTAATTTTTATCCATGCAGCTATTTACACCCAACTTTAATTTGATATATTTTAATTAACACTTAACACAAAAAAAGAGAAATGGAAATGATTGCTTAAACAGATGCATAAAAAATTACTAATAATTGATTTTGAATTCTTTAGGCCAGATAATAGTTCTTATTTTCAGTTATTAATTGCAAATTTAGGAAAAGTTCCTATTAGGTAAACACAAAAGTTCATACTTTATGGATTTAGCAGATTTAGAAGTCCATCTTTGTGATCACTTTTGTAGATTGTTTGTCCTTTGAAAACGAAGCCACTACTTTGGTTCATAACTGTCATAGGGAGGTCTCAGCTGGTTGTTTGGAAATTAAATTTATTGCAGACTTCTACATCGTGAAATCTGCAATATAGCTAGTTATAATGGTATATTAATAGTCAGCTCTAAGATAACAATTATAATCCTCTTCTCAATTCAAAAATTTGGGGTTTTATACTTTTATTAGCCTCTTATCATCAAATCTTCAGATTCAACAAGCAAGACATCACTAATACTCTCATGTTTCATTTACATCTCTGTGCTGTTATTTCGTGCTTGCATTGGTCATTTAATTTCTTTTTTATTCCCTTATCTGATCATTTTATTCAAATGCCCCAAGGTAGTGTGCTTTAGAACAATCATTTAATTAATATAGAAATCAACACTATTTCTATTTCCACAAATATCAAATCTTTGCATCTTTACTTTTTTACAAAAAATATACTTTCAAATACTTTTATTTTTAGAATAGTTTTTAAAGTTTCCCATCTGTGCGATATATATATACGTTAAAGAACTTTTAATTTTCAGTTTTTAAGTTAATTTTTTTTTCTTTTTAATAAATCAATTTTTATTTATGATCTTTTTATTTTAATTTTAAAATAATGTAACAGCATATTATATACCGTTACATATCAGTAAACTTTTTCAAACAACAAAAACATTAAAAAAAAAAAAGAATTTACTTAGTGTTAGTAATGACGTTTCACAAATTGATTATACTAAACTTTTTTTTAAAAAAAAAGACAAAACTTTGGTTAGTAATTAAAAGAAAGAAAAAAATGCTGACTATTCTTTCCTTTCCACCCCAGCGGAGATTACACCTCCTCCCTCAAGAGTTCCATTTTTCCTACATTTCATTATTAACTTAGGCAAGTCAAAGAAGTTATGTGATTTTAAACTTTTTTTTAAAATTATGATTTATATTAATTATTACATTTTATTCCTTGCATTTATTTCTACATATGCACAATTTTCTTACTGGCAGTCTTTTCACACAAAATTCAACAATAACTTTATGTCAATGCAAGAAATATATATACATTTCAGAAAAAATGTCACTGACATGATTTATTTTTAAAATTCTCAGGGTACTTGTGGTTAAAGAGTATTGGTCCACATTGGGTGGCCAATTATAACGGTCTGGGTGTGGGAATCATTTGAGTCTTACCGTATCTGCCAGTCAGGGTGTGGGGATCATTTGATTCTTACTGTATCTGCACTACAGGGCACCACTAGGTTACTTGAACCTAGAAAATTTATAGAGTAGGCAGATATGCAAGTTAAAAATCCAACTTTTATTTTATTGACTGTTTGCTCTTGCCACTAACTCATGGAGATGCAGAGATTTTAAAACATTTATTAAAATGTATTTTTAATAAAGATTAAAAAAAATAAACTAGATCACTGCCAGTACTAATAACACAACAGATTTTATTAACACACATTTAAAATTGAGGAATAAAATTTATATTTAGATTTTAACATTAATTTTTAAATTTAAATGACTATTTTAAATAGACTGCACAGATGGACATTTTAATAATATTTTACTTTACCATGTGGAATATAGATAGGCTACATAGATTTCTCACTAAAAAAAAAACTAAAAAAAACTTATCAAAACACTCATTCAATCTCAGACTAAAAGTTCGTAGCCAAACCAATGCCTACGTCCAGATATACAGTCGCAACGAATGCAATATGATGATGCTAGCATAAAACCACACTGACAGGAATGTGCATCTGACAGCGTGATATTATTTGAAGGACATGATCCTCAACCGGTACAGGAATGGGCATCTGGCTGGTGAAGGAATCATGTATATAAATTAATTAAAAAAGAGTGCTACATATGGGGGAGAGCGGTCTGTCTGCCAACTTATCCCTGTCCATAGAACTAGAAGGAGTCAATGGTGCATGAAATACATCTGCAACCATTGCAATGATATGACTGCCTCTTTGGGGTCATGCATTCTGTTGGGAATATTGCCCTGTATGCTAAACACACTTCACATTACATTGATATAAACACCCACATATCCCTCCACAAGCATCGTCCTAACTATGAAATAAATAGCCTGAAATTAACCCTGTAAAATAAACATAAATCAATTTAAACATAGTTATTAATTTTTATCCATGCAGCTATTTACACCCAACTTTAATTTGATATATTTTAATTAACACTTAACACAAAAAAAGAGAAATGGAAATGATTGCTTAAACAGATGCATAAAAAATTACTAATAATTGATTTTGAATTCTTTAGGCCAGATAATAGTTCTTATTTTCAGTTATTAATTGCAAATTTAGGAAAAGTTCCTATTAGGTAAACACAAAAGTTCATACTTTATGGATTTAGCAGATTTAGAAGTCCATCTTTGTGATCACTTTTGTAGATTGTTTGTCCTTTGAAAACGAAGCCACTACTTTGGTTCATAACTGTCATAGGGAGGTCTCAGCTGGTTGTTTGGAAATTAAATTTATTGCAGACTTCTACATCGTGAAATCTGCAATATAGCTAGTTATAATGGTATATTAATAGTCAGCTCTAAGATAACAGTTATAATCCTCATCTCAATTCAAAAATTTGGGGTTTTATACTTTTATTAGCCTCTTATCATCAAATCTTCAGATTCAGCAAGCAAGACATCACTAATCCTCTCATGTTTCATTTACATCTCTGTGCTGTCATTTCATGCTTGCATTGGTCATTTAATTTCTTTTTTATTCCCTTATCTGATCATTTTATTCAAATGCCCCAAGGTAGTGTGCTTTAGAACAATCATTTAATTAATAAAACAATCATTTCCATTTTCTAAGATTATAGAAATCAACACTATTTCTATTTTCACAAATATCAAATCTTTACATCTTTACTTTTTTACAAAAAAAAAACTTTCAAATACTTTTATTTTTAGAATAGTTTTTAAAGTTTCCCATCTGTGCAAAATATATATATACGTTAAACAACTTTTAATTTTCAGTTTTTAAGTTAAGTTTTTTTTTTTTTTAATAAATCAATTTTTATTTATGATCTTTTTATTTTAATTTTAAAATAATGTAATGGCATATTATATACCGTTACAATATATATATATATAAACATTACAAGCATAAAGGTTCATAAAAGTAGAGTTAAAAATAGATATCTTAATTCTGCTTTGTATGAAAAAGATACAGGCCACACTGTTGATTTTGATGAAGCTAAGGTTGTCTTCTTTGAGAGAAATGAAATCAAAAGAAGAATTAAAGAAACTTTATTATTGAAAATTTATTATTCTGAAGCAATTAATTTATTTAAGAGTTCTTTTAATATTAAGGGTGGATGGGAAGTAAATGGATTTGTGGGTAATGTTTAATATTATATATATATTGTGTAGTTTTAGTAGTTCTTTACACTTGAGAAGTCTGCTTGTAGCAGTGAAACCTTTGGTAGTGTTTTAATATTATTTTTATGCTGGTCTGGTTGAGTTTTGGATTTGTGGTAATTTTAATTATATATATATATATATATATGAAAAGAAAGTTACTGTTAACACTAACTGAAATAATTATAGAAAATATACAAACCATCATACAATTACAAATATCCAGTAACGCCCCCTGTTTAAAGATCTATATCTCAATAATAGCAAACCTATTATTGAGATATAGATCTTTAAACAGGGGGCGTTACTGGATATTTGTAATTGTATGATGGTTTGTATATTTTATATATATATATATATTTAAGGGATCAACATGTAGCAGTGTTGTCATTATCAAAACAACTAAAAACTAAAACAAGAATATATTGCCAAAAAAGTTATCAATAATGGAAAGCATTGAAGTGTCACATACCTAATAGTCTGGCAATAATTTTCTAATTTTGTGATCTCAGAAAATAACATCTACATGTGAGCTTCTGGAAAACTTAATCAATCAATTAAAAATTTATTTAGAAAAATGATGACCCGTAACTTTATTTACTAGAAATGAAACAAACATTTACAAACACTCATTTATATTTTTTGTGAGAAATTATCTTCCACCATCTAATCTTTATACAGATTAATTTTGAAAAATGGCCACCTATAATTTTATTTAATGGAAATGAGACAAACGTGCATTTATACTTTTTGCAAGAAATAATTTTACAACAAATAAACTTTTAACAATATAAATTTATTGCAAGTGGTAACCAAATAAAAAAAATAATATGCATATATATAAGGGTGCTCTTCTGTCCATTTTCAAAATGTTGTTTCTTGGCATCGCTGTGGCAAAATTAAATTTCTTTTCTCGAACTGCAGTTTGTTTTGAACGGTTACCATCCTTCGACAATCCTGAAAAAAAAAAACAGCATCATCATTTGAATTGTGGACACAAAGTAGCAAATTTTAATCATTCAATTTTGGAAAAAATACTATGCACATTTACTTTGCAAGAATTAAAGATGGATAGTAAATCCCATGTACATGGTATTTTTCCTATATGATTGATTACTCATGCCAGGATTCTTTCATGACATCATAATATAGTTTAAATCATAAAATGATGAGCAAAACCAACATTTTGACTAATTATTTTCTCCTCACCAGAATATTATCCAATATTTCCTTATAAAATTATTTCATTTTCTTTGTGAAAGATTAATACATTGTACAGGCTTACACTTGCATTTATATATGTAATATATGTGGGATTCGAACTCAGACTTTTACACGACCCACAACTCTCAGTGCCATCTTATTTGTAAAAGATTGTAAATGTGTTTAATTTGGTCTTTATATACACATTTGTTTGTGCCAGTGACTTTCATCCTTATTGGACTAATACCTAAGAATCTTTATTGGTACATACCATACACTGACCACAAGATGGAGATACCTACAGTTATTAAAAAACTAAGGACACTATAACATATAGAAAATGAAATAGTTTCAAATCTATATGACTATACATGCAAATTGTCTAAGATTGAAAACACTCACAGGTTTTTCAATTTGAGCTGATAGTATATCAAAGAGAATGGTGGTTGTTAGAGGGAAGATGCACTGGATCCAATACTCAAGGTTCCTCCCTGATAAAAACATAAGCTTGAAACTAGTCTGGAGATATTGGATAGAGCGTCATAGAATAGAGATTTATTGTGCACTATCATCTGGCATCTATTAGTTACTAAAACTTACAGTAGGCGGCGTAAAGATGATGAAAGAGAAGTAGATAGGTCGATAAAGAGATAGAAATGTTTTGGGTGGGTAGATAAGTAAATAATATAGATATGTGGTAGATAGGAGGTAAGATAAGGTACGTTAAGGTAGGCAAATAAGGAAATCTTAAATATACAGATATTTGGGTGCGCGCGTGCTTAATTAAATATGCAAATTATTTTGATTCTCAAATTGTTTTTCTGAAACTAATCTAAAACAAGTTTGCAACAACAACAGCAACAACAACAAAATAATATTATTAATAATAAAACGTTTTAGAATTTTTATTTCCTTTTTTTTTTGCTTAAGAAAATTATTAAGTTTAAAATGCAATATTGTGGAAAGTTGTTAGTTACTAATGCAAACGCCTCTAATTGCCTTAACTTTCCTTTATTTGTTAAATCTAAACGACATCATTTTGTCATGGCTAAATACTAGGTATGTTGACAGATTATAAATGTATATTTGAAAATATATAAATATAGAAAACAAAATAAAACTTGGTGTATGTTCGACAATAATAACATAACACAACTAAGTTACTAAAACGGATTGCATTTAATTTATTTTAAGGGTTATAAAAAACAAAAAAAAAATTGTTTATATGTATATTAAAGTTCATTAATGAAGAAAGAAAGTTTAAATTAAAATTTAATAGAAAATTAAAATTATGATTTATTCATATAAACAGATGTGAAAAAGAAAATTAACAACTTGAAAACGATGGAGATTTCAAAACTGTTTTAGCAATTAAATGCCTCCGTTTTTTAATCTTCAGCCAAATTAAGGATGTCTTTGAAAATCAATGAGTTGTAAATAAAATCAATCAAAGTATATTTATTCAAAACTGTTTTTATGCTTTATGAATAATGTAAAAAAAAAAAAATGTTTTTTTTTTTCAACTTTTTAAAATAGTTTAACTAATTACAGTTTGAATTTTAAATCTTAAAAAAAAAAAAAAGTACTTTGACTTTTCACATATAAATTAAGATTAAGCAATGGCAAACTTTCACGGATGACGAATAAGTTTAATTTTGAATTACCTAATTATTTAGCCTGCTTTCGGACAGAAAACTTCATATATATATATATTAAAGTGGATTCGTCTTTACTTACCCTCAATAATGGACTCATCCAAACTATAGAATCCTCTAGATCGAATTCAGAGTAGTATAAAGATTGCACCGAAACAATAATAATGTAAACAAATAGCCTATGGCATAAATAACCAATCATATAACTACATCTGTAAATCCAACTATAGAGAGTTCACTATAAAACAGAGTTCCATTTAAGAGGCTAATTATTGGAAGGCGAAAATTACTGTGTCATATTGAGAGCAGTAATTTATGGTCCAGAATTACTCTCACAGAAATTCAGATCTTTTATATTCTAGAATGCAATCAATCACCTTCAATTCTGGAATAAAAACATTATCACACCTTTCAGAGAAAAGCTAACATGACTGGAAATGTTAGGTTTTATTACAGCAAATCACATGTTGATTCTTCCCAACAATAGCACATTTATAATTTTGACAACCACCACTGGATGATAAATTCTTGCATCAATTGTAAATATATTATTACTGTAAATAAATGCAATAAATATTACGATGTTAATTTATTTGTATCTCATTAATTTGTCAGCCTGAAAATATTTCTTTCCAGCAGCAAAACATCTAAACATAACAGAATTGGGCCAGTCTTGACCGAGTCTATCCACGTGGGTTAAATAGATTTTCTTTACTACTAAACAATTGATACTAACTAATAGTATTAGCATCAGTGAATTTTATTTTATTTTACAAACCAAGGTTGCTTTAATTCTATTAGTAAGTTCAAAAACGAATTCCCCATCTTGGTAGAAAAAAAATTAGTCAAGTCAAAATATCAAAGCTTGATTTCCAGAAAGTCTTTCATTTGAACGTTCCAGAAAATTATCTAACATAAATGGATGATTCTCTTTTTTTTTATCAAGGCAAACCAAATCAAAAAATAGGAGTTAAAATTAGCAATAATTATAAAAATATGTGGATCTCCGATGCTTCTAACTAAGTTAGATTTGGATAAATAAATTTATCTGATGATTGCTTATATAAGGCTGTTTTAAAACTTTAAGTATATTGCAGAGATAGAATTTTAATCCAAAAATGATTGAATAAAAACTATTATTATTGTACCGTATATATAAAAAAATATTTACTTGTCAAATGTTTCAAAATACATCATTTAGAAAATAAATAAATAAATGTTGCTAGTTAATGAATAAAAGTTAAATATATTTTACAGGTGTCGCTCTTGAAAAACATGAAGAAAAACATATTAAAAGACAAATGACCCCAAGATGAATTTTAAGCTGAACCAGCACTCATCAGTTGGCCCATGTCACAATCCTTCATATATATCTTTATCACATGTTTAATATTTATCAATAGTAAATTGTTATATTTTCATTTATAAATGTTAAAGTTACTTCACCCACAACATTGACATGATCTAATCCAGATAAATACATTAATGATTATCACTAATCACATCTTAAATTAGGGATTATCTCCAGTTCAGATATAAACATTTAACCCCAGTTAAAAATTTATATAATTCAACTTCATTTCTCTTTTTCCATGTGTAATATATATTATAGATGCTTCACCATACTCTCTTGAAGAATATCAATAAAAGCATCTTACGAAACAAATATCCCAAGATGCATTTTGTGTTAAACTTATACTCATTAATTGGCCTAGGTTCCAATCTCTAATTTACTTGTTTATAATATATTCAGTATTTATCAATACTAAATAAAAAAATGTGGGTAAAATTTTTAAATTTGTGTGAATCTAACAGGTTTAAGTGTAAAAAATGTTTACATTGGTTTACTAACAAAGTTACATTTTAAAATCAAATAAGCTAAATTTGCAATATATAAAAATATTGGATTATCAATGTGGATGCAAAGATCCAAAACAGTTAATAATCCTAGGAGAATTTGCCTGTGAATTCTGTTCACAGAAAAAACCTATAGTAAGAGAGAGTGGTAATAAACCCCTAAACATCACATGATCACCATTCTTTATGCTTCACAAGATGTTTACACAGAGGCTAAACTCTCCATACAGTAGTGCCACTCAGTGCAAGCCAGAGTAATAAAAGGATGCAAGAAGTCTGTGCATAAAATCCTTATCTAGTACCTACTCATTCAATATCTCCAGACTAATTTCTAGTTTCTGGCTTTCATCAGTGAGGAGCCTTGGATCTGAGAGCACTGCATCTACTAAGATCTAGGTGCGGTGCTCCCAGGCTCCTCACTGATGAAAGCACAAGCTAGAATCTAGTCGGGGATATTGGATGAGTAGGCACTACATAGGGATTTTATGCATAAAACTTCTTGCATCCATTGATTACTCTGGCTTGCACTGAGTGATGCTACTGTATGGAGAGTTTAGCCCCTGTGTAGAGGCTGATGTAGAATTTTTGCATTGGTGTATAGTTTTATATTGATAAAAAAAGAAAATTTTGAAATCGTAAAGAGTATAGGTTCGCTATGCATATTATTGACCACCAATTCTAACCTGTTTATAAATACAGTGTTTTGTAGTTACTAATTTTTTTAATGTGAATTAATGTAATTTATCTTATATAGAAAACATATTGCAATAAATGTTGTTTCTATTCTACCATATTTACAAAAGCGTTAAGTAACAATAGACCATTAAAAAAATGTTTCCAGACTAACAACAAAATGCACTTTACCTAATATAAAAAGCATTTTAAAATTCGTTTTGGGAGAAATTTCTTAATCTCCCCCCCCCCCCCAGCTATATATTGATAATTCAGACGAGAGTCACTTGGATTTTTTTTTAGAAGAAGACGTGGTTGCATGTGTTTTAAAACATGTTCTCAGGAGCAATTGTGTTTACTAAAATAATATAAAAGTAAATAAACCTATGTTTTAACAAGATAACCCTTGACCTCAAATGAGTGAAAAAATAGTAATAATCACATGGCTGTAGCAGAGGCAATTGTATCGCATGTTTGTTTTATCACGTAGTTGTTGAATAATTTGACCCTGGCCATCACATGGTTTTCTCGAATACTAAAATCATATCCACATGCCATAACTTTGACCAAAGAGTATTTAGAAAGGCGAAAGAAATATTTTAAAAAAAAAATTGCATTAACAAACGTGATGAAAGAACGAAATAGTAACTATTTGGAAGCGTTTCTTCAACAAATTTCTACGAAAAATACTATCAAATTGAAGTCAAGCTATTCAACAACCACATGATGCAAATGTTTCTGCTGCAACCATAAAATTATTAGTGTTTTTTCTCTCAGTTAAGAGTATTATCTTATAGAAACATCGTTATATTATTTTATTATACACTGTTACTATCAAATCGTCTTTTGCTCATGAAAACGTTAATTTGAACATATATTTATATCATCATCATCACTTTTAACTATTCTCGATTTGTTTCAATGAAGGTTTCAGGTTCAATCCATCTATATGTATATCTAATTATTAAATAATACAGTTTTAGATATATATTTAAATTAGATGAAAGAAAACAATCCTTACACTCATGCACTATGAATCAACAGCAATCCACATCAATAAATACTTTAAAAGAAAGGGTGGCCTCCCATTCTTATAGCTTACTATTAAATAAATCAACAAATAATGAGGTGATTTAAAAATCTGGCTCTTAAATGAGGCTGTGCTCTTTTTCTAACACTGTCGATAAATGGTGGTTTATTTAATAGTAACCTTTAAATATGGGTAACCACCCTTATTTTAAAGTATTTATTGGTGTGGAGCATGGTCTGCTTATGATTCATGATTGAAAGAGTAGTTTTCTTTTGTTTCTTTACAAATATATGTCTGTATGTGTAAATAATAAATAACTCAGATTAAATGTGACTGAACAGGAAGTTTCAGTTACTTTCTGTTCATTTACATATAAGCTGAGTAATTTATTATTTACATATAATAAAACTGAGTTTTCATTTTATATTTAGAGGTTGTTTAAACTAAAGCTCAGCTTTGATCCTCTGATTATTTAAATTGTGGTTCTTGTCATTTATTCTATAAATATATTTAATCAATATATCAAATTCACTTCCTCATTTAAAACTGTGCAAATAAACTAAGCATATATAAGAACAAATGCTAAGAGACTGGTGGTGCCATCTATCTTTTGGAACACTTATTAACATTATATAACTTATTAGAAGCTTCAGTTACATCCTGTCCAGTTATGTATATATATATATAGTAAATTTGTTATAAATTTCTATATATATATATAATAGTCTCAGTATTATTACTACATATGGAACCATAATGGATCAAGTACATCATAGAATTAAACTTCATTGGAGTGCTTTTTGGTAAAAATAACAATATTAAAAAGAAATATGTCTATGTGTTTGAAAGGAAAATAATAACTGTAAGTTACCAGTTGTTATTTATTAATCTGGGACTTGGACAAGATCAGGACCCTCAACAAAATATGGAGAAATGTATGTTAAAAGTTGCAAGAAGAGATTGAAAACAAAATATATGGTTAAGAGGATAAACAGGCATTGCTGACATCATTGAAAGAATTAAGAGACTGAAGTGGTGTTGGGTTGGACATATTGCTAGAAGAGAAGGCAATAGATGGACAGTTGAAATCTTTCACTGGATTCCAAGAGATTAAAAAAAACCTAGAAAGAGATTAATTGTGTAC
The DNA here is from genome assembly GCA_028023455.1 of Epiperipatus broadwayi. NCBI lineage: Eukaryota > Metazoa > Onychophora > Udeonychophora > Euonychophora > Peripatidae > Epiperipatus > Epiperipatus broadwayi. The sequence goes on from JAQFVV010000045.1 coordinate 3,917,040, forward strand.
TGGGGTGATGTGGAGAAGAGAGACTGGAGATTGGAGAAGATGGGTTGAATTTGGAGAGAGATTCATCCTTCAGTGGCTCAATAAGAGTTGAAAGTGGTGATGGTGATTATACTGAGGTTAACAGAGTACCATGGTCATAGTAAATAAAAACTACAAAAACTAGTGCATTATAAAGAAAAAAATAAATTGTCAGCATTTACAAAAAAAAAGCTTCGGGTAATCATATTTAGAAATTGTAATGATGCCAATCTATTTGTAAGGTCACTTGCAACTAATACCATTTGTTTTTATTTCTTAATGCATTTATGTGAATAATATATATATATATAGTTCTAGAAATTATAAATGGAACAAGTTTAGATACAATTTAATACCACTAATGGCCAGTACTATAAAGAGTACTGAATCCCATATAAAATTAAAAATGTGGCTAAAATTGTTTGCAAACTCTAAATATATATATATTGTAACCGGATCACCTAACAACCTATATAATCATTTGTAACTATTTCCTGATGAGCATATTGCAGGACAGAAACAAAGATTGGCATTACCCAATGTTTATCTTATCACCCTACAACAATATTTCCTGCTCATCAAAGGACATAGCATTAAAGAGACTGGAAACATCTAGAAAATTTATTTGTTTGGTTTCCCAAACAGCGCCACTAGAGTTCCATCTTACCACAACCTTACTTATATATTCAGATCTGGTTATGCTGAACATAGCTCAGGAGGCATGAGATTCTTGTGAACAAATGCAATAAATGATGAGTGATGTGAAATGAAACTGACCAGATAGATTAGTTTTAGCTAACAATGATTTATTTATTTAACAATAAAAGTTATTGATAGTTCATCTTTGGATTGACATTTTCCTATATGTGTATATATCCCCTAGGCCAGTTTGATTTATATTTAATCACTCTTTTCATAATCATCGATGATTGGTGCAATAAGTCCTTCAACTATACATTCTGTACAAAATATTCATCCTTGATTTTGGTATCTGGATGTAAATTTCATCATTCATCTGTGATTCAGGTATATGGATATAAATTCAAGTCATTCATCTTTGATCCAGGTGTCTGGGTGTAAATTCAAGTCATTCATTTATATTAAAATATTAATTCTCTAATTCAGATTTGTAGATTTATATCATTCATTTACTTAATTTATCTATGATACAGGTGTATATTTGAAGCATAAACACATTCATTCAATTTAATTTTTACATAGAAGAATTTTTAATCTGTGTATTATAAAGGCATATCTAATTCTCATCGCCCCTCCCAGTATTTACAAAAAATAGCTCTGCTAGGAAACATCATATTTAATATTTACATTTTACTTTTTACTTTTACAGTTTTTTTTTTTTTAAAAGAAATCATTGTAGAAAAATTAATTATAATATTTACACTTGATCTTTTTGTATTAACTTGTTAACAGAAAAATGAAAAAAATACAGTATTTACAGTGATAAAACGCTATATCTGCAGATTTCTGTCAAGTAATTGTTCCAATCCATGGTTGTGTGGTTGCACAAATCCAGTTGATCTTTTCCCTATTCAATTGACATTACCTCTCTACTCCCAAAGTAAATAAATCCTGAGTGCAATCAGAAACAGAATTTTAGAGCTCTCAAACCACATTCCTTTATGAAGGGATGTTCTGCTTAACCAAGATTTCAAATTGCATTGCAATTATGGTGGGGATGGAGGCACTGAATGTAAATTTTATATAGTGACTATTAATGCACACTTTTCTGGAGGGCAGGACCTTATAACTTTGGGAATACTCCACTGTATCATGTTCTGTGCATGAAGATCCCAAATTTTGATCTTGATGACAATTTACCAATAAAACTGCTGATAAAAAGGAACATGCTGAATTGAACCAAAGTATGACAATATTAATAGTATCTCATTGCTTCCATAAATATGTAAAAAAAATTGAACGATTTTTAATGAAATTTATCAAAATTTATTACTTTTATTTAAATTTAACAATCAATTTATTAATTTTTTTTAACAACTACCACATTTTCTCAAGATTGTAGGCTACTGAAACTGTATATTTAGCAAAAATATGGTCCGCCATCTTGATTTACCAGAAAACTCACTAGTATCGAAACTATTATTAAATAAAATTACTACACTCTTTTTTCTTTAATAAAATAACTTGATTACATATCAAAAATAAAAATTAATGTTTCAGCCAAGCCATTAAACATCTTAAGAATTAATTTAAGATTAACGATTTAATAGTGAGGGTGATCAACAAGTGTCTAAGTAGTAATGAGGATGTGTGATACTGGGAAATGCATTATATGTTAAAACAAACAGTATAATAATGTTTAGAAAAGATAAATCAAGTGGAGTGTTACTTATATAAGCTAAATATTCTAAAAAATAATATCGTAAAAGCACTTACAAAGAAAGCAAAAATCACAGACCGTACAGAAAAATTGAATATTAGATAAATTGAAAGAACATTTAATAATTAAAGAATGAAATAAATGGCTAATTTAGATAAAAATTACAAAAAAATCCAAATCAGGTGTCACATGACCTACTTTAAACAAGCTTGTATTACAAATGTTATATAAAGAGCTCGCAAATAAGCTCTTAACAAACTTTGCAGAATATCTCTAACCCCAGACCGGTTTCTGCTACTGGCTTCCTCAGTGAGATGCTAGGATATTCAAGCATTAAATTAAAAATACCAGGATAAGCCCAGAACTTTATCTAATGGATAACTATTAATTAAAAAATCTGAAATTTTCAGACATCCATATGTCTTCCAATCTGGCTACTTCACTTAAATAGCCATATGGGACTGAACTACGTTCAGATATATCATATATTAATAAATTTAGCAATATAAAATCACCACAGCCTTAACAGAAAAAAAATAAAATTACAAAAAAATCTCAAGTCAGATATCACATGACCTAACTTAAACAAGCTTGTATTACAAATGTTATATAAAGAGCTCACTAATAAGCTCTTAACAAGCTTTGCAAAATATTCCTAACCCCAGACAGATTTCTGCTACCGGATTTCTCAGTGAGGTGCTAGGATACACTTTATCTAACGGATAACTATTAAGTAGAAAATCTGAAATTTTCAGACATCCATATGTTTTCCAATCCAGCTATCTAACTTAAATAGCCATATGGGACTAAACTAAATTCAAATATGCCATAAAATCACCAAAGCCTTAATGGCAAAAAATAAAATTACAAAAGAATCCAAGCCAGATGTCACATGATCTAATTTAAACAAGCTTATACTACATGTTATATAAAGAACTGGCAAATAAGCTCTTAACAAGCTTTGCAGAATATCCCTATCCCCAGACCAGTTTCTGCCACTGGCTTCCTTAGTGGGGTGCTAGGATATTCAAGCATTAGCCAGTAGCAGAAACCAGTCTGGGGTTGAGGATATTCTGCAAAGTTTGTTAAGAGCTTATTTGCAAGATTTTTATATAACATTTGTAATACAAGCTTGTTTAAATTAGGTCATGTGACACCTGATCTGGATTTTTTTGTCATTTTATTTTTTACTATTAAGTACTTGGCAATTTTATATTGCTAAAGCTATTAATATATGGTGTGTCTGAACTTAGTTCAGTCCCATATGGTTATTTATGTTAGATAGCTGGATTGGAAGACATATAGATGTCTGAAAATTTCAGATTTTCTACTTAATAGTTATCCATTAGATAAAGTGCTGGGCTTGTCCTGGTATTTTTACTCTAATGCTTAAATATCCTAGCACCTCACTGAGGAAGTCAGAAGCAGAAACCGGTTTGAGCTTGGGATATTCTGAAAAGCTAATTTAGGTAGTAATTGTCTTGAATCTTTTTCAGCACCATCTATTGTAAGATTGAGTAATTGAAGAATTCAAGATGATATGCTGTTTATATCTTATTAGATCTTCATTTAATTGTGGAATAGGATAGTAAGAATTGCTTCTGGAAAACTACATAAGTAAGAATAAGCATGAAAACTTATTTAAATGTTTTGTTGGTATCTGCTTAAAATTTGTCCAATAATATTTAAGAGCAATTAAATTGTAATTTGATATAAAAATAATATGCTATGATAAGGTCATCTCTCTCGGATCCTAAATATAAAATCCGACTTTCTGTGACTCAAATGACAAAAATATGAAGAATGCTTTATTATTCTAAGAATGACTTCAGAAAAAGTTAACTCCAATATTAACAACTAGAATCATGTTTAAAAAGTTACGGAAGTAAATATTTCACTTACAATAAAAACTTTATATTAAACACTTTAATTTGATTTAGAAATTCTGTTTGTTTGATTAAAATTTTGTAATGTATTCTTAAATTACTTCTATTAAACAGATTTTCTTTAAATTTTATACACATGTTAGGAACCAACAGCAATGCAATAACACAAGATTGCATTTCAGTATGTTGTCTAATCTAGAAGTGTTGGCATCACATTGAAATCTGTTCAGTAAGTTTACAATGATGCTCAGTAGGTGGCAGTATATTTTTTGAAAATATGCTTTTATTGAATTTCATGGCTGATTCACTAAAAAGCATTTACACTTAATTAAACTAGAAAGAATAAAAAATGAAGGATGGAATCTTAGTTTATTTTGATTGTTTAATTAGAACATGCTTTTTGTAATGCTGCTTTTACAAACAAAAAAATAATATAAACAATTTTTACCATATATTAATTTCATTTCAAATACTAGAAGTATGGTGTCATTGTTTATATTCTATTTCGTAAATTTGAAATAATTATAATAAAAAAATCAGTTGCAAAATATTTGAATACTAAAAAATAATATAAATTATTTTTATATTAATAAAGAATATTATTTTTATAATAATAATTTTATTAATAATATATACTCTTTGTATAAAACCTGTAAATAATAAATAACCCAGATTACATGTAACAGAACAGAATGTAACAAAGCTTTCAATAAGTTATATAATGTTAATAAGCAATTCAAAAGACAGAGGCATCACCTGTCTCCTAGCATTTGTATTTATATATGCTTAGTTTATTTTCATAATTTTAAATGAGGGAGTGAATTCAATCTATTGGTTAAATATTGATAAGAATCACGGTTTAAATATTTAGAAGATCAAAACTGAGCTATATTTTAAACAACTCAAATGAAATGAAGACGCGGTTTTAATATCTTAAAATAATAAATAACTTAGATTATATGTAATTGAGCAGGAAGTTTCCAATGAGTTACATATATTAAAGCTGAGTTTTCGTTTCATATTTAGAGATCATTTAAACTAAAGCTTGAGTTTCATCCTCTGATTATTTAATGGTGATTCCTATTATTTATTCTATAATATATATAATCAATAGATCAAATTCAATCTATCATTTAAAATTATGTAAATAAATTAAGTACAAAAAACAACCAATGCTAAGAGGCAGCTTGCATTATCCATCTTTTAGAGAGTTTGTTTACATTATATAATTCACTGGAAGCTAAACTGCCCATACAGTAGCACCACTCAGTACAAGCCAGTGTAATTAATGGATGAAAGAAATATTTGTGCATAAAATCCCTATCTAGTGCCTACTCATTTAATATCTCCTAGCTTGTGGCTTTCATCAGTGAGGAGCTTTGGATCTGAGAACATTGCACCTAGGTCTTAAAATCTAATGTAACTCCAGCAGCCAGCCATCTTTTACACTATTAGCAAACTATAAAGGGTTTGAACCCAAAATGAAAACACAAGGTTTTTAATTCAAGCTCATTAGCTTGTATAGTCATATAGATCTGAACTTCAGTTCAGCATCCATATTTTTGGTATCTTTGGCTCTTTAATAAGCACAGTCACTATAATCCTTTTGAGCAAAATTGGCATTAAACCACTAAACATCACATGATCATCATTCTTTATGCTTACAGAAGCTGTTTACACAGAGGCTAAATTCTCCATACAGTAGCACCATTCAATGCAAGCCAGAGTAATGGATGCAGAAAGGTTTGTGCATAAAATCCTTATCTAGTGCCTACTCATCCAATATCCCCAGACTAGTTTCTGGCTTTCATCAGTGAGGGGCCTCGGATCTGAGAGCACTGCACTTAGATCTTAGGATCTAAAGCAACTCTCCAGCAGCCATCTTTTACCTTGTTCACTAACTATACAGCTTTGAGTCCAAAATGAAAACACAATAATGTTTTCAAGTTATTAGCTTGTATAGGCATATAGATTTGAACTCAGTTCGGCATAAAGAGTGGTGATTTTGTAATGCTTATTGGAAGCTTCAGTTTGTTCCTGTTTGATTACTTTTATAATAATATATATTATTTATATTTTAATTTAATTTGATGAGTAAAGCACTAAAAATCTAAAAAAAAAAATATTTTTTTTTCTTCCAGGTTGAATGAAAAAATATATTTTTTTGTTTTTTAGTGCGTTACTTATCAAATGAAATAAGAGCATATTTTAATAAAATATATACATATACTATTATAGAGATAAATCAGTGATGGGGCAATTTTAGATACATCCATTTTTAGAGTTCACCAAGTGGCCATAGCAATAAAGATAAGTTTGAGAATAAACTGCTATCCTTAGGGAAAGCACGTTTTGAGGTACAGTGGATCTGTGATATTTGCTATAATTTGTTCTAAGCTCATTTGCATACATCATGTGTAATAGCTCATTGCGCTGATAAGCGTTGATTATAATAAAATATGTAGCTTTACTGAATTGGGTGTGGTTAGTTTCCATGGTTGCAAGGACAATGATAATGGAAGAATATACTACTGTTAGTACCAGTACTGGGATAGATCTGAGAATCTTGCACTCCAGATCTGATCCTGTAACATTGCAATAAATCATTCAGTGCTTAAATTTCTTAGAAACTCCTAAGCAATAAAATTGTTTGAGTATTTTACCTTGCATGATTGTGCAATGTTTTTTATTAACAATAAATTATGCAAATGTATGTAAATTATTTAATCACCCACTTTCTTAGAAATCGAGAAGCAGGTGTATTTTCTGTTGATAGCATTAGGATCGTTCGCAATGAAACATGCTTCTTTTACTTTATACTTGGTGTCATTTCTTTCAGAGCACACGATCTCGGCTGTAGTGGGTTCAAACGTGTGATTAGAAGCTTTTTGATGTTCCAAAAATAGTGACCTGCCTTAACTTTTGATTCATGATTTGTTGTATACATATTGATGTTGAGACACTCTGGTAGCAATTGTGGTTCATGTCTCACCATAGTATGTATCTCCATAGCCCATTTGGGGGCATGTAATCTTGTACATGACCTGGGGATTTGATCTAGTGCAATTTTATCTTTAGAGTTATTAATCCGTCTATTAGTAGCTGGTGGGGTTCGAAAACTTACTTTGAAATCATTGGCAAGTTTTTTAACTAAATTTTTGGCCATATTGGATATGTATAGTAATACTAAGTGCCATTTGTCTTCTTTGGGCTGGTTGGTTCTTAACTTTTTGTAGAACTGCTTTATTCTCCTGGCAATTGTTCCATATTTGAATCCTATTATCAGGTCTTTGACATAGTGTGTTAAGTTGGTCTTTCTGTCCATTTTAAATTTCCGCAAATGGTGATTTCTGAACAAGAAAGATGATAGGTCACTTGAGTTGAACCATTTTACTCAACCCATCATTTTCGTGATTTGAACGTCACATGACCTCCCAAGCAATGGCTCATAGGATTATAGTTATTGACTTTTTATAACATAGTGGTTATTTGTAAAATTCGAATTTCGACTTATCCTGCTCCTTTAAGAGTTAATCAGTTTACCTATTTACAATCTTGTAAAAGTTTTAACTAAATAAAATATGAAGACAATCAATTAGGTTCAGAAATGGCATTATATTTAAGAGTAGACGAAAGCGCAATTGAATTCTACTCAAAAGTTTTGATACGATTATTTTTATTATTGATTTAAAAAAAAAAAAAACTACATTTTTAGAATCAATTCAGTAATGTAATAAAAGTATATTAATTTTAAATAAAAATCAATTATAAGGATTTTCTATGTAAATACTGAAGATTAGCGATCTTTAAGAAATTAAATAACAGAGATTAATAAAACTAAATATTTAAAAAATTCATTTGAACTCGGGGGAAAAAAATGTTAACTTTTTAATAAGTATAATTATATCTAATTTATAAGGATAAACAAATTATGAAAAAAAAATTTTTTTAAAAAAAAAGGAATCGATTTTAATGCAAAATTTTTAAAGTTAATCAGCATTTTAAATATTTAATGTTAATATATTAAATAAATTATTAATTATGAATGTCTATGATCGTTATTAAAAACATTAATTAATAAAACAAACTGCAAAAGTTCATTAGTGGTTCGCTAATAAACTAAAATAATTAGTATTCAATGAGCTCACTCATTAAGAAATAAATGAAGTTTTAATAAAAATATTCTTTAAAACTAAAATCATTATAAAGTTTAGAAAATTACTCTAGTAAATAAAAGTTGAACAGTCTTTCAAAAATAGCCCATCCCAGAACAAAGGCTTTTCCGTAATTCCTACATACACAATAACTAAAAACAGATAGATACCCATTTACTGATCAATAATTTGATGGTTTAATTAGGCTGTCTGTGAACCAGCTACTTGTAAAATAAATTCTGTCTGTTTAAAACATCAAGTTTAGGTTTAATTAAAATTCATGTTACGAATATGGTAGGTTAATGTTTTAACATATTCCATGGTTTTCTTTTATAAATATATAAATAATTACACAAAACACGGAATTATGTGATATTTATTAATAATAATCCCCAAATCTTCACATGATCTAATTTTTACATAGTTTGTTTGAAAGGTTATAAAAATGATTATTTGTTATTCTATATCTTCAAAATGTTTAGCCTGACTTGTTGATTGAAGTGTATTTAAAACTTCTAGGCGGTTTTAGTCTCAATAACGTGAACTTAAAATTTAAATTGAATTTTCATTTACTAACTAAGTGTTGCCATAACAATAGATTTCTGATATTCTATTGGTTAATTTTAAACATCACCTGGCCTAATGGAATTTACATATTGATAACCAGTTACTAAACATCACAGATCACTATTTCTTATGCTCACTCAAGCTGTTAACACAGACAGAACTCTCTATTCAGTAATGCCACTCAGTGCAAGCCAGAGTAATATTATTGTGTTTTCCATTTTAGACTCATAGTTTTATAGTTGAGATAAAAGGTGGCTTCTGGATGGTTGCATGAGATCAAAGATCTAGGTGCAGTGCTCTCAGATCCAAGCCTTCTTACTGATGAAAGCCACAAACTAGAAACCAGTCGGGGGATATTGCATGAGCAGACCCTAGATAGGGATTTTATACCTTTTTGCATCCATTGATTACTCTGGCTTACACTGAGTGACATTACTATATGGAGAGTTTTGCCTGCAATAACCAATTAACTATGTGCATTTATGGTTTATTATATGTGTATATGTACTTGTTTAAATATATTTATGTTTACACAATAAATAACTCTTATTTAAATTATATTCTAATCTTCTTTAGAAGTAAAAATAAGACTTCCCTTGTTATCGTCAATCACTGTGTTATGCAAAAATTCAATAACAAACAAATTTGTTGTCTTTATAGCGGAAAATCAGAGAAGCATATTTTATTAATGGCAATAATAACTCCATCAATAGACGAGATACCTGCTTTGACATCTCCAAACGTTGGACTATCTAGTTCATTTGCATATGCTTTGCATACTGTTTTGTTTCCTTGCCCTATTTTTTCATTCTGCAGCTCACAGTACCGCTATGAATATGAGGCAAAAGACCTCGAAAGCGCTTAGCGTGTAATAATTTCTGTGTATCTTTATAGCTTCTCATTCAAGTGTGGCATACGCTTTGTTAATTTTGTATAATAGTATATATGCTATAATCTTCAAGAAAAAATATTTTAATGATATTTCTATAATAATGCTATCCAATAAGAAATAAGGCTTTTTTTATATGCATTCTCTGAGTTTACTGTAAAAAATTTATACACTACTAAGATGAACACAACAAATATTGTGCAAGACAATTCACATCATTAGAAATTTTATAGATACATGAGGGAATTTCTAAAAAGTTGTTACATTTTACAGCACACCCAGTACGATGCACTTTCCATCAATGGTTGATCTGTCTTTCCAAAAAATATTTGTAACTCTCTACCTGTTCTATTAAATTTTGATAGCTTCATAGTTACCATGTTTTTTATGAGACTGTCTACCTGTCAACAAGTTTTTGCATTCCCTCATTAAAAAATATTTAGGCCGAGTTATGAACCACAAATGCACAATTGTCTTTGCCTCTTCATCAGATATGAATTTTCATTCTCACTGGGCTTTTTTTGGTGAACTAAACAAATGATAGTTCTAAGGATCAAGGTCAGCATTATGGTCAAGATGCATCAGCGTTTCAAAATGAATTTTTGGAGAGTTCCAATGGTGTGGATAGTGGTGAGAAGAAAAGGATTGTCATGCAACAACCCAATATTCTTGAATAGAAGTAGTCTGCATTTTGTCCAAATTTTGGGCTTCATCTCTTCTGAGAACATTTTAACATGAATAGTATGCTTAATTGTTGAATATTTCTTTTAATATTCCAATACTGTCTTTTGGAGTTCAGATAAGTTTTTGTTTCACCGCAACAATACAATGCTCTAGAATAGCAATCCATTGCATTTTTGTCCAAATTTTAGACTTCAGCTCTTCAGTGATTATGTCACTGTCATAAGCACTGTTGATAAAGTTCCAATACTAGTCTGGAGTGTGGAAAACTTTTATCTCCATACTTATAATATAAATATTATGAAATATTAATGGTCAGCAAAAGTGAATAACTAATCATTCTTGGTGACAACTGCTTCCTGAAATGCAATGATCTGGTTGAAAATGTTTTATTTTGGTCTGTAACATCATGTGGCAGTCTACTTTACAAGAAATGTTAATAATACTGTGATTGATGCTGACAAGCAGTAGTCAAATGTGTGGATAACCTCTTTGAAACAATGAATATAAGTTTGAAAAACTAATCATGTAATAAGAGTACTCTTAAAAGTGCTATTTGTACAATCGCCACAAGATGAAATTGACTTGAGATTACCTAATATAATTATTTTCTTTTTTATTTTAAATTTATTCTTTTTTTTTTTTCAACCCACCTTTTTTTTTTTTTTTTTTTTTTAATTTTTTATAAATTTAATTTATTTATTTATATTTTTTTTTTTTTTTAATTTTTTTTTTATTTTTTTTTTTAATTTTTTTTGATTTTTTTTTAAAATTATTAATTTGTTAAATTTATTTTTATTTAACCCCATATAGTATTAAGTAGATATGAATTTTTGAAATTTAAAAGTTGTAAGTTTTTTTTTTCTTTTTTATAAATAGGGAATTATTAAAATCTGGCCGAGTATTTTTTTTTTTTTTTCCCCCCACCTACTGATGAGGGAGGGGAAGAAACGGGGGGTGAGGGGAAAGGATTTTTTGAAATTAATAAAGAGTTTTTTTTTAACTTACTCTATATATAAATACCTAATATAGTATATGTTATGGATGTATTGTATGGTTACACCACTGCTTTTTTTATATATAATTGATTTATGTTCACCACATGATCTCAGAAAGAGATAAGATAATAGTTACCATTATTTTGGAAAGATTTGTTGGGGCCTTTTTGTTATAGTTATAACTTAGTATACTGTAAAGTATTCTCTGTTAGAAGTGCATTAATTATCATTGTAAGCATTTTCCAAGTGGTACATTTCAATTTATGTCATTGCATATCCTCAAATAAATAAAACTATGACTATCATCCAGGGTACTTCAAAAGATTTACAAAGACTTTAATTTCAAATGAACATGCAGATGGATATAGTTGGGATACATTGGTTCATACATCATTAATTTTTAATATACTTTAATGAGTATACATCACTTATAATACTTCATTCATATACACTTTAATGCAAGTAATTTTCTTAAAAACTTCTTTATTTTCTGATGAAGGCTGCTGGACAGTCGAAACTGTAAGAAAATAAAGAAGTTTTTAAGAAAATTACTCGCATTAAAGTGTATATGAATGAAGTATTATAAGTAATATATATGATTATATGAAGATGTGCAAAGAAAGTGAAGGAGAAGAATAAGAGAGTATACTTTAATGAGATTGGTTAACATCCATTTTTTACTGCTTAACTAAAAGATTTCACAACATATAGCATGATATAATATGAAACTCATGCACACAGAGAACAAATGTTTACGTATATTGCTATAAAGTCTGGGTATTTCATTTCTTAAACTATGAACAGCCATTTTGATTATCAAAATATAGCCTCTCAGTGATGTAACTAGAAATTTTATTCCCTTGAACAATATGACCATGTTGTATTTCTTTATTTCTAAAAACTTCATAGTGCCATGTTTCCAAAAAGCGATGAATACTAATTACAAAAAATAAATGACTATTCATAAATTTTTGCTATTACTATTATTTTATAATATGCTGTTGTGATATAATTGAATGTGCCACCATTTTGCACTGCTGCAAAATGATATGTGAAATCAGAAAGAAAATAAACTGAAAAGACTGCCCAAAATATGTCATTTTTATCAAAAAACAATCCATTGCATAGTTTTTTAAAATATAATTTTTAAGTAACTAATATAATACAAATATTATTATGTAACCTTGACAATACTACATACTTATAATAATAATAATATTTGTAAAATAATATAGGCATTATTGACATCTGAAAAGCTACTTTTTACTTAAACATAAAATAAAATATATTACTCTGCAAATTATATGCAAATTATGCACTTTTCATAATTTGCATATAATTACTTCACTCAGAGCTATGAAGATGAGAGCACGTCTCTTGAAAGCCTTGCAGAGTAATATATTTTATTTTGTGTTTAAGTAAAAAGTAGCCTTGCGCTCAGGTGTCAATAGCGCTTATATTATTTTACAAATATATTTTCGCATGCAAAGTTTTCGATTTAGGTTTGAATAATAATAATAATAATAATAATAATAATAATAATAATAATAATAATAATAATAATAATAATAATAATAATAATAATAATAATAATAATAATAATAATAATAATAATAAAATAATAATAATAATAATAATAATAATAATAATAATAATAATAATAATAATAATAATAATAATAATAATAATAATAATAATAATAATAATAATAATAATAATAATAATAATAATAATAATAATAATAATAATAATAATAATAATAATAATAATAATAATAATAATAATAAAATAATAATAATAATAATAATAATAATAATAATAATAATAATAATAATAATAATAATAATAATACATAAAATCTTTTGTCAGCAAGTAGTTTAATCTATTTTAAAACCTCAATTTACATCACATGGTAATTGCTACATATATAAGGTAAATTGTTAAAATGGATTGAAACTGAATTGAGAAGAACATAAAAAAATTTTGGCAAAAAAATCTTGTATTATCTACATAAATAAAAATGTAAATGTTCGTTTGTTCAAAATCTTAAATCTCCGAAAGTTCTTCACCGATTGCTTTGAAATTTTGACACAATGTTGCATTCGAATACACATATTTTTATACACCTACTATTTACTATTATGTAGATGTTACACCTATGACAGGTAAAAACATGCTTTTTTCAAAAAACAGCACTATCTGTTGGATGTAAAGGCAACACATGCTATACTAAATATTTTACGATTCCATTTCAATGTTTCCGATTGCATTGTTAAATTGAATTTTCATAGATTTTGATTTATTTTCATTTTGATTTAATTATTTCGTATGAGAGATTGCAATTCCCAATTCAATTGGCATTTGCAATCACCATCAACAAAGCTCAGGGCCAATCTTTAGAATTGTGCGGTTTAAATCTAGACACGAATTTCTTCTCACATGAATAATTATATGTTGCATGTTTTAGAGTTGGCAAACCAGACAATTTCTATATTTGCACAGATAATCAGGACCAATCTTTAGAATTGTGATTAGAATTGTGAATTGCTTCTCACATGAACAATTATATGTTGCAGGTTCTAGAGTCGGCAAACCAGACAATCTCTATATCTTCACAAACAATGGAACAACAAAAAATATTGTATACCACAAGCATTGTAAAATTTAACATATTAGAATGCCTTCTCTTGTAGTAGCATTTATCATAAATAGAGCTATTAGCACGCTCTTAATTTTACATATTAGAAATGTGTGCTTTCTCTTTTCTTTCTTTTCCATTTAACCAGATTGAGCCACAGCAATGCATGCTGGGTATGGCTAGTTATAAATAAACAAGACATGTGCCCAGCATATGTAAAGGCTGTCATTTTTGTAATACTTTTTTTAATTGGTTGCTTTAATAAATTTCAAGTATGCATGGTATTACTGTGGAGCCACGAACTACTGATATCAAACTACATGACTTTAATCACACCCTAACCAGAACAAACTGTAAATATGGTATTTTTCCCCTCACTAAATATTATATTTCAAAATGAATTATTTGCTGTAATCACATTTTATTCATAATTTAAATACTATATCTATTTAATTCTGCATTGTAGTTAAAAGCACATGTACTGATTTTTTTAAAAACGTTTTTTCCTTCAAAAACTTTTATTCCGTAAGTCTCATGTAAAATACCATAAAGTTTTTTTTAAATTGGTTCCTTTAACAATTTTCTTTTGCTTCGTAAAAAATTATACTGTTGGCAGAATTACTTTCTTTGCATAAAATATTGGTAATGTAATAGTTTTTTTTTAATTGTTTGTGAATTTGACACATGACAATATTACATGGTCAAACATATAACAGACAAAATAGGGATTTTTTTTATAAATAAATATATAGAATTATTAATAAAGATTTAAAATAGATTGCAGTTACATTTTTTTTCATGTGTCAAAGCATCATCCGGGAAGCAAACCCGCGACAATTGCTTTTAAGGTGAATGTGCTGACCACTCAACCACCAATGCTTGACAGTTACATATTTTTCAGAAGAGATTTTATCTATTATTATTATAGATAAATAAATAGAATTATTGCTATTATTGAATGATATTTTACATTACCTTATTTACATAACAATTCAATTTACAAGTGCATCGTTTTATGAAAGCACTCATTTTGACAGTATCATCTAAGACAAATATTAACTATTAATTATGAATTATTATATTAGGCTATAAATCATTATTATTTTATTTTTTACAACATAATAATAGTTCTAGTCTAATAAAATGATCTGTAAATAAAATGTAGCAACTATCTCCATACAATAGTGCCACCTAGTGCAAACTATAGGCATTATATAGGAATTTTGATCCATAAATCTTCGAGTATCCATTGATTATTAATCATCCAATATCTCCAGACTGGTTTCTAGATTGTTGCCTTCATCAGTGAGGAGCCTTGAATCTGAGTGCACTACACCTATATCTTTGGATCTGCTGCATCCCTCCAGCAGCCATCTTTTACCTTTTTGGTTAACTATAAAGCTAGGTATCAAAATGAAAACACGATAATGTTTTCAAGACAAGCTCATTCGCTTATATAGTCATAAGATTTGAACCCAGTTTAGTATATATATATATATATTGGTGTTTTTAATTTTTTAATAACCATAGTCACCATCATGCTTTGGAAAGAATCACATGATAGTTATTTCTCAGATCCAAGGCTCCTCACTGCTGCAAGATAGAAACTAGTCTGGAGATATTGGATGCATAGGCACTAGATAGGGATTTGGATGCACAAACCTTCCAGCATCCATTGAATACTATGGTTTGTATTTGATGACACTGCTTTAAGAAAATAGTTGCTATTGTTTTAACAGCTTCTGTAAACATAAGAAAGGGTGATCATGTGATGTTTTAGTGGTTTAAGTAAAATGTAATATTTATTCTAAATCATGTTATCAAAATTTAGTATGTTTACATAACGTTACTCTTGTAAATTGATTTGTACTAGTTTTCTATGGTTAAACACTAAACCAAGATGCTGAAGATATGGATGATCAAGAATATTTGTCACACAATGAAGGTTAGTTCTTCCAAAAATCTACCTTTGGGATCATATTATCTCTTACATATATTGGTATCTATATATTTTAAGAGAGTATTGAAGTTTAGAAGTTTCATTATAGGTTATAAAATATATACTATATATTTATTTAAAATTAATTATTTCTAGTTAGAACAAACATATTCCTAATAAAACTGGTGCTCATTAAATATTTTATTAAGAAATGTATATACAATACATACATCTGTTATGCTATTTGCCTGATATCATTGGATAGTTATGCCATACAGCTATTGAAGCAAGGGAGTTCAGGTGCCTTTCTAAGTGTGCCTAATACTTATAGCCATATAGTGTCAGTTTGTGTCATGTTCAAGTATGAACAATGGCAACTTGCATTGTTTTCAGGTTTAGTATTAAGCTTCCAGGTTGACAGTGAATGGGGTTCATTGCTTTGGAAACCACATATGGGGCAAACAGTGAAAAATATGTTGTTGCCTAGTTCTATCTCCAAATTGAAAGCTATTTTATAGACATGTCCCCTTCCTTAATGGGAGCAATTGAAGATCTGCTTCTATAATTGGCTATGTTTTATCTGTAGATATATTTATTGGTCTATAGCAATGAATGATGAAACAATCAGAATAAGAATACAATCTGAACAAGTCCATTACTTGAAGGTAAGTTGAGTCATAACACAAAAAAATAAGGTTAATACATTACACAGGCTTAAACCTGCATTTATATATGTAATATATGCAGGATTCAAACTCAGATTTTCACATGACCCACTTTTCTCAGTGCCATCTCATATTGCTGACCCACCTGATTACACACATGTTGAAAAGATAAATAATCACCAATATAAGTATTTCATGCTAAACCAGGAATCATCAGTTGGTCTAGATTACTATCCTCACACATATATACAATCAATGCTCAGCTGTATATTAAGATAGCCAGTCTTCATACTTTAATGGTCAGGCTTTGGTACTAACAAGGGCTTTGAATGTTCCATCATCAGATTTTCAATGAAATAGAAGGCTGAAGAGTTGTGAGTTGGAATAGTTTGAAGCCTGTCCATTAAAGTATGAAGATTGGCTATCTTAATATGAAGCTGAGCACTGATTGTATATATGTGCAAGAATAGTAAACTAGACCAACTGATGATGCCTGGTTTAGCATGAAATACATGTATTGGTGATTATTTATCTTTTCAACATGTGTGTGATCAGGTGGGTCCGCAATGTAAAAAATAAGATTGTAATCTGGACAAGTCCATTACTTGAAGATATGTTGAGTCATAACACACAAAATAAGATTACATATTAGAGTGCAGATATGAAAAAGCCAGTACTGTAGAAAAAATTCATATAACAAAATAAGATTGCAATCTGGGCAAGTCCATTACTTGAAGGTAAGTTGAGTCATAACACACGTGTGTGATTAGGTGGGTCAGTAATATGAGATGGCATGGAGAGTTGAGGGTCATGTGAAAGTCTGAGTTCGAATTCCTTATATATTACAAAATAAGATTGCAATTTGGATAAGTCCATTACTTGAAGGTAAGTTGAGTCATAACACACAAAAAAGGTATATCTTTTTTCAAATATAATTAAAGAATTTTCATATTTATACTATTTGTAAAAAAAAATGCTGAGGGTCTAGTTTAACTCCCTAATTAACTGAAATCTTACACATTGCTTAACTTTGCTTAATAGTAGTTAGGATTTTTGTATCCCTAGACTAATAGTAGAGATAGTTGCTTAAATAGTAAAAAAAGGCATATTTCTTTATGGCTCGGGAGTTCATAAGAAACTCAAGTCGAGAATCGATCTTGTGACCACCCGATCCCAAGTCGGACGCTGTGCCAAGCCGCGCAGAGACGAATAGTAAATTTAATATGACCCTCAATAATAACACACTTACCAAGATTAATTTTTTAACTATTTTATTTTTACTTAAAGGCTAAAGAACTAATATTCCAATTCCAAACTACTTCTGGTTACTTATAATCAAAGGACGAATAAATTATTTCATTGTTTATTTTATTAAAGATTTAAAATATTGTAAAAGTTTGAATGTTCAGAGCAATATTTAAAATTTTTTTCATTACTTATTTAATTAAGTAAGCAATATATGAGGGATTCGAACTCAGACTTTCACACGACGCTCAACTTTCCATGCCACCTCATATTGCTGACCCACCTGATCACACACATGTTGAAAACATAAATAATCACCAATATACGTATTTCATGATAAACCAGCAATCATCAATTGGTCTAGATTTCTATCTGCACACGTATATGCCAATCTTCATATTTTAATGGACAGGTTTCAAACTACTCCAACTCACAACTCTTCAGGCATCTATTTCATTGAAAATCTGATGATTGAACGTTCAAAGTTCACGTTAGTGCTAAGGTTATGACGGATATTTGTCATTTCGGTAAATTTTTATTAATTGAAATCATGTCTGTTCTCTTATGTTTCTCTTTAATATTACTGCGAAGAAAATATTCTGAAAACAGTTTCGCTTTTATTATAACTAATTTCCAGTTCATTGTCTATAAGTTTTAATCTTAGTGTTTTTCTCACTCTTTCCATTTGATCTTATAGGTTTATCACAAATGATTATTTCTCGCACTTTGTTATTTTCTTCCTATGTACATTTTAATTACATCTCATTTCATAAACCTTTTTAATTGTTTGTTTTTGCGTTTAAAAAGTTAATGATAATAAGATTTTTAAATTGAATTCTAAAATAAATATTTAAATTAACGGTTTAATTATCGCTGTAATACGGTATTAATTGCTTTGACTGTCTATGTATGAATTTAAATTAATCTTTTTAATTTCCTTCTCTTGAATTTGATTCTTTATTAGAAATGTTTATAGAGAGTTTATTTCCTGGAATTGTTGATGTTAAGAACGAATACTTCGTTGCATTTGTGAAAGCACTAGATATTTTTATAAAATTGGTAATAATAAAATGTTTGACATTAAACTCTTAAATATAATTAATTAGACATTTTAATTATTCTTAAAACGATTACTATTAAATCAATGTAAATGCTTATAGTTTAATATATATAAGTAAGGCGCATGCGTGAAGGATAATTACCTTAGTATCAGAATGTTTATATATATAAAGAAATTATTCTAAAGATTTATTTTCTATTACTCAGTTTATCACTTTTACTTTGTTTGCCCTCTGGTCCACTAAAGGTACATTTATGTAGAACCAAGACCCATCCATAGAGATATCCAAGCCCAATCATTGCTTAAATCAATAAGAAATTGTCAACAAAAACTGGCCTTTATCCAGTCATATAATCAAACTTGGAGCAGGGTAAAGCTACAAATAGGACTCTCCTACACAGGAACAATGCCTAATTTTTTACTTCCTCCCCCATTATTTTCTTATACTGACAATGAAACCTTATTGTATTTACTGAATATATCTGAAAATTATCCCACCAAATGTTTCTGCTATCTTTTATGTATAAACTTTTAGAAGTCCAATAAAGTTCCTATGGTAACAATTGGGATTTTTCTTGGATGTCCTTACTGATATATTTTAAAATAAGTAGTGAATTGGAGATTTTATGTATATTACAAAGATATTACACATGAAATAAGAGAGTTGAAGTTGAGTTATTCCATGTGTTTATATATAATTAAAAAATAGATATATTAACCTTTAATTGAGGTTTAAAAATAGGTTAGGGATAATCTCTTATTTAATAAAGAATTAGAAATAATTATTAATGTGTTTATCTAAAGTAGTTAATGTCAAAGTTCTGAGTTGTCAAGCGTTGGTGGCCTTGTGGTTAGCATAGCTGCCTTCCAAGCAGCTGGCCCGGGTTCGCTTCCCACGCTTTGACATATGAAAAAAGTTCTGAGTGCAAAAACGTTGACACCTGCGCATCAAAATATAATAATTTGCTATTGATAGATACAAATAATCATATCACAACAATTGTCAAGAATAAATTTTTGTCTTTTAAAAAAAAAAGGAAACATATCTTCACAATTAGAGTTCTTGATTATCTGTAATGGAAAAACCTAATAGGTGTTTTACAAATCAAGATGGTTTTGCAATTTGTGTAAATATAAACTAATTCCCAAAACAAATCTGAATTATATGACTAAGAAGTTGGTTTAAATGGGTCTTTGAGAACTGGCTTGTAAATTATCTTAGCAATATATTCATGATTGTTTGTTTTGGGTAGTATTCTCAGCATTATGTATCTGATAACCTGTAAAATTAATTACATGCTAATTGCAAATCATTAGAATATGTTAATATATATGTCTGTGTGTGTCCAAATTTACACAGTAAGTTTATTAAAGTAATAAACAATGGAAAAACAATGTGTTTATACTTATTAACAGTATTTTGTATTATAATAGAGTAATCGAGGGATTTCATGCCCAGGAGGTCATGTGATGTTTGGTCACAAAGAGTGATAGAGTCATCAATTCTTCATTAAAATATGTACTGTGTATGAACAATGTATTTTACATTTTCTAACAATATTTTGTTATTGATTGCTATTTTCACAATTAGTGATGATATAATAATAACATGAAAAGCTAAAACCTTTGACAGAATCACCTTAAAAAATGCTTATGTGATAGCCAATCAGATGCAATAATGACTGCATGTGGAACTCTCAATTCAAGAACACAAGCCAGGACTACCAGAAAAATGATGGGACCCACCTTCTTCTCTACTTAAGTTTGTATATAAATAAGTCAAACTCAAGTATTCTGAACTAAGAGTGTGAATCTTAAAACACCACATTTAATTCACTAAATCTTATATATAAATAAACAAAGCGAAATCTTAATAAATTTAATATATTTACATTTGTTACTATCATATCATTAGATTTGAATATTGCTTTGTTGTAAATCGAAAGATTTAGTGTTGTTTATTTATATATAAGATTTAGTGAATTAAATGGGAAGGTGTTTTAAGTTTCTCGCTCTTAAGTTTGGAATGCTTGAGTCTGACTTATTTATATATAAATTTAGGTAGAAAAGAATGTGGGTTCCATCTTTTTCTCATAGTTTTGGCTTGTGTTCTTGAATTCAGAGTTCCATGTGCAGTCATTATAGCATCTGATTGGCTGTCGTTAGCATTTTTAAGGCACTTTTGCCAACAGTTTCAGCCTTTCATGATCTTAATTAGTGATAGTAGAATAATTGAGTGATTTCTTGCTCAGGAAATCATGTCATGTTGGGCCACTAGAAATGATAAAGTCAAGCTGCAATCTATCATTATGTACTATGGTTGAACAATACATCTTATACTTACTAAGAATATTTTGCTACCGATTTCCATATCCATGACCAGCAATGATAAAAGAATGAACTGTTTTCTTGCTTAGGAAATTATGTGATGATCTTTGAATACCAAAAGTACTACAGCCAAACTGCACTCCATAGATACTTGATCCTGAATCATCCACTTTAAAATTTCATAGGAATACACCTGAACTGAGGCATAAACTTCAATTTTTGATGCTCAGATTCCTTTAAGGGTAATATTGCATCACTATGTACCTAATCATACCAATTATTAAATACTTTTAGCTGCTTCAATATCACATAGTTATAACTAATAATTCCTGAATAGATTTCCAGGTGAAAAAATTTTTTTGAAAATACTGTCCAAGAGAATGGAACTTTATTTTTGAACTTTAACTCAGTGGTAGAATTCAGGATCTAATGACTAAAGATGCTTGAACAAGTTGTGGTATCATTCAAAAAAAATCATGTGACATTGAAGCACCAATAGTTGCAGACCTAATCCATTATTAATGAACTTTTAATTTTTTTTGAGTCCTTCATTGTACTAAATCATGTAAAGCCATTATCACTTGTGGGTTTGATTAATCAAATAATCAAATAATCAATTGGTTAGTTGCTCAAAAGATACGTCATTCATAATCATGTGACTCATGATCTTTTGTGTTTGAAAATCACATGATAATATGAGAAATACATCAATTATTATTAACTAATAGAACTATTGGAATGGCCACCAATTCAAAAGCTAAAAGTTCACGTATGATTATCTCGCTGAAGGAAGAATAAAAAAATTTGATCAGTGAACTGTTGTGATTAGCCCATTGTTTTGATTCTCAACATCACATGACCTCCCATGTGTAACATAAAATTTTGGTATGTTGATTATCAAACCTCATTCAGATCACTGGAAAGGTCAACTATACAATTAGCTTTTAATATTATAAAGAGTCTAGCCATTCATTACTTCAAATTACAACATAGAACAAATATTAAAAATGGTATTAAAAAAAATTTCTAGTAACATAAAAGTAATTTTAATTGCATTATCCTATTTACAATTACTTCATGAATACAATAAATGTCGTAGTGACAATTTAAAAAATAGATGAATGAATGATTCATTCAGTAAGAAATAATCAAAAATTTGTTGTTTGGTGATCATTATGATGTACGACATAGGGTTTGAGCACTAGAGGTGACTGAATTGAATTGTGACCCTTATAATCAAACCCAAGTTCACCACTGCACTAAACCACACAGAGCATAATAGTTTTGAAATTACAGTTATGAATCTAGAGGATAGAGCCTCATTTTGAATAATTTCTATAGATCTTTTTATTTAAATATTATTTTTAATTAAAAAGGAATTAAACCCAGACTGTCAAGCTTCCTTCAGTTATTCTCTCTATCTTGATCATATACATGAGGAAAAGATATATGAACTCCAATATACACATTTTGTGCTAAATCAGTGCTCATCATTTGATCCAGATTATTATCTTCTACACACACACACACACACACATATATATATATATATATAATTAACACTCAGTTTATATTAAGATAGCTAATATTTAAACTTTAATGATCAGGTTTCAATTTTCCTCACTCTCCAACTCTTCAGCCATCCATATTATTGAAAATCTGATGATGGAATGCTCAAAACTCATGTTTATGCCAATATTGTTGTCTTACCCATGTTGATTTTAATTCACTCCTGACACCTCTTATATAGGACTTTAATATATCCATCTAAATATACAGAAGAGGGATGGGCAGAATACAGATTGAATATGTAACATTCAAATATAAGTATATTGTCTACACTAAACTTAATATATATATATATTTATAGGAAAAAAAACAGGCAAAACTCTCCATACAGTAGTGCCACCCTGTGCCAACTAGAGCAATCAATGGATGTCAAAAGGCTTGTGCTTAAAATCTCCATCTAGTGCCTACTCATCCAACATCCCCAGACTAGTTTCTGGACAAGTAGGCACTAGATGGGGATTTTATGCACAAGCCTTCTGGCACCCATTGATTACTCTGGTTGGCACAGGGTGGCACTATTGTATGAAGAGTTTTGCCTGTTTAATAACAGTTATGTGCTAGCATAAGAAATGGTGATCAGGTGATATTTATAAGAACTCAAACTCAGATTTTCACCGTCCCTACAGCTATGCACTCCATCTTACATAACTGATACACATGACCACATACATGTAAAAAAGATAAATGATCTCCAATATATGTATTTTGAGCTGAACTAACACTTATAAGTTAACAAGATCACGTCTCCCACACATATATACAATCAGTGCTCAGTTTATATTAAGACAGCAAATCTTCAAACTTTAATGGTCAAGTTTCAATCTTCTCCACCCTCCAACTCTTTAGCCATTCATATTATAGAAAATTTGATGATGGAATGCTCAAAACCTTTGTTGATGCCAATATTGTTGTCTTACTCTTGTTGATTTTAATTCACTCTTGGTACCTCATATATAGAATCTTAATAAGTCCATTTAAATATGTAGAAGGGGGGGTGTATAGAATTCAGGCTGAATGAATAGTGTCCATTGTGTAAGATGGAGTGGATAGTGGAAGGGAGCTTGAAAGTCTGTGTTAAAATTCCCTCTAATTACATCTAAAGTTTGGCATATACATTATACTTGTATTCTAATATTAATTATTAATTTGTAAATATGAATATCTAATAATTGCATCTTAATGAAAATGAAATATGGTATTAGTTGGTCAGGTGTACTGTGGCTGCTAGGTGATGTTGCAATACCATCAAGAACCCCCAAGAAGCCTGCAAGTGTTAAACCACTAAACATCACATGATCACCATCTCTATACTAGCACATAATTGTTGTAAACAAAGGCAAAACTCTCCATACAGTAGTGCCACCCTGTGCCAAACAGAGTAATCAATGGATTCCAGAAGGCTTGTGCATAAAATCCCTATCTAGTGCCTACTCATCCAATATCCCCAGATTAGTTTCTGCCTTGTGGCCATCATCAGTGAAGAGCCTTGGATCTGAGAGCACTGCACCTAAGTAGAGTTAAAAGGTGGCTGCTGGAGGGTTGCATTAGATCCTAAGATCTAGGTGCAGTGCTCTCAGATCCAAGGCTCCTTACTGATGAGGTCCACAAGCCAGAAACTATCCTGGGGATATTGGATGAGTAGGCACTAGATAGGGATTTTATGCACAAGCCTTTTGGCATCCATTGATTACTCTGCTTGGCAAAGGATGGCACTACTGTATGAAGAGTTAAGCCTGCAAGTGATAAATTTTTATCCAAAAATCTCTGAAATTGAAAAATTAAAACACCTAAGGCAAAGTAAATCAAAAAAATCCTTCTAAAGTACAAATCAAAAATAAATCAAAGAAAACACTGTAAAATTCAAATTACAGAAATAGAAATTGGTAAAAATACATCAAATGCTACACACCCCCAACCCGCCCCAAATGAAAAATTCTATCAAAAATAATTATGAAATTTAAATTACAAAAAAAGAAATCAGTGAAATGTGTCAAATGCAATACCCCCCCCCCCCCACATGAAGAAAAATTCAAATTATAAAAACAGAAAAACTATAATACTAAATCTCAAAAAAATTAATGAAGCTTCATTAATGGTGGACGGTGGTAATGCAGTACATTAAAAAAAAATTCCTCTAACTTTTAACACTATTACATGGAGTGTAATAATTCACAAAACCTTAATAACAGATTAATACTTATTAAATAATTAAATATAGATAACAATGAGCTCATAGCTATTTAAAAAATAAAAGTAGCTTTAGATTACAAAAAGAGAAATTGGTCTAATATATAAAACCCAAATCCCCCTCCCCCCGCACAGTCAAAAATAAGTACTTTTCAAAAATATACTAAATTTCATCACTATTTTAAAAGTAAAAGACTTTAAACATTTGCAAATATGTCTGTGCAATCAGATTTTAAAACAGTGATTTATATAAGGTAAAAAGTAATAAGAACATTACATCGGAGAGTTTCTAATTTTCTTTCCCAAAAATTTATCAAATTAATTATTCTCTACTTTAAAATTATGGCATGTCATTTAAATAGTATAAGTTTTTAAAATAGATTTATAGAGATCTGCAGTGAAGAAATATTACCAATTTTTTTCCAGGCTGAGTTGTCTGGCATTTGTAGTAGGCACTTGATGTTTGCAGCATAAAAATCCATTAAAAATAAAGTTCAAATTTTGAGCAAAATTATTTAGAAAAGCTTTTTTCAAACAGATTGCAGCACACTTAACTAAAAGAAGGTAGGTAGGTTAAGAGTGATTATTTGGTGGTTTAAAAAATACAACAATGATGACAGAATTTAACAACAGGCTTCAGCAAACAATTATTTAAAGAAGGTAGTTCTGTAGAATATAACACCCCAATGCAATTTAAGAAGGCATAACACTTTTACTTTGGAAGAATTCCACTGCCTCATGTTCTGTCTTTGGGATATTCCAAATTTTTATCATTTTGAGTAAGAAAATATAGTAAGACACTATATCTACTTAAATTTTAGTGTGGGTTTTTGAAATGTTGCCTGAAAGTATGTGCTTGCATGTTTAATATTGTATTCATCTGCATAAAAAATCCATATTAACACCATCAAAAAATAAAAATAATACCAATGACTTCTATTTTTTGCACTCAAAAATTATTAATATGTCTTAATAAAACTAAGACTAGTTCAGTTACATTTTGATTAAATTTGTCAGCCCAAGCAATTATATTTTTCATGTGAACGGTTATTACGCAAGCGATTGTGAGAGGTCTATTACATCACATTTCATTTTGCAAGTACAAGCTGTGATGTGTAATATGTTATAGTGTGATTATATATATCTTTTTAAATTTTTAATTTCTGTGTATCAATTTAATTCATTATTTTCCTAAGAATCTCATATAACATACATATATAACGAAATGTTTACACAACCATTTATCAGTTTCTAACTTTTAAAATATATTTAGATTTCTTAATTTAGCTGTTTTGGTAATCTTAGTAAAACAAAGGCAAACCCCCAAGTGCATAGAAAATGGTACTGCATTAGTAATTTAATAAGTATGGAAGGTTCACTATACAGGTAAGATTAAACAATTGTGATTATTTTATAGATTAGAATTGCTTTCAACCATGCTGGTCATATTTGTAGCGTGAAGACATATCTTTATTTGTGCTATAAATATGGCTGGCCTAGTCGAAAGCAGTGCTAAACTGTAAAATAGTTCCAATTGTTTAATCTTTTCTGTTTAATGGATCTCTCCTACTTATTGAAAAGTCATTTAAATGAAAGCTGTTTCTAACTTCTATTTTCACAAATATAATTTTGAAATTATTGTGCCATATTTAAATCAGGCAAATATATAATTTCCATTCTTTACTTTTAGTAATGGCAGTAAACTAAAATTTATAATTCAATATACTTACTGTTTATTGTTTTCTGATTAATGAATGTTGTATATCCATGATTATGGATGAGTTAATTTATATCCATTTGAATATCATATACATTAATATATACATATACTGAATTAAGTATTTTCCATGGATTGCTATTCTAATAAAGAATGGAAGTAAAGAAATTTTATCCATGTAAACAGAGATACTCTTTGCCTTTGATGTTGCCAGAAAACTATCAATTACTACTAATAGGCAATCCCTGAGACTAAACAAGTTTTCTCATTAATCTGTAATAGCTCCTTGGGATTAATTGTTGAAGTAATATGGTGGTGTATGTTTGTGTCTAAAGTAGAAAGTTTTAATTGCAATTTAGGGCAGAAATCTCTTTGTCACACCTCACACAAAAAAATACTAAAGAATTTAATAATAATCAATTTAAATATCAGAAGGTGAGAAGTTAACATTTCCACTTTCCTGGTTTTATCTCTAGTTTAATGATACAATTTACTGGCCAATATTTGCATATCTGTCTATGGTTGGCTACCTGAAATAAACTTCTAATTTTGTTTGGAATTTGAAAACAATTCCATATTGTACTTCTATTTTAACCTTAGTATGACAGAGCAATCAATGCATTATAAATCAGGATGTATATGTAAATTATACAGGACCTTATGATGTAGTGATAGCTCATCCACTTATCATCCCCATATCTGAAAGTCAAACCTAAGCCATGTAAGTTGAAATTATTTTCCAATTCAATCATTCAGAATATTTCTTTTCTGGGAAACTGCCTCATAGATAATTTAACTAGCCATGGGATTGTCATATTTAGAAGTCTAGCCAATAATGCTTTTTTCTTTCTCTATATGTAGCTGTTGGAGAGACCTTTGTCCTATAGCAAGCTAGTAAGAATGTTTGAACTTACCATTATATTCAGCCATTATCAGTCTATGGCAGAATAAAGATTTCACTATGATTAATCCAGTTTGACTTGTCTATACCCCCCTCTTCACATCACACAAAAAACACCCTTGTTTTATCTATCCATCT
Source organism: Epiperipatus broadwayi (assembly GCA_028023455.1). Classification (NCBI taxonomy): domain Eukaryota; kingdom Metazoa; phylum Onychophora; class Udeonychophora; order Euonychophora; family Peripatidae; genus Epiperipatus; species Epiperipatus broadwayi. Next base: position 3,944,979 of record JAQFVV010000045.1, read on the forward strand.
CACATGTGGTCTCTTTCTAGGTCTTTTATAATCTCTTGGGTATTATGTTTAAGGAATATGCTGTCTATCTATTCTCATCTCGTCTAGCAATATATCCAATCCGGTTCTATTTTAGACTCTTGATTTTTTCATTGATATCAATGATATATGTTTATTCTCTCACACAAACATTGTGTATTTCCATCATATAGCTTTTTATATGTCATTGAATAGGCTGAAGTTTTTTTTTTATGTGTCAAAGCGTCGGCCGGGAAGCGAACCCCGGGACAACTGCTTACAAGGCAGCTGTGCTAACCATCCGGCCACCAACGCTTGACAAATAGGCTGAAGTTTCCATATGTTTTTTTACAATATATAAAGAATATGACAATAAATTTTAGTAAGAACAAAATATTGAATTTTTTAAAACTGAACTGATTAATTACTTGGAGTTTTTTTTCAATCTTTTTAGATTTCTTAGTTCTTATAGATATAAGTTTCTTAATGTTGAAATTATAAAAAAGTAGGTGTTTATTTAAGCTTTCACTACATATCTAATCTACTAATATTGCCTTTAAGCCTTTTTTTTGCAAGATAAAACTGGAAACATGTAAAAGGAAGTCCCTAAAACAATATTAAAAATCAAACAACAGAAAGAACATGCAAATATTTGGACAACTATAAAAATATAAAGATTTTATCTGGATTGCTTGATTTAGATCTAAAATAAATCACAACTAATTAATATTTATTTTCTGTTTTTTGTTTTGTGTGTTTTTTTTTTTTGTAGTGTAATATATATACATATTATTTTACTTATCATATCTTCGACTTGAGTTTGAATCTGTCTGTTGAACTTGAAAAGATAGTACAGGTATAACAACATTAATCCTAAATGGCTATACCCGGGTTTGAATCTGGTTTAATTTGATGTTGCTACATTGTACTGCTATAAATATTATAATAAAAATAGATAGCTATATATGGATGTGTGGAAATGTATCATTTATTTATGATTGCCACATGATGATATAGCCGTTTATATAATATTAAGAAAAAGTTATTTGATATTTTATGTAACATTCATTTATAATAAGAATATGCAAAATGGGTTCCTGAAGTCCTACTTTTATTATGGAAAACTATATATGGTAAAAGTGATATCTCATGTCATAACATTTTAATTTCTTCTCCATTAACATTCTGACAGCTTAAAGCATAAGCAAGGTGCGACTGAAATGGGATTAGCACATACATTGATTTTAAGAAACAAGAAACAAATGGTTTCTTAAAATTGTTTGATTAATTCACAATTAACCATAATCCAGACTCATAGATGGCAGAAAGAGATTAGCCAGTTATTTTCAGCTAAGGAAAAGAAAAACTAATTTATAAAGGATTACAATATCTGTCTTTATCTATCAATTTGGGTTATATATCTTACCGACAATTGCAATTCTTTAGACTTCTTAACATTACAATCAAATAGATATATATAGACATTTCTCCATAATTCAAAAACATCTAGCATTTGAATGCAAGCCAATAAACATCACATGATTATCATTTATTATGCTTGCTTACAACTGTTATTAAAACAGTCAAAACTCACTATACATAATGCCACTCACTGCAAGCTAAAGTAATCAATGGATGCCAGAAGGCTTGTGCATAAAATCCCCATCTAGTGCCTGCTCATACAACATCCCCAGACTAGTTGCTGACTTGTCAGCAAGGAGCCTTGGATGAGTAGGCACTAGATGGGGATTTTATGCACAAGCCTTTCTGGCATCCATTGATTACTCTAGCTTGCAGTGAGTGGCATTATATATAGTGAGTTTTGCCTGTTTTAATAACATTTGAATGTATTCTTATAATACAATGAGAAACAAAAAATGAAACAAAGCTTAAATATAAATACTAATACATAAAATTGGTACTTACATATTAATCAGGCAGTGATGAAAGATGCCAGCACAAATAAATGCTTATATAGAGATGAAATTAAACACATTTACAATCTTTTACAAAAGGAAATAAATTAATTTTGTAAGTGAATATTAGATAATATTCCAATGAGAAGTTTAGTAGTCAAAATGTTGGTTTTGCTTTTAATTCTATGGCCCAAACAATGGCAGCGTTTCATTTACTATTATCGAAAGAGAGTAGCCATTTGTTAAGAAACATGGTTTGAGGTAAGAAGCAATATTTATTAAATGGACAGAATTGCACAGTTAAATATATATATATATATATATATATATATATATATAATATCATATATATCTATATATATATATATATATATATATATATATATATATATATATTGTGACCATCTGGATGGGCACAAGTAATTGAGATGCTTTGTATCTGCATTAAATAGTTAAATTATATTTTAAAAAAATGAAATAGCCTTAGAATTTTAAATTTTTTTTTTGCTGGAAATTGTTTAAAGCTTAGATATGGGTTTCTTATGCGGTTTATTGACCACTTGATAGGTATTCATTATTATTAGTGTGGTTAATGAGGTATTTAATGTAAGGAAGAGGGGTTATTTATTAATGGAATTGATACATTTTGTCAGAAAGATGCAAAGTTATTTTATATTAGTCTAGTATTGGTTGAATAGTTCATAATCCTTTAGTCATTAATACTTATCCTTTTGTCAACAATTAATAGCCATTTCAATTATATTTAGTTAAGATAGTTTAATATTTAGGTTGTAGTACATGTGTATGCATGTATGACTCTGCATCATTTTCATTTCATTTTCATCTTTTAATAACAGCAAACAATAGTATATTCACAATAAAAACCTTTAAATTACAATAATTATCTTAAATAATTTAACAAATATATATTTCTTTCCAATGATTAATAGATAGTTGAATCAATGGGTATTTTACAAATTAAATAAATTATTAATCATTTTTATTTACTAGTTAATTAATATTCATTTTTCTTTCAAGTTTGTAAAAGCTATTTATTTTATTATTATTTTTATCTTGATTTTAATTCTAAAAATCAAAGTGATTTTTTTTTTTGAAAAGATTTTTTTTTGATTATGTAATTAGCTGAGCTAGGAGAGGAGCGTGGGAGTAACCTTGTGGAAGGAAATGAACTTTGCTAAAGAGAGCTATTTAACAAAGATCTCCTGGGGAAAATTTGCTTATTATGTAATGTAATTATAGCCAAAAACAGTGGCTCATTTTTGTGAAAGTAAAACCAGTTGCTGAAGTCAAATTGATTTTAAAAAGACTTTGGAGTAAAATTTTGAAAGAATCCCAAGAAGTTTATTATGGGACAAGTTAATTTCAGAATGCAGTTCTAAATTTTAAAAGATACTCAGTTTACTTTACTCTCCTTGATTTAAACATATTGAATTAACCTCTTCCTAACTAGTGCTTTTTTTAAAAAAAATGTATGTTAATAACGTCCAGTCTATGTTACTTCACTTAATTATCATTTTAAATAGGAATAAATTGCATGAATATTATTGTTGTATCATTAACCAACATATGTTCATTAATATGTCTGGAAAATGCATGCAGAACTATTTTACGGAATATATTTTAATTTTTCACTATCTTCCATGTTATGTTTTTGTGAGAATTAAACTTCAACTTAAGGATATGCATATTTTGATAAATCATGCCATGTTTAAATTCATCATAAAGAGATGACAGTATTTGTTTGTCTGGTATTTCTGGAAATAATAAGGAAATAAAATGTGAGCTACTTCAAATTAAGTATTTGCTTAAATCGAATGGAAGGATAGAAATGCGGGTAATTTTTGTTCTCTTTGATAAAGTAGGAAAATAAAACAAAATATTATTAATTGAAGAATTACTAAGGAAACATGGTATCTTAATGGACAATATTTAAGAATAAACCAGGCGTATAATAAATTATAAAATGTTAAATGCTATTCAAGAAACTATTAAAAATAATTACGTATTCAATTTAGAACTACAACGGAATAAGTGAGATAATTTCTGTCCAACAGTAGTGAAGAATTTATTATATTCTCATCATAATAGAAGACAAATTGATTGCTTATGTATGATACAGTAACTTAAATAACTTTTTTATGAACATTGAAGATGCTGAGTCCTATTTAAGCATGATTATATTTGTTTGGTTACCCTACAGCAGTTTATTTTAATTTAAATTCAGTTTGGAATGTGTCCCATATTGTTTCATAAACCTGGAACCGAGCTTTGCAAGTGAACTTTTATTTTTAAGTTACAAAACTAATAACCTTCATTTCTTTATTTTTTATTGCTTGTCATAATTAATGTATATGATAGGTAGATAGGCTTATTTATTATTATGTTCATTTATAATTTGGGTTATTTTGATCTTCAAGACCGTCTCTGAAGCGTATCGGAATGAGGTATATGCTGGTAAAAATTGATTGTGTTCAAATAGGTCTTTTGTTCTTTTACGAATGTAAAAGAAAGAAATATTTTAGAGAGGTTTATATTTATTTTGTATACTTTATTATCTCAAAGTGAGAATTTTGTTTTTTGTTTTTTGTTTTTTAAATCAACGAACGTATAATAGAAATAGTTTGCTAGATATGAAAGGAAGTTCATTCGTAATAATTATAAATATTAAATTTTAAAAGTAACCTAAAGTTTATTCTGAATTAAAAGTTATACCTTAATGCAATATTTAATTACCATGTTGCCTGCATAATGTGTAATTTAGAGTTAATTTCATATATATTTTTGTTCGCGGGTGTGTGTCTGTTTTGCACAATTATGACATTTGTTTGATAAAGTTCAGTTTGTGAATATTTTATGTATAAATTTCAGGTGTTGTCGTATTCTGCTAAGTTGAATGGATTAGTATGTTATCTGTATGTATTTATCTGCCAGTGTGCACTTATAATATTCGATATTTAGAAAAGCTATGAGAATGGAAAAAAATCTGATTGCATTATAATGTTTGAAGGGATAAAAGATTTTGCTTATTTAGTATATATTAATAATTTTCCATGAGTAGAGCCTAGTTTATATTATATGTGTATGATTAAATGATATTTTGAAGTGATGTTTTCTTAGAGCCTGGTGATGAGGAATAAGTCCCCACCAGTAATGTATTTAGAAGTATCACATGATCACATCTCCTATACTAGCACATTAATTGTTGATGAACAGAGCAAAACTCTCCATACAGTATTGCCACCTGTGCTAAACAGAGATGCCAGAAGGCTTGTGCATAAAATCCCTATCTAATGCCTACTCATCCAATATCCCCAGACTAGTTTCTGGCTTGTGGCCTTCGTCAGTGAGGAGCTTTGGATCTGAGAGCACTGCATCTAGATCTTAGGATCTAATGCAACCCTCTAGCAACCACCTTTTATCTCTACTTAACTACAAAACTATGAGAATGAAAACACAAAAAATATGTTCAATCTAAGCTCAATAGCTTATATAGTCATATGGGTCTGAACTCAGTTCAGCACCCATACATTTTGGTGTCTTTGGCTCTTTTACAACCATAGCCACCACTATCCTATTAGGTAGGATTGGTGTTAAACCATTAAGCATCACATGATCACATTTCCTATACTAGCACATTAATTGTTGATAAACAGAGCAAAACTCTCCATACAGTATTGCCACCTGTGCTAAACAGAGTTAAGTATAGATAAAAGGTGTTTGCTAGAGGGTCGCATTAGATCCTAAGATCTAGATACAGAGCTCTCAGATCCAAAGCTCCTCACTGACGAAGGCCACAAGCCATAAACTAGTCTGGGGATATTGGATGAGTAGGCATTAGATAGGGATTTTATGCACAAGCCTTCTGGCATCCATTGATCACTCTGTTTAATACAGGTGGCAATACTGTATGGAGAGTTTTGCTATGTTTATCAATAATTAATGTGCTAGTATAGGAGATCTGATCATGTGATGCTTAATGGTTTAACACCAATCCTTCCTAATAGGATAGTGGTGGCTATGGTTGTAAAAGAGCCAAAGACATCAAAATGTATGGGTGCTGAACTGAGTTCAGACCCATATGACTATATAAGCTATTGAGCTTAGATTGAAAATATTTTTTGTGTTTTCAAATCCATTCTCATAGTTTTGTAGTTAAGTAGAGATAAAAGGTTGTTGCTAGAGAGTTGCATTAGATCCTAAGATCTAGATGCAGTGCTTTCAGATCCAAAGCTCCTCACTGACGAAGGCCACAAGCCAGAAACTAGTCTGGGGATATTGGATGAGTAGGCATTAGATAGGGATTTTATGCACAAGCCTTCTGGCATCCATTGATTAATCTGTTTAGCACAGGTGGCAATACTGTATGGAGAGTTTTGCTCTGTATTTAGAAGTAGATGAGTTATTGTTGAAGTATGATTAAATGATACTTAGGAAGTTATGTGACTTTTTTTTTTCTTAGATTCTGGTGATGAGGAAAAAGTCCCCACCAAAAGTATATTTAGAATCAGATGAATTATTGTAGAAGTGTTCAGTAAAAGTTTAGCTGCTCCTCATGTAGATTTCCCTTATAATGTATAGTATGTATAATCATGAAAATATAGCTATGTGTTAATTAATAGGTGGCCAGATAAATTGTTAGATTAATTCTTGATGTAATATTAGTGTCTTATTTTATTGATGAATTACGACATTGTCCGAAATAAAATAATTGTATGATATTTTCTTAATGAATGGAGAGTTTATAGAAAGATTGTTTTATATTATTGCTGCTTGAACGTGCACACACACGCGTAATATAAATAATATCGCGTATATAAAGTATAGAATTATTGAAATTAAAATGAGAAATAAATGTTTTTTTTTTTTAAATACATTACATTCATTTAATAAAAGTATAAAGTATTGAGATTAAAACGGGAAATAAATATTTTAAAATACAGTGTATTTATTTAAATAAAGGTTATAAATCGTCTATTTAAATAAAGGTTATAAATCATCAAATCATCAGAATAAACATGATTTGTTGCTATGCATGAAAAGTATATGTAATTGAAAGTGATTATTTAGCCAATTAGAGAAAGTTGCTTTGTTGAGAGCCAAGTATAATTAATTTGATTTATTTTGTTAAACAAGAGTAATATCCTCTCAAAGATATTTTTCGTGTGTGCTAATAATATAACATGTTATTTATTAATTGTCATGTAGATGAAACATGTAGGCAAAGCATGTGTTCAAAGTCAGGATATTTACGTTTTGTTATTAATTTGCTTTGATAGTAGGAATAATCCCAAACTGATGCTCAAAGTTTATTTGATAATTTAAAAATCTGTAAGACAAATAGTCCATTTGTTAATATCATGTTAAACCAAGTTTATTTTATTGTAATAAATGATTGGTTTTAGTTATTTAAAATCTTAAAAACTGTGTCTTGAGTTATTCTTGTGTACATTCGTATTTCCATTCCACATCTCCACATTTCATAAATCTATTACAAAATAGATATATTATTTTAGAGTTATAATATTAAATTTGCTAGTGTCTGACAATATTGTTTTTCTTAATCCAAACATTATAAAAGAACATTTGCCACTTGATAAACGTATTAGAAAGGTTGCCAAGTTAGTATATTTGTTAGATGATGATATGAGATTAAAATACCCTATCTTTGTCATTATCTTATTATTGAAACACAGTAAAATATTTAGTCAATTTGTTTCATTACATTTTATCATAGTTTAGAATTATAACTTATGGGCCAATGGATTTATTTAATTCAACTCTGTTTGTTAAAATTCCCTGAGATCTTATTGTTTATTTCTTGGTTGGCATTAAAGTAGATGTTTAGATTATAATATGCCAAGTCATAGAATAGTTTAGGATTATAATTATAGCAAGCTGATATATGTTATACTTGGATGAAGGAAGAAATTAAGTTTAAAGTATATTTTAATAGACTGTACCAAATAAACATTATGATTCTTTATCATACAATTAATTAACAAAGGAATTTACATTATATTAAATGTTTTGTAGTATTTCTTCTTTTATTCATTTATTATCATATATCTTATGAACTGCCTATAGCCTCCCACTGAGCTGAGCTGAACATAAACTTAAATATAGAGTCTCAGTAATAATTTTGTATTATATATTTTGTTATATTGTTCTATTCATTAATAGAACTGGCGCCTGGGCATTTCGTTCATGTAATGTATATGAGCGGTGTTGGGAGTGTAGGTTATTATTTATATATATATATATATATGGTTTGGTTAGCATTGGTAATGAATTTAGTTTGTTAAAAGTTGACTTGGAAAATCATTTCTTGCAAAAAAAAATGTAAATTTGTGTTTGTTTAATTTCTGCTAAATAAAATTATAGATGATCATTTTTCAAAATCTTTATAAGTTTAGATGGTGGAAGATAATTTGTCACAAAAAACATAAATGCATATTAGTATACATTTGTATCATTTTCAATATGTAAAATCTCACCACTGGACTAATATATATGTGAAATCTCACCACTAGACTAATACATAAGTACCAACAAAATGATAAAAAAGGCCATTTCACAAATACTAATAAAATAAATTCAAAATAAATAAGTTTAATATTGAGGCCCCTTTCTAAAACTATATATTTAGCTTCAGCATAGTAGACAATTTTTTACCATTCTTTGGTTGCTTAATCAGTCAAACTTGGGGTTAATCTCTTAATTGGGGATCCTTGAACACTTTAGATTGTACAGTGAGGCTGCAAACTATGCTATATTTTATTCAAAGCTCCTCCCACATACCATGAAAATAGTGTAAAATGCATATTATTTACTGTACAACAAGAGCACAATATAGTACATTTTAATATGCATGTTTATTTAAACAGATGCTTTGCATGTATTTATTTATTTATTTATTTATTTATAACCCACCCAGAATCACATGATGTAGAGAATATTTTCTACGTTGTATGATTCAGTGCGATTCAGATTGGGTTATTGATTTTAATTTGTGGTTACTGCTCAGCATGGCTTAATGCAGAATGTCAGGTTCTGGAATGTAGAGTCTTCAGATCAATTTCAGTATTGGCATTTCCTGTGACCAAACTCTTATAAATTCTCATGAAATAAAACCATTTGATTATTATTTTGATTTACTATAGATTGCTCAATTACATCTTACTGAATGTTTATTTTAGTTCAATATATAGAAAAGTCCCATCATAATTTTAATGATATTAATATCATATGGTTCTTTATTACTTTTTACAATGCCTGTTTACAATGCACTATGACAGTTTTGATTACCCCAACAATCTTCTTCAGAACTTGAATTGGTTATAGTGGGTTGTAAAATTGTTCAAGTTCTGAAGAAGATTTCTGTGGCAATTGAAATTAACATAGTGGGTTGTAAAAAAGGATTGTAAAAAGTAAGTTCTGAAGATGGTTGCTGGGGCAATCGAAAATATCATAGTGGGTTGTAAAAAAGCATTGTAAAAAGTAATAAAGAACATAGATGATATTAATATTATATGGATTTGGCAATTCAATAAGAAAGATAAAGTTGTAATACTTCATAAAAACATAATTTTAATGCTTAGATATATAGTATGCAATCTTAATTTTTTATTGAAAATCCATGACTTTATCCCATTATGTAGGTACTACATTGTTAATAGTCATAGTGCATATCCTAATATTAATTTATTACGATTAGTAGTAGTTACCTATTCTAAGACGTACTGCTCCATGATATATTTATTGCACTTACACTTAAGATGATCTATATATATTCTCATGTATTATATATGTATTCAATAAAATTGTAAGACAATTTTTAATTTCTTTTTTCCCTGGGCAATGTAGTGCAATGGTAGAATCAAAAAATCACTCTATAGTATTCTGCCCCATGGACAGGCCCACAGATTAGTCACATTATCAGTTCATTCATTTGACCATTCCATTTTTTTCATTATTCTGCTCTTCAATTCCCTCAACTCTTCCTATCTTTTATACCCATCTCTTATATCATCAACCTTTTTTATCTTTATTTCCTGCTTTCATTTACCATTTCCTCCAAAACATTTTATTACACTATATTTGTTTCTTAATATATATCCAATCCAGTTTCTCTTTCTAATTTCCTCAATCAATCTTTTTTTCTCATTTATTCTTCTGAAAACTTTTTCATTAGTTATTTTATTCCTCCATCTGATTTTTTACATTCTTCTCCATAACTACATCTCAAAGACTTTCAATGTGTTCCTATTTTTATTATTCAGTATCCACATTTCACAACCATACAATAGTACACTCCACACATAACATTTCATTAACCTTTTTCTTAAGACTTTCTTTAAAGATTCCCAAAATATTTTCTTTCTCTTCCTTTGCCAATGCTATTCTTCTTTTAATTTCATCTTCTCTTCTTCCATTCTCACTCAACCAACTACCCAAATAAGTGGTTGGATAATAAACTCTTAGACTAAAAGTTTCTAGTTCAAAACTCAATCTATTACCTGTGGTTCTCAAATGTAGCATGACGTTTTGGGCAAACTAACTACAGGTCCTTACTGTTAATCCAAAATCACTGATTCTAGGACTCTTAATTTTGTGGAATTTTCAGATTTCAAAACTAAATCTTCAATTTTTTTTATTGTAAATCCAAACTCTGTTTAAAATTTGAATATTATTAGTGCCATTTTCTTTTTTATTTTCTATAAATAGATCATTAACATATATCATTATAAAGATATCAACACCCTCCTTTTCTCACTTTATACAATGCATATATATTTTCTTCTTTGTTTCTTTACAGTTTCAACTGTCCAGCAATCTTCTTCGGAGTTTTTCTTGGCTGCAATCTTCACAAACTGAATAAAGCTGCAGCTAAGGGAAACTCTGAAGAAGACTGCTGGATGTCTGAAACTGCAAAGAAATAAAATCGTATGAAGAAAATAAAGAAATCTGGTATTAATTGTAAAAAATTTAAATAAATATAAAATTTTTAGTGTCAATACTTTAGATATAATGAAATATTTTTGTATTCATATATATATATATATATATATATATATATATATATATATATATATATATATATATATATATATATTACAATCATCCAACAGAGCAGAAAATCATACTTTATCTCCACATAGTAAAAGAGAATGGTCTGACTTTCAGTTGCAATGGGATAGAGTTGAGATAAAGGATATATTGTATCAAAAAGTAATACTCTATATTTTTTTGTCCAAATGATAGAAGTTTAAACAAGTAGCAAAATTTTTCTCATGATAATGCCATCTAGTGGAAGCTTTTGGTAATCAGTAGATGCTAGAATGTTGTGCATAATAATCTCTATCTAGTAGGTATCTATCCAATATCACAAGACTAGTTTCTAGCTTATGGCCTTCATCATTTGAGGAGTCTTAAATCTGATAACAGTGAACTTGGATTTTTGGATCCAATGTACCTTCCCTCAAGCACCCATCATTATTTTTTGCTTAACTATGAAGCTATCTGACCAAATTCAAAACACACTAGTATTTTTAATTCAAAAGCTAATTCACCTGTATAGTCTCACAAATCTGAAAGTAGGTCAGCATCTATACACTTTTGGTGTCTTTGTTTTTTAATAACCACAATCACCATTATCCTCTGGCTACGATTGTTATCGAACTACTAAAACATCACAAGATCACCTTTTCTTATGCTTACCTAAGCCAGAGGATAATAATGACTCTGGTTAACCAGACAGCAAAATATGTAGATCCTGAACTAGATTGATATATGGTTGACTGACTATACAGGTAATTACTTTTAATTGAAAACACTGATGTGTTTTCAGTTTGGATTGATAGTTTTGGAGTTAAATACAAAATAAAGATAGGTGCTGGAGAGGAGGTGCACCAGTTCCAAAAATCTACCAGGTCCTAGACTTCTCACTGATGAAAATTATAAACTAGAAAATAGTCTAGAGATATTGGATAGGTATGCAGTGGATAGAGATTATTGTACGCAACCTTCTACCATCTATTGATTGCAAGAGCTTACACTAGATGGCGCTATTGTTTGCCAAAAATTGCTAATGTTTTAACAGCTTTTGTAAGTATAAGGAAAAGGGATCACATGATAGAAGTTTTTGAATTAAAGAAACCAAAGCTTTATTGATAAATACCTCACCAGTATAGAAGTTTTTGAATTAAAGAAACTAAAGTTTTATTGATAAATGCCTCAAGATAAAAATTTCTGAATTAAAGAAACTACAAAAAAAAACTATTAGTGTTTTAACAGCTTTTGGGTAGACATTTCTCAATTAAAGAAATTAAAGCTTTATTGATAACTGCAGCAAAAAAAAGCATTTTAAAAATCTCTATCTAGAAATTATCCCTATCCTCAGACCGGTTTCATGTTTTTGGCATTCTTCATTAAGACGCTAAGATATTTCAGACGCCAGATCCAAAATAACAACTCAAAATCAGCACTTACTGATAGTTAACTTTTAAATAGACAATCTGAAAATTTCAGATACCTATATGTCTTCAAACCCAGCTATCCAACTTAAATAGCTATATGAGGCTGAGAATTCTTCAGCCGTACCATATATTAACAGCCTAGTGGTTAGCATAGCTGCCTTCCAAGCAGCTGGCCCGGGTTCGCGTCCCGGTCAACGCTTTGACATATGAAATATATATATAATATCGCTTAAGTCTTAAAAGCAAACGTTATTTTAATAGCTAAAAATTAAGTCACGTGATGTATGACTTATTTTTATTTCTGAATTAAAGGTTTCAAATTAATAAAATCGTTATATATTCTGTTTTTAACACCATTTTCTATATTTACAAACACTTTATTAATGAATCATAATTCTTTTCATTTCACTTTAATTCATTTTACTTTTAAATATGTTTACATTTTATTTACTTAAATCAAAAATATTAAAACGTTTGCATTCTGAAAAAAGTATAGTGAGAAAGTGGATAATAAAAAAAAAATAATTTCAGATTGTCGGTAAATATAAATAAAATATTAGTGAGTTGATTGCGCCTGGAGATATTAGTTTATTTTGAATGCATGTATAATGTTTCTACATTAGAATATCTAACATTTATTTTTCTTACCAACTAAATCACGCAGCAGCTGTCCGAGGCTTATATTTTATTAAAGAACAGAAACATTTTGTGCTGCCACGAATGTCACAGATGTTGTAATACAACGAGCAGTCGGCTTTCTTATGATTTTATAGTCGCCTTCCCCGACAACAAATGCCATCGACTATATGACATTTGTTGCTGTGTTTTTATTTATGATAAACAAAAATATGAAATTTATATCGGAATTATTTTTATGCTAACTGGTTAATTAAAAATATATATAATAAAACAAATTTTATATCAACATGTGTTTAATAAGTGGTCGTTTTGATGTTATATGATATTCAAGTACGGAAAGTAATAATAGAGTTCTGGACCAGAAACCTTTAGCTCTAGATGCTGCTACTCGACCACTGAGCTTAACCGCACAGGAGAACGTTATGGTGGATACCATTTATTGATTTATTTTAAAATTATTCTGTTGTGATTCAAAGAATGGTGGATCTTTTCCAGATCAATTGCAAGCTGAATAGAAAGCAGACAGGGTGTTCAACCTAATATTTTGGTACTTAGACTCACCTGTCATCTGAACAATTAATTATACAAAAAATGAAAGTAGTTTCTAAAATTAATATAAGATAAGACACATATTATCATGTGACTTTTCTACGTGCCTTCAAAAGCAATACCTTTTACTCTACTTCTAGAACTGTCTACTGTAAGCATGTGTAATCAATGAACATGTTTAACCATTATCAATCCATTGAAGATCACTTCAAATCTAATACATTTTCTCTGATCTCTAATGTCTCTTCACACATAATAGCCAACTTCCTCATTTAATTTATCAATCTCACGTAGTACGTAGTTTTTCATGCCTTCTACAATCATGTGGGATTCAATTAGGTTTTCAATTACTCATCTCCAACTATTATCATCACTTCTGCCATGGCCCAGCCCACATCCATGTCAGTTTTTAACCTAATTTAATACAATTAATATTCTAATAATAGATGGATAGTAATTATTTTTAATCTCATAGGCTGTGATCACATTTCAATGCCATTAACCCCACACTGATTTATCTAACAGGGAAATCCTCCATGAATGTACACATTTTTATTAGATTCATATTTAGGCATCATCCCAAATATTGGGATTATTTATGGCAGTGTTTGAATCCCTTCAGTACTACTGTCAATTAACCAAAACTATCTTTGCTGATTCTGATGCTTTCAAAATAAAAAATATATAAATAATCTACTCAACCTAAGGTAAATGTTTGCTTATTTGAATGATGAGCAATTAAGAATAAAGGTAATAAAGGCCTGATTAACAACTAGTTATTACTTTGGGTTATTAGTCTCTTCTTTGTTTTTATATTTTTTATAGAATCAAAGTTGATTATTTTTTCCTTTTTTTTTCTTGGTGATAAAAATAAAATATATGTACAAATAAAGGAAAATTCTACCAGTATATATTTTATTATACATATGAATAAAATAAACATGTCGTGTATCTGTATTAATTATGTCTACAACCATATATATTTTTACTCTGAATCTATGTTTGTCTATTTTAAGATGTTTCTTTAGCTCATTAATGCATTCATATTTACAGAACTAGCTGATACAAACTTGTGATGAGATTCGAGCATCACTATTACAATATCAAAGCTGATCTGGTATCAGATTGATATAACTACAAATGAAAGGACTTAGGTTCAATTTTTTTTAACTTCATATCATTAGTATGAATAATAGAAGTGTCCAATGCATCCTAAACTCATAAGTGCAATAATTCCAGCTTTGAATATTAAGATGAAGGCAAAAGATAAAAAAAAGATATAGATGAGAAAGGGTTAAAGCATTACATGATTTAGCATCAATTGATTTCTCAAACTTGCAGTAGATGGTTCTTGAATAGGGTAAAGGGAAACTTACTCTGATGAGATAAAACAAATTAAAAGTTTTGCAGTTTAATTTCCTTCTCGTTTAAAAGTAAAATATTTGGTTTTATTTTTAAAAACATATATTGCTATTAAAAAAATATTCCATACAGCTAGGAAAAATTTTATTTTTAGATTTGAGTGTGAAAATTATTTATTAGGAATTTTTTAATTGGGTAATGGTAATTATATTTACCTGATAATGCCAGTTAAACAGAAACCGTTTCTAATTTTTTAAATGGGTAATGGTAATTATATTTACCTGATAATGCCGGTTAAACAGAAACCGTTCCTAGGAGCTTATTATCTTCATTGGCATTCTATGACAAATTAATGCTTGCACAATTAATAGTAGTGACGATTAGAAATTCATACATACGTATTGAGGTAAGTTTAAAAAATTAAATCACAAAATTAAACTCAATTTGATGTTTTCTAATATAATCAAATCTCCAGATTTTACAGAGTTGACAATCACTGAATGTAGCATTGCTATTTTAATAAATATATAAAAAGTGTATACAATTGTTCTACCTAATGTAAAAGAGGCAATGAGATTATAATACTAACTGCATACCAATAATATCTAACCATTCTAAGCTAAAGATTAAAGATCATAGATTAGTCTCAATTGGGTTATAATATAGCTTTAATCAATAATGGAATCAAAAAGGCCAAGAGATGGTATTTGGAACCTCAACACATAGACTTCCTTGTAAAACTGAATCTCCCCTCTCTGCCCACTAACCACTTCCTGGTGCGCAAAAGGGAATTCTCATGCCTCAACACCTTTCCCCAAATCTGCTCATCAGATGAGGAAACTATTCAGCATGTATTATTCACCTGCTCTTATCTCGGTCAGATTCGGCACCTTATCAACGAAGGGAACTCAACCAACACCCAAAACAATATCATCCATTAAGCATGTCATCAAAAATGGCACCTTCTCCATCATCAGATTGTCCATCTTCCTCACATTTGCAATCTGGCTTACCAGGTGTAAACTCATTTTCATGCAAGGAAATCTCAATGCCTGCCAGACCTTCCTCGAGCTACTCACCAAGATAAAACAAAGAGATAAATTGTTGGCTCCTGAAAGGCTCTTCAGAGACACCTGGACAAGTGTCTCCTTCCCAAGCAGATGAATGCTCACCTTGAGAAATTCAAAGCACCTATACTACACCATGATGCAGCCATCTAATGCTACAATGCCAGAATAAGGTGACAAGATTACCTGGACTCTTTGATTTACTTAGCTCATATAACATGAATAGTCCCAATAAAGTTGTTTTGGAAAAAAAAAACTAATTATATTGTAAATCATTTTTAATCTACATGATTATACTTGCAGTTAATAAGAAGATTGCTACATTTTTAGAAATACGTGTGAGAAGATTCCACCTTTATTGTTAAAAGGAGGTTGCTTTGTCAACAGTTTGAAATTGTTGATTGTTATAGATATTGGGATTGTCTAAGTGTTGATTGGTTTTTAATGATTACTTACAAATACATTTAGCCTTGAACATTATTACACTTATTAATATATATATATTTAAAAAGGTTACATTAAAAAGTACTTTAGTGATCTTTGATTGGAAAAGTTCATTTTTTAAAAAAGTGACTTTTTTTTTATTATTGTATTCTAAAAGTTGATTTTTTTTTAAAAAAAATGTTTTTTGGAATGTAAACATGTATATTTCTATTTAATGTGCATGATTTTAATTTTAAACATTAAGATAACTTTGGAATAATTGTAAAAAAAAATATAAGAATGCTAAAAAATAATAATAATAAAAGCATCTATAAGAGAATGTGCAATTGGCCAAATGAAGAGTGTTGGTTCGCATGAAATGGATCTTAGCAGTCATTTGTTTTTTTTTTCAGATGTCTTTATTTACACAAAAAAATGAGGATTCTGTTTTAATTTCTTATAATTTTATCAATGCATATAGGAGGATATAAATTAATAATACTTCATAAAGAAGATAGAATATGTGAAGGAGTAGACATTTTTAAATAATAAATGAAATAGATATTTCATGTAATCAGCAAAGGAGAGGCTATTTTGATATGTTAGGCATCAAATTAATGTTAATGAAATAGTAAGTTCAGTTAAATATTCTACAATGTAGGATTTTATATGTTAGAATCAAATTTCATGAGCATATACATATGTGTGTGTGAAGATTGCTGGTTTCGCATGAAATACGTATATTGGTCATTATTTATATTTTTGACATATATGTGTTCAATTGTATCAGTATTATGAGATAGAGTGGATAGTGGTGGGTCATGTGAAAGTCTGTGCTCATATACCCTATATATTACATATATAAACACAGGTATATTATATATATTAATAAGCCTGTGTTTCAGTTATTATCTAGTAGAGATGTCTGCCCATCCCTTGTATATGTATTAAATGGATTATGGCCTGTACATGAGGGATCATATTGATATTAGGTCAACATGGGTGTGACGAGAATCTCAGCCTCAGGGTGACCTTTGAGCATTCCATCATCAGATTTTCAATTGGATGGATGGTTGAAGAGTTGGGGTGTGGAGTAGATTGAAGCCTGTCCATTAAAGTATGAAGATTGGCTATATTAATATATATCTGAGCATTTAAAGCATATGTGTGTGGAGATGGTAATCTGGACCAACTGATGATTGCTGGTTTAGCATGAAATCATATGGTGGGTCATGTGAAAGTCTGTGCTCATATGCCCTAAATATTACATGTATTGATACAGATGTATAATAAACCTTTACTTCAATTATAAAAGTTTAAACAAAATTTTAACTTTTAAATGAGGGATTTGGTTTTTTTTATGAAACTGTTATAATTCTTTTGTTAAAAGAAAGATAGGAATATTAGAATTTGATTTAAATTAAAAAAAGTTCAAGAGATAAAATAAATTAATTTAGTATGCAGAGATTAACATCAGTAGATTAAAACTAAAATGAATTATGGGAAACATTTAGTTTGATTAATTTCTATGCTGATTAACAGAAAATTTGCAAGAAATTTTATCATATCTATTGTTTTATGTTATCAATTTCAAGACAGATGGATTAATTTTGGAACAATATTTATAATCTTGTTATGTATAATTTAAGCCAATAAACATCACATGATCACCACTTCTTATGCTGTGTATAACTGTTGTTAAAACAGTTATATATATTAGATCCTAAGATCTAGGTGCAGTGCTATAGATCCAAGGCTCCTCACTGATGAAGGCCACAAGCCAGAAACTAGTCTGGGGATATTGGGTAAGTAGGTACTAGATGGGGATTTTATGCACAAGCCTTCTGGAATCCATTGATTACTCTAGCTTGCTGTTTGTGGCAATACATATAGTGAGTTTTGCCTGTTTTATGCATAATTTGCAACCAACATCACTGTAATTATTGTATTTCATTGTAGTTCTTTTGTTAGTTTTAAAAATCAGAGTAATTTTATTATGATATTTGTTATCTTTATTGTTAGATATGCGTTCTGTGCAGATTGGCAAAATTGGGAACATTTCTTTTAAATAAAATTTAATATATAAATTCAATCGTTAATGTGTGCAAGTTGTGCTTTAGAAAGTAGCTTGTGAACTATGTTCATTAAATCTTTAAACCAGGGGTTCTCAACCTGGAATGCTTGTTCCCCCAGGGATTACTGGAAGCTTGTATAGACAGCATGGTAAATAGTAGGTAAATAACTACATTATGCTATTATTATATTCAAAAAATAGTTATGTTACCAACATTTCTGGGTTGTTCCATGTTGGTACTGCCTATCAGCCACACTTGCAACATCTCAGATCTTTTTGGACACACACACAGTAAAGTTCCATAGACGTTTTTCTTACTGCCAGACCTGATAACTCAAAATGTCTGGTTAAGATTCAAGACAGCTAGTGAAATTGCCAAATTGACACCCCCTTGAGGCTTGTGACATCTACATCTCCTATGCATGCACATGATATACTGTAAGGTACACTCTCTAACTGCTTATTTTTTATAATAATGAATAGGAGGTGTCAGATAGTCTATTAAGGGCCAAAGCATATGGGAACCAAAAATGGTTGGAAACCCCTCTTTAAATTGTCTTCAAACCCCCCCCCATGAACTTCCAATTGTGAGACTAGTTTTTCCTAGACAGAGTGCCAACTTCAGATTGAATGACTTCAGTAGGCAACTAAACCATAAACTAACTATGGCATATTGAAGTACCAATCATGTTTAAAAAAAAATCTTAAAAATTTTTAAAATCTCAATTATGTCTTAAAATACATTTTCTACATTAATAATAAAAATTATATAAAAATTCCCATTTAAGTAACCATAATGATGATATTTAAAAAAAAAATCTTCAAAATTTGAAGAAATCTTAATTATGTCTCAAATATACAGTTGTATTGACTACATTAATAATAGGAACACATAGAAAATTAAGGATCCTCAGTATACATAGAACTCTGAAATGAAATTATTAAAGTACAACTACATATTTCCATAGGTCAATTGCTGAACTTTAAGTATGGACTGTCAGATGTGTTTACAATGCTAGGTAATTGTGTTAATATAATTTTAAAGTTTATAAACTTTGGTAAACTTTGTACAGATTTCAAATGAACTTTCTTATATTTTTTTTTTCTCATGTGTCATAGCATCAGCCGGGAAGCGAACCTGCTAGCCCAGGACAACTGCTGGTAAAGCAGCTGTCGTTGACCTCTCGACCACATATTAGTCCACTGTGAAATTTTAGTCTTTATTCAAATCATTATGATTATCTATGATTGCTAAATATTTGATAGTATTTAATTAATTTAGTAAATTTAACTTTCGAAGATAAGCTGTTGAAAATCTCTAGGATATTTTTATATCTACTATACATTCTTTACTAACTTCGATCTATCACTGACCTACTTAGGCTTCAAAGACAGCCATCTCTTGCCATGTAAATAAATTGACATTAATACAGAAAGTGGAATTGTTATTTACGACTTTGTTAAAAATGATTCTCTAAATACTTGAGAGTTAAATTTTTAATTAATTGAATAAAATGTACTATCAAATATTTAGCAATTATAAATAATCAAGCGTTGGTGGCCTAGCGGTTAGCATAGCTGCCTTCCAAACACTTCCCAGAATGCTTTGACATATAAAAAAAAATTATCATAAACAATGAAGACTAAAATTTTAACGCAAAGACTAATATGTAAATACCCATTTGACTATTAATATATTCAAGACGGTAACTGGCTTAGGGAAAAGCTGTGGTTTTTGGAATAATTTTTTAATTGGTTACCCTAACAATTTTCAATCATGCAAGGTATTAGTATGGAGCTGCAAACTTCACAATATCAAACTACATGACTTTAATTATACGCTAATCAAAACTAAATGTAAATGCGACACTTCAGCATGCAATTTTCCTCCTCAGTAAATATCATATCTCAAACATGAATTTATGTATTATAATCATATTTTTTTATGATTTATATACTATACCTATTCATTGCACTTTATGCAAAAAAGTGAAGCTTAGTATTATTAGAAACGAATTATAAGGCTTAGTGCTTTCAGAGAACTTAGGTCTCCATATTCATAGCCTATTTTGGGAGTGTCCGCTTACATTGAGATTTTAAGTGAAGCTTAGCTGTAATTTATGCAATCTCCAGAAAATGGTCTTTATGAAAGAAAACTTTGAATAAATTTTGCATAAATTACTGCTAAGCTTCACTTAAAATCTCAATGTAAGCCAACACTCCCAAAATTAGGCTATGAATATGAAGCGTTAAGCCTTATAATTCTTTTCTAATAATACTAAGCTTCATTTTTTGTGTAAAGCACAATTTAAAACTTACCAAAAAAACAAAAAAAAAACAAGGATTTTATTTCACTTATACCTATTCATGTCTATACTGTAATTAAAAGCACATGAACTGAATTTTTTGAATATTTTTTCCTTCAAAAAGTTTTATTCCATATGTCTTTTGTAAAATACAATATTTTTTTAGAATCCAGAAATATACCTGGGCTATGGAAAGGCTTTTGTTTTTGTAAAAAAAAATTGATTGGTTGATTTACCAATTTTTTTTTTTGCTTTGCATAATTATTTGCTGGCAAATGAACAGGAAGTCCATCATTTTTATATTTTTTTAATTGGTTGTTTTAACAATTTTTTTTTGCGTTGTGAGGATACTTGCTTTGAATAAAATGCTCATAATCAAATTAAGCTTCTTAAATATAAGGAAGGAATTACTTCATTTGCATAAAATGCTTCATAAAAAAATTACAGTTTATTAATGGCGGAATTATCTCAACAGCATTACGGACAAACATCGGAGTTTTTTTATTGGTTGAAAATTTGACATGTGATAGCATTATGGACAAACATACATTTACTTGAATTTTATATATAGCATTCTGTTGCATTTCTAATTTAAATATTACAATTTCAGGTTTGAATTAATGAGTATTTTTTATATGTTCGGTTGATAATTATTGAAGTAACTAATAAAATATTTAAATGAAATCCAATGATTATCGGGTTATAAAACAAAAGGGAGAACTATGGGCTGAACTAAAGTTTGTATGTAATTATTTTTCTATAAATGGATTAAATCTTTGACAATGATGAAATCAGTTCAGCCTACAGAGAATATTCTCATTCCATAGTAACTGAAATAATAAAATTTGTATAGTTCTATGTTATGAATAATGCTCTTAGTAGAACACGTGTAATCAATGAGATACAATTTTTAACAATATAATTGTCCATAATAGGTTATTAGATAATTCTATGACAGAACATAAAATAAATTAAGGTATATATATGTGAATATGTGAAGTAAAGGGTCTATAGTCGATGACCATATTTCAGGATTATTTTAAATATCATCTAATCATTGTTTTAGGATCAGAAAATGGATGATGTAATATAGGACCTCTGTACATCAACTAGACCACTGATGGGAAGGGGAGAAGCTAAAGATTGGAGAAGTTGGATTGAACTTGGAGAGACCCCCATCCTGCAGTGGATTGATAATGGTTGATGATGATGATGATGATGAACGTGAAAATATGTATGTATAGTATTTATCAATGACTAATATGCTTAAACTTATGTCAAAAGTTTTAAACTGGATTTTGTATTTCATATGACATAGTAGTTATATGTTGGTATTACAAAGAAAACATTTAGAGATATAACAATGAAGTATGTCCATAATTTATTTAATGATGATTTATGTGCTTAATTTTGTTAGGTAATTTGATGATTCTAGATGTTGTTATCAATATTCACTCTTAGTATTTATGTATTCCTTTAGACAATGAATAGAGATGATGTCCTGATGTATGTACATGTGGTTATTGTAGATCTGTATGATCAGAATCCATGTCACATTTGTCTGTTATAAAAGTTATAAGTCACGCAGTGATATTTTGTGCAGTTTGACACAGTTAGTAGAGGGTTCAACTTGGGATTGCGAAGTCCCAGGATCGATTCTGAACCCACAAGTCTGACACTTGAACTTTTTATGACCTCCCAAGCAATAAAACCATATGTTTTTTCTTTTCTTGTGCACATTGACTTTAAACTATATGTAGACCTAAGTGCATTATGGATGGGTATTATCTGAACCTTACAAATGGAAAGAAATTTAATCCATTTGCTGCTTTTACATATATTTAAATAAATCATAGAATGTGATATAATATAAAGTATCTTTATATAACAGCAATAATATATACAATAATAATAATCAAACGCATAAAAGCTCTTTTTCAGTATATATTAATATTTTGCACTTTTCAATGTGCCTGAATTATTTTACAATTACAATCTATATTGCATACATAATGACGTCTATCTCTTATATAAAATTAACTATAATTTATGAAAACAATACAATATTTTTAAGGCAGAAAAAAACTGAATAAATATTATATTAAATGAATGGAAAATTATATTATATATATTTATATAGGTTTTTTTCTTGCCTTAAAAATATTGTACTGTTTTAATAGGTTATAGTTAATTTTATATAAAAAGAGATAGATGTCATCATATACGCAATGTAGGTTGTAATCATAAAATAGTTCAAATACATTGAAAAGGGCAGCATTGGTGGCCTAGTGGTTAGCATAGCTGCCTTCCAAGCAGCTGGTCCGGGTTCGCTTCACGGTCAATGCTTTGACATATGAAAAAAAAGGAGAAAAAAATAATATTTGCCAAAAAAAGCTTTTATGTGTGTGATTATTATTTATTATTATATATATATTATTATTATTATATAAACATATTTTATATTATATTACATCATATGATTTATTTAGAGAATATTATAGACAAGTATGGTTCAGCATATTATTTACTTATTTATTTATTAACTCTGATTTAAATATATGGTTTTTATAAATGTTCAATCATAAGGTTTAGTTATAAAATTAAAATTCAATAGTCAATGTATTTCATGTTAATATCTTGAATTTAATCATTATTCATTTATAATCAATATTTATTTTATTTATATGTGATTATATGTTGGACTATTTCCATCATCTAACATAAAATATCGAATGTCTTTAGAAAAAAAAATTAAACTTATTTAAATTTTCCAATTACATTCAACTGTTAGTAATAGTTGCACAAGTTAGGGTATAACACAATGTTTGGAGTGGAATTATTCTGCTCTCTTCTTCAGGAGTTGTTGGCTTGATCAGTTAAAGTACTAGCATGGGAATCAAATCTGGATCTTCAGATTCATGAATATTGAATTTTAAGATAACAATCTAATAGTTCAGGTTCAATTCTCTTGCTAGCACTGTTTCTGGAAAGGCCAGTACCTGAATATAAAAGGAGAATAATACACATAAATGGAAAAATGTGTGTGACTTAGTCTGTAAGTTGTGTAAGGAAGGCATACAAAATGTTAGGCATCTGTTAACTGAATGTAAATGCTTGCAAATAGAAAGGGCACAAATAATGAAATTGTGGAAAAATAAATATAAATAAAGGGATAATTATATAGAAGGGTGGTTCTCGGTATTTATGCTGGGTTGGGGGAAAATATGGGAGATTTAGATATAAAGGCTATGGAATTGACAAAGATTATGTTGTGGAAGATGGAGCAGGATAGAGAAGAATATGGGAAAAACTGAGGGTGGGGAATGAAAAGGGAAGCTAATGTGTCTAACATGTTTCCCTGGGCATGGTAGCTGAAAAATTCCTGACTCCAAAAAAAGAGAAGCCACAGTGCATCTCATCTCATTATGTGATTGTAAAAGTGGAAATATATTGATAAAGTTCATATAAGGAACAAAAATCTGGTTTGATATATTAAATAAATTTTTATTTATTTTTAGTCTAAAATATACGATTAAAACAATTTTTAAAAAAAAATTGCTTAAACATTATCTTTACTTTTTAATTTAATAGTTTCACTGTTATTTTCTTCTTATTTTCTCTGTTCGTGAATATTTTGATAGTGTATTATGTAAACTCAACTTATTCTATATTTACAATGATATTATTAAGATTTTTTTGTTCCAATTTTTCAACAGAACAGCATTCTTTCTCAGATCTTGAAAAGATAGGATTTTATATTATTTTTATAAAGTAAAACCCCTTAAACTAGAGTTTAATCATAAAATATTGCACAAACAAGCTGTCTAAAGCAGTAGACAATGTTTGTTGTTCAGAATCTAAAGAATGTGTCATTTTCTATATTAGAAATGGCAGCCATATCATATAATTATCAAATTTCTTTTTAAAATCAGAATACTGACATTCAATTTGTTAACACAGATTAACAATCTAGAACCATTATAATAGCTATATATTCATTTACTGACCAAAATTATCCCAGTTCTAACATATTAGATCAGCTGCCTGTGTTTCCAATGTCAGAATTCTGAACCTTTTTCCCATGGAAAGGGGGATGTTAGGATGCTAGAATGCCATAGTTGTGGCTTTTTGTGGCAGAACTCTGTACCTTTTTTCCAGTGGTGGGGGAAGATGTTTGGATGGCACAATGCCATAGCTGTGGCTTTTTTTAATATGCCATATTATGCCATATTAAAAAGTCACAACTACAGCATTCTGCCATCCAAACATACTCCCTCCACTGAAAAAAGGTACAGAATTCTGCCATTGCAAACACCCTCTTCCTTCCCACTGGAGAAAGGTATAGCATTCTGCCATTGCAAACATCCTCTTCCTTACCACTGGAGAAAGGTACAACAAACACCCTCTTCCTTCCCACTGGAGAAAGGTATAGCATTCTGCCATTGCAAACACCCTCTTCCTTCCCACTGGAGAAAGGTACAGCATTCTGCCATTGCGAACACCCTCTTCCTTTCCACTGGAGAAAGGTACAGCATTCTGCCATTGCAAACACCCTCTTCCTTCCCACTGGAGAAAGGTATAGCATTCTGCCATTGCAAACACCCTCTTCCTTCCCACTGGAGAAAGGTACAGCATTCTGCCATTGCAAACACCCTCTTCCTTCCCACTAGAGAAAGATACAGCATTCTGCCATTGCAAACACCCTCTTCCTTCCCACTGGAGAATGGTACAGCATTCTGCCATTGCAAACACCCTCTTCCTTCCCACTGGAGAAAGGTACAGCATTCTGCCATTGCAAACACTCTCTTCCTTCCCACTGGAGAAAGGTATAGCATTCTTCCATTACAAACCCAGACAGCATGTCTAATATGTAAGCATCAAAATTCCTATGTGATGTAGTGATAAGGCAAAATATCAAAGTTTGAAGCATAAAATCCTTGGATTCCAGATTTTACACTTCTGGAACTCAAACTTCTTATGGATGCCTAAACAATAAAGTTATTCAATTACCAGGAATGCTATTTGCTATGAATTGATTAACTGAAAGACAAATTTTAATCCAGTTTGTAATGTGCGATGAAGATTTACTTTGCCTGAATTCAAATCCCAAATCATAGCCTTGACAGCAGAATGCAGTAGCAACTATGCCATAAGATCTCTTTTGGATTAGGTTGGATAGAAGAGCATGCCTGGGGAAAAATACAACATGAGCACACAGCCATTAAATTTTTTTAAAAGTTTATAATTTTTACATTTATTGCATTATTTCTACAAGTTATAAATATAAAATTTGTTCAGTAATTAAAAATAAGCAAAAAAAGTAATCGAGCCCTTGTCTTTAACATGTCTGTGCTTTTCTAAATTGTAGCCTATAACTGATATTACACTTATTAATATTTTTTATTACTTATGGATCTGATCTTTGGACATTAAATAGATGAACAATACAGAGACCTCATACCGCTCAATGAATATTGCAGAAATATAAGTGGTAGCCTACAACTGATATACTCATTAATACTTTGTTGTTATTATGGATGTAAGACTTGGACATTTAATAGAAGAACAACACAGAGACTACAGACCACTCAATAAATATTGCAGAAATATAAATGGTAGCCTACAACTGATACACTCATTAATATTTTGTTATCATTATGGATGTGAGACTTGGACATTTAATAGAAGAACAACACAGAGACTTCAGACCCTTCAATGAATAGTGGAGACATATACATCATGGATAACAAGGAGAAATTGAACCCATAATGCATGAATGAGAGATTAAAAAGCTAGTTTTGAGACCATGAAATGAAGCTAGGCTGGACAAATTGCAAAAGATATGTTGATGATAATTTGGGATCTTAAGCTGGATTCTAAGATGTAAAACAACTAAAATGAATCCACATCTAAAATGGATACATTAAATAAGAACATTTGCTAGTATGAAGTGGTGAAGAGAGGCCAGATGTCAGAGAAACTGGATTAAAGTTGGAGAAATCCTCATCATGAAGTGTATTAATATTGGTTGAAAATTATGATCTTGAATTAATAAAATAACATTGCTAAAATAATTTGTTTAAAAGACAAGCTGCACTCACCCCATATTCCAAAATAATTTTTGATTGTCACAAATACATATACATCATGAATATATTTTCTTGAATAAGTGTTCCATTAAATAAGGTATTTTACAAATGATCATAGTCATGTGATTTCACAATGATTCACAAATGCAATAAGAAGGAAATAATCCAAGATTTTTATTTTTAAACATTAAATAGAGTCTAAAAAAATAATGTTGTGTTTATTCTAATGAGATGCTTTATATTAAATTACCTTGTCTGTGTGTGTTTTTGTCTGTATGTCCACATTTTTGTTTTTAACAATGAAAAACAATCCTTTCCTGTTTTTTTTAAGTGTCATAGCATCGGCCAGGATGCGAACCCACAACCTGGACAACTGCCTTGCAAGTGCAATGCAGTCATGCTGACCTCTTGACCACCAATGCAAAACAATCCTTTCCTGTTTAAAACTCAAAACTCACATTTTTACACTTTTCAAGAAGATTCTTAACAACTGAGCCAAAGGAATCACTATATTTGTAGAATAAAATTTTGTTAATATTGATTTAACTCATACTTAATTAATTAAATTAATTAAAAAGCCACAACATAAATATTTTTATATAGATGATCCCATTATATTTATTTTTACAATTCATTTGTTAGACAGTGTATTTTTTATTTTCACATCTTATTATTAAATCATATTTTTTTGTCCAATATTTTTGTAATTTTAACTATTTTTACAAATAATATATAAGTACAATTAAAAATTAAAAAAATACCATGTAAAAAAATTTTTTTAAAAAAATAATACTTTTATTATTCAACACGAATAAAGTGTGATAAACAGAGCAGCCAAAATTCAAAAAACATTAATTATAAACAACAATTTGCCAAGCACTTTTGGTACTGTATACCAGAATCATGGTGACATATTGGAACTGATCGGTTAATATTCCAGTGCATGCTCAGTGGAACACTAGCATTATGCTGATTATTAACTGATCAGTTCCAATATGTTGCCCCGACTCTAGTATACAGTACCGAAAGTGCTTGGAAAATTGTTGTTTATAATTAATGTTTTTTGAATTTTGGCTGCTCTGTTTATCATGCTTTATTCGTGTAGAATAATTTTCATTATCTGACAGAGTTTGTGCTATTTATTTATAATACTTTTAGGTAAATGGCTGACTAAAAAGTAGAAAAATAACAAGTAATCCATCCCTTAGTTAATTTGCCATTCTTGGAAAATATGAGAGATATTAAGACTCTACACTTGTTATTAAACAATTGGAAATTACAGGAATATTGTCATTTTATAAGAGCATTTGAGGCTCAAATAAATCATAAAAATCAAAAAGGCCTAAAATGCTTTTATGAAATGACATTATTCCTGCCCAATTGTTTTATAACAAATGTAGATTCTTAAGTTCTCTTTTTTCTAAGAATGGCAAATTAATTGAGAAACAGATTACTTTGTTATTTTTCTATTTTATAGTCAGCTATTTACATAGAAGTATTATTTAAAAAAATTATATATATTGTGCCAGATACGTTCATAAGATGATCCATTGTACTCTATTTGCTAGGTTTAACTGAGTTTAAACTTTATTTATCATAAATTTATAATTTTATATTATAAATATTATGTGAATGAACCAGCTCTTTGAGTAGAGGGGAGAATACCATTGATATCAGGGCTATCGACAATACCCACAGTTAGACTGTGCTAGGCAATGCATAACACAATCACATTTCCCAACCGTGGCCCACCTCGACTGCTAGATTCAAACCCCTACTATCCAAGCACTTTATTTGTTTTGAGGTAAACCTCAGATGCCAGCTAGTTACGAGAACTAATGTGTTTGGACAGTAGGCCCATAATCCAGCACCCGAAATATCCCATGACTAGCTCAATCAATTATGATACAATAACAAATTATTGCTTTAATTAGTGGTAAAGAATTGACTGGCACATTACATTTAAAAATAATTTATTTAACTAAATATTTGTTATTCTGATTTTAAATACTTTTATAAGAACTTAATTAATTTAGACAATGCTAATTACATATACTGACTACTCACACACTCTGAATTCATATAATAAACTAGAATATAACACAAGCATTAAATAATACATGGCATTTAAATAAATACATGAAATCAATATAATATAACAAAGAGTATTCCCACACATGACATTTCAAAACATGCACATCAATACTTCTTTATGCATGCTATAGAGTTCATTATTAATTGATTCTGGGAGGCTTCAAATTATTGCAAGGCTAATTTAATTAAAAATGAAAATAAGAAAATGTTATTTATTACCTAGGATTTCAGAATGTGGAAACTTCTTGCTATCTGTTGTGAACTTTATTTTCAATAGGATTTTGTCTTCTTGCTGGTTGCTGTTTCAAGTGAAAATCTTTCCAACCCGTTGGATCTGAGATTCTGTGGAGGTTTAATGCTTACTTCATGGCAATATTCTTTAAGACAGTTAGATATTGAAAGTGAATTTTCAAGTTGTTAGGCAGGCATTACTTTTCCTGGGCAGGTTGGCTGTTTCATCGGACTCAGGCTGGAGCACAAGTCTATGATTCCAATGATGATTAACACTGCATTTTCTTTATTAACAAATACATGAGAAGACTGACAGAGAACTGATTTAATCTGATTGTGATCTCAACTCTCTGACAGATTGAACTCAACTATCTGATGAAAAAACTGGTCTATTTATTAGGATTACCTGATGTCATTTTGGTAATTGGTTTTTATATCTGCCAGCTATCTCTTTTGTTGGAATTCCTCCACTGTTTTTGAATACATTCCTTAGATAAGCTTTTGATTATGTGTTTTCATTTGGTAGCCATTGCAAATTTGTTGTTTTTGTAGATTTTTAATTTGTAGCAATTGCACATTTTGTTTTTACATTTTAACTCCTATATCAATTTTAATATTTAACATGCACATATTTATTTTATCAACACACACACATTTATTTTATTAACAAGCTCACATTTTGCTATGTTTAAAATCCACTCATCATTTACGCACATATATATTTCTAAAATCAAGTTTTAGTCTTTAAGGTTTCCTTTTTCTTTAACTTAAATGAAAAGAGATACTTTTAATTATTTGAAAATCAACTACTTTTAATTTTCCCCGTAAAACTATGAATTAATTGTTTTTTAGCAAACTACTTTTTTTTAAATGCAAAAAACTCTTCAAACTTCTTTTATTAAACTTTTAACGAATAACCCTTTAAACTTTGATAGATTTATTTTTAACGAACTGGATTTTGTTTTAAACTAATAATAATAAAAGCTCTTTAGATGTTTATTCTGACTTACATATATTTTATTTATTTATTAACCTTCGCGTTATTTATGAGCATTTTTATTTTAATAATTGTAAACACAATTTTAATGAACACTCAATAGCATTATAATATATTATTATATTTATCATCTTGTATTATTTTTTAATAATGGTCCATCCACCTTCAGGTAGTAATGCCTCCCATCTGAAAAGCCCCTTGTTTGTGCATGATTTGCTGGGAATTTGAACACATATTTTCAAACTCCTTTTAGCTATCCACTCTATCTCATATAACCGATGCACATGACATGCGCACAAGTGAAAAAGATAAATAATATCCAAAATAATATTTTGTACTGAACCAGTACTCATCAGTTTGTCCAGATCACTATCTCCCACAAACATATATAATCAGTGATAGGTATATGTATATTAGAGATTATTTATCTTTTTCACTTGTGTTTGTCATGTGTATAGATTGTATAGGATAGAGTGGATGGCTTAGAGCTTGAAAGCCTGTGTTCAAATCCCCTACATTACATTTAGACTCCAGGTATATAAAATATACTTTATATAAATGAATATTTATAAATAC
This sequence comes from Epiperipatus broadwayi, assembly GCA_028023455.1. Lineage (NCBI taxonomy): Eukaryota > Metazoa > Onychophora > Udeonychophora > Euonychophora > Peripatidae > Epiperipatus > Epiperipatus broadwayi. Next base: position 3,975,795 of record JAQFVV010000045.1, read on the forward strand.
AGTTATCAGATATATTTTAAAAAATTTATCCACTTAGTAGTGCTTGTGACTATCCTTATAGTCTTTGTCAACTAACACTTTGAAAGGCTAACCTTCCCACAATTCCATGATCTTAATTTTTGCTGCCTGCCTGTTAATTAAATCATGTTTGTATTTGTATACTAGAATTTAAAAAATCATGAAATGATGAGAAAATATATAGTAGAGAGTTTTTTATTGCTTCTTTAAAAGACGAGAAATTTGCCATTTAAATTTTTTGGAAATGAATTAGGTAGTGTGTGTGGAAGGATCTATTTATAGTTTTAAATTTTGGGAGAATATACCAGCTGGTAGACTACTTCTTGCATAGTTCTCTTGTTTCTACCAACTTAAATTGGCTTCACTCTCAAAACATTCAAATATTCAGACATTGTATTAAATGAAAAAAATTAAGAGATTGGAGTGAAGATGAGCTGGACATATTGCTAAAGGATGATAGTAGATGGACAGTTGAAATCTTAAATTGGATTGCAGATTATAAAAGACCTAGAAAGAGATCATACATGAAATGGATGGATGATACAAAAAAGGTGTTCTGGGGTGATTTGGAGAGATCAGAGAAGATGGGCTGAACTTGGAGAGAGATTCATGCTGCAGTGGATCGATAATTGTAGAAAATGATGACGATTATCATTCATAAAATTTATGAGATTAATGATTAAATGATATATTTAATCTTTATATTAATTTAAATTATATACTAATGTTTAAAACTTTAATAATTTCATATTTAATAAATAATTGTTTGATGTTTATTAATAACAACATAAATTATACTATATCTAAATTTTTAAATGTTTTGAACAGTGAACTCAATAATTAAACTTTTAACATAATCTTTATTGAATAAATGCATGTTTACATGGATTAACTTAGTTTAGATGTATAAAACGTATTACATATAGACACGTTTTACTTTAGGAAATATAGAAGGGGCTAATAATGCATATCTATATACATGAGTATATAAATTGTTATTAAAATCGGTTTATAAGGATTCCGTATAAAAACCAACAACACCTGAATAAGACTGGTTAGTGGATTAGCATTTATAATTCCTTATGTAGCAATTTTAAATGACTACATTGTATGGATAATACACAACACTGGATATTAAAGCAAAGGTCATATGCTAATTTTAATAATCAGCAATTATGGTGAGATAGATAAGTGTATTAAACTTCATGTATTGCAATATACAGGTTGCATATATATCTAGAGGTGCAAGGGTTTGATCCCAATATTAATTTTTATTTGTTATAGAAAACTTGCATTTTTTTAGAAGCTGGGTTAAAGCAAGACTCCAAAAAAATAAATAGGATAAAAATAGTTGCTTTAATGCTGTGGAATGGTCCTCTTTTTATGCTGTTAAAGAGCACGGTGAATGAGATTGTTTGAGACTTAGTGATAGGTATAATAAGGATTCCGTATAAAAACCAACAACACCTGAATAAGACTGGTTTAGTAAAATGTACAGATTTCAATTCATAATATATTTCCCTGATTATTTATGGAACTAAATGTCCTGTTTATAAAATCATACTCCAAAAATGCATTTACTGTTATATTTATTATATCACAAGTGTTTTTCAGTAAATAAAAATCTCAGTCTCAATGTAGCCTTTGAGTGTTCCATCATCAGATTTTCAATTGGATGGATGGCTGAAGAGTTGGAGTGTGGAGTGGATTGAAGCCTATCCATTAAAGTATGAAGATTGGCTATCTTAATATATATATGAGCACTTATTGCATATATGTGTAGAGATGATAAGCTGGACCAACTGATGATTGCTGGTTTATCATAAAATATGTATATTGGTGATTATTTATCTTTTCAATATATGATGTGTTCAAGTGTATCGGTGATTTGAGATAGAGAGGTGAGTGGTGGGTCATGTGAAAGTCTATGCTCATATACCATAGATATTACATACATTGATACAGGTATATAATAAGCCTGTTTTTCAGTTATTACAAATTGGAGATGTCTGCCCATCCCTTGTATATGTATTAAATGGATTATGCTCTACACATGAGGAGTTAGATTGACTTTAGGGCAACATGGGTGTGAAAAAAATCCTGGCCTCAGGGTGGCCTTTTGAGTGTTCCATCATCAGATTTTCAGTTGGATGGATGGTTGAAGAGTTGGAGTGTGGAGTGGTTTGAAGCCTGTCCATTAAAGTATGAAGATTGGCTATCTTAATATATATCTGAACATTTATTGCATATATGTGTAAGAGATGATAATCTGGACCAACTGATGATTGCTGGTTTAGCATGAAATACGTATACTGGTGATTATTTAACTTTTCAACATTTATGTGTTCAAGTGTACCAGTGATTTGAGATAGAGTGGTGAATGGTGGGTCACGCAAAAGTCTGTGCTCATATACCCTAGATATTAAATAAATAAATAAAATGGTTCATTGCTTGGGAGTTAAAATGATGTTTATCCACCTGGTGTGTCTAAGTTCAACCATGATCCACTGACATTGAGCTCTAGAGCCTGCCATTCTACTATTATGGCCAAAACATTACACTGCAATTCATTTAAAACTTGAACAAGCTTCTAGGACTCTTTGATAAAATCCTCAGCAACTTTTGGTTTCGATGATGTCAACTTGAGACCAAAACTAGCTTAAATACCATGGTAGTTTTAGAAGTAGAGAAAGAGGAATTAGATGTTGAGGTACAACACAGACTCCATTGCTGCTTTTAATAAATTAAAACATAGAGTATTTCATAACAGGGAAATAAACATTGTGTTTAAGTTAGCTTTTATATAAATCCATTATTTTACCTAATGTATTGTTTGGAAGTGAAACTTGAATACTATTTCTGTATAATATAAAAATGTTTAGAAAAGTTTAATGCAATCATGCACCTGTAAAATTGTAAAAATTCAATGGCAGGACCATAAACCCAATCTATATGCTCTTGAATTCACTATTGTAAAACCACACCTTCATCAGAGGACATATAAAACGAATGAATAGTGGAAGACTTCTTAAACAGGCAAAATTCATTATACATATTGCCACACATAGCAAGCTAGAGTAATCAACGAATGCCAGAAGGCTTGTGCACAAAATCCTATCTAGTGCCTACTCATCCAATATCCCCAGATTCGTTTCTAGCTAGTGGCCTTCGCCAGTGAGGAGCCTTGGATCTGAAACTAGTCTGGGGATATTGGATGAGTGGGCACGATGCACAAGCCTTCTGGCATCCATTGATTACTCTAGCTTGCTGTGTGGGGCAATACGTATAGTGAGTTTTGCAGTTTTAACAACAGTTATAAGCAAGCATAAGAAATGGTGATCATGTGATGTTTATAGGACTTCTTAAAATGGTGTTCTACAGTAGACTTGAACATGCGTTTCGCAGAAGAGATAAATTAAAAAGATTATTTCAAAGACGTTCTTAAAAAATGCAGTTGTTTCAGAAAGGTTTTCTGTTCAGGAAGTTAAAAGGCAACATTATAAAATATCAAATAAACAGAAAAATGGCTAGCATATTCTATATGTTGACATATTTGTGGTTCATAGATTAGTTGTATGGTTATCGTTAAACTCATTTCCAGAGCAATTTTCTCTCTTTCTCTCTCTTTTTTTTTGAGTGTCCGTATTTGTTTACGAGTAGCTGTTTATTATTTTAAAATATTAATGATACCCCCCTCCCTCTATATTTTAATGAAAAGCACAATACGTATTAAAAACGAAAAAAATGGCCGCGCTTTGGCCAGATATTAATTAGCTTTATTTTTCAACCAGCCCACTCCCTTAAAGTCATTATTATTTCAATAGCGTCAGAAAAATAATACATGACCAAATTCTAATGAATGCAATATTATTCGCTTTAAAGGTGACCAGGATCTTTTGTTTTCGTTGTTTTAGAACTGCCAAACTTTAAATTGAAAACAAAATATTACAAGTATTTCCCATTAAAAATGTTGTATAGCTATCTGATATATATAAAACTTACAAAGCGTTATTTTATTGTTTAACTAAATTTATTCTTTTGACAGCTCCGTAGGATCGTTTTAATAAATTAAAATAAATAAAATGTTAAAGCTTTTTTTTTAAAAAAAAAACTAAACATTGACAGTTGAGTTTAAAATTTATAAAAGTTTCAAAATATATATATTACAGATTGCTTGCACAACTAAGCTTATGCTTCAGACGGAAACTTTTTTTTTAAATTTTATTTCAAATATTGTCAATAATGTTGTGTATTACATATATAGACAAAACGCGTTATGTTTTAAAACTGAATCTAATATATTGTGTTTAGTTGAATATGTTTGGAGTGTGCGCAATTAGATTGCCGATTTCGTAACTTCCGGTTTCTGATAATGTATCTATTGTCATTGACAAGAGTGTTCAGCACCGAAAATGCATCTAGGTTATACTACTATTTATCTCCTATTTTTGGAATTAATATTCCTTGTGAATATTTACAATAATATAAATCCTCATAACATTTGAGTTTATTTAATTCCAGATAAAACCCGAAATGAAGGCTATAGAAAACTTTTAATTTAACTTGCAAGGTTCTGTGTTTCATCAGACCATTTTGTCTATAGAGTGGTCGTCCATTACAACTTGTACTAAATATTCACCACGTATTCATTCACTTCGAATACGTTTAAACATTAACGTTGCTGTAAATTGGAACTTGTCCGGTGTTGAAAACAAAGACATTTTTCTGGAAGTATATTTGTCTTTTACCAGAGAAACTTTTAGAATAATTAATAACTACTGGTTATTTAAGTAGTATCTTTTATCATTAGTTGTCGTAATAACTTCATGTCTACTGAATCCAAGCTGGACGGATTCATTTAAGTTAGGAGACTAGGGCTAGAATTATTTCGTTTAAATAAGGTGAATTCATCACATTTCTTCTGCCCTGATTGGAAGATGAGAGAATATGCAAAATTATAATAAAACTAGCATAGAAATTATTTATATAAGCTATAATCTGATAAATGCTTTAATACAGTCTGAAATCTTTTGCAATTTTTTTGATAGGAATTTTAGCATTTTCTTCTTTGATTTGTCCTCTTGTCTGTTGCTTGAGGAAAGTACTAGCTGGTGATATTCTTTCCAACTGGGGAATTTACTATTCAATACTTCTGGTCAACAAATATCAATCTATAACATGTTTGATGAACTTCGCCTTCAGCTAGCTTTACTACTAGAAAATGCTAGCCATATCTAGAAATGACAATACCAGGTATTATCTTTTTCTCAAGTGTATGGCATAATACTTTTTGTTCTACTTTAAATAGTTATGATTTGAAGTTTCACATTGTAATATATGCACTAGTTCTAAGATTGGTTAATCTGATTTTTAGTATGTGATTCATTAACACTTTAGGTGGTGTTTTGTTATGGACTATTAATGCACTTACATGCTATATCATTATTATTCTAAATAAATACACATACCAATCACCTGACTATTTTTATAAATTTTTCTTGGCCTATGTCAACTGTCACTAGTCCTTTGTTTTTACACTGTAATAGCAGTATAATGTTTAATATATATTTTTTAAAAAAAGAAGTCTCTGAACTAGCATAAACAATTATCGTAGAAAGACTATGATAAGAGTACCAAACTCTGCATACCGTAGTGCCACCAAGTGCAAGCCTTTGTAATCAATGGATGCAGGAAGGCTTGAGCATAAAATTCTTATCTAGTGCCTACTCATTCACCATCTCCAGACTTGCTTCTAGTACACCCATTAATTACAAAGGCTTGCACTTGATGGCACTACTCTATGTATACTTATGTTATTTGTTTCTTATATTTATTTAATTAAGAACAAGCCGGAGGATCTTATTAGATATTATAATGTTATTAGTATGTTGATTAGCAAGGGTACAATATATATATGGCATTCAAATTATAAAGGCAATAGTTGGTCATCATTCCTATATAGGGAAAGTAATATATATATATATTGTATTGATCTGGAGAAGGTAGACTAAAGGTATCTGCACTACAGGGCGCCATCTAGGCATTTGAACCTAGAAAAATTTATAAAGTAGGCAGATACGTAAGTCAAAAAAAAAATTTTTTTTTATTAAATTTTGATTCCGGTCATTAGCCCATGTCACTAGCTCAGTGGAATAGCAGAGATTAAATAATATAATCTAAGAGTATATAAAAAAAGAATAAAATAAGCCACTGCCAGTAATTAACATACAAACATTTATTAACGCACATATATAAGATTTAAAATTATTTTAGCATCAGTTTACCTTTTAAAATTTAACTTACATTTTTAACTTTGATTTTAATTTACATTTTAATTTTTACAACTTTACATTTTAATTTTTTATAAGTTCGCACAGAGGAGTTTATAAAAGTTTGTTTTAAAATGTTGAGTATAGATCGGTTACATAGATTACAACGGTTAAAAACATTTCAAAATAAACATAAACGATCAAAATATAAAATCATTGATACCGACAATTGCAGAGGGAAATTTATAAGTAACCCAATAGTATTCACCATAAGATACTTGCATTGTCACCAATAACTTAAAAGACATCCGAATAAATACATTATAGATACCGTAAGGTATCATTATTTATCGAATGTCTATATATTTTGATCAAATATGAAAACCCAAAACATACTTAACCGATAACCAATCCATGCAAGCGTCTATAAACAACTTAAATTTAATGCATTTTTATTTAGGGTCGAGTATGAATAGACTACATAGATTTGCATTTGAAAATAAAATATTATATCCCTATTTAACCTTAGGCTAAAATTCGCAGTCAAACTGGCATCAATTCATCTGATATATCGATGTATTCAATGTAATACGGAATACAGCAGCACCAAAAAGATTAAGAGAAGACATTGACTCTCATCAGATAGGAATATTACATCTATCTAATGAGAAGAACAATAAAAAAAAACTCCATAGAAAGGAACTGCGTTCTCCGTCTTATAATTCCTTCCATAGGCAAACGGGTGAGTGCGGCGTATATATAAACGATTCTGCCAGTAGCGAATCTCCGACTACATCTACTAACTACATCAATATATCCAATCCATTGACCCAATTTAACAATGACACAAATAACCTAAGATTACCCTCCCCTAATATAACTTTACAAATCTATACAGCCATTCACGCCCGACTTAAGTTTAACATTTATATAATTTAACTTAACGGAAAACAGAAATCATAATAAAACTTAAAGAACAAAAAATAAATAAATGGAAATGATTTTAAATAAAAAAAAAAATCAAATAACATTATTAATATTAATTTACATTGGTCAGATAGGATTCTATTTGTATTTTTTTATATATGGAAAGTTTTTAATTTAATGTTCATAAATTATAAAGTTCTTACAGTTTTTTAAACAGTTCATCTTTATATGTTCCTTGCCGTTTGAACGTGATTTCCCACGCCGTCCTAAAAAGATTGGTATCCATTTAGCCGTTGTTTTATTTATTCATTCGGAGGTTTTTTAGTTTAGTTGGTCCTCAATGTAGAAAACGATAGTTCATTTCTCTTTCTTTCTTTGGCAAAACTGAAGGGATTGAAGAGTGCGTCTTTTCAATCCCTTCTCCTTCACTTCCGCACTAACACATATCTGTCACATCGTAAATAATCAATCATCCTAATAATTTCCAAACTTGTCTTTTTATATTAATTTGAAGGATTGAATTTACATTGCGTCATCGATGAGATGGACTTTTCACTGAGGTCCGATTCCATTGCTTTTTTCTTCATTGGCTATTAGTTTCTATTGTTTTCCTATCTGACCGATGCTTTTACATTTAAATGCCCAAGGCTAGTTTACATTTAACTTATTAAAACAATCATTTCCATTTCTGATTAATTAATGTGTTTTCCAAGATTAAAAATATATTTTTATCTCTAAATCTTTTTAAGTTTTTGTTTTTAAAATACCTTTCTATTTTTAATAAAGTTTTATTTTAATAATTTTTTTTTTATCTGTGCGATTTATATATACGAGTTTAAGATGATTTTTTAATTTTCAGTTTTTAATTCTTAAAAAAGAAATTTTTATTGGCAAACTTTTTTTTTATGTTTACTAATAAAAAATAATGTAACGTACATATGTGCCCGTTACAATATATATATATATCATTACATATTGGGTTTCAAATTTAAAAGCATAATATACTGTTATATATATATATATATATATGAAATAAAATCACCATTACGTTAACAATCCAAATTCAAATAATTTGGCATAATACTTTTTTGAGATTTACTATGTCAGTTAAGACTTGATTTGGATTGACTAAAGAATAGCCCAGAGATTTGAACCAGTTGCAGTTTATTAAGTTGCTACACTTTATACTGAATACTACCAACAGCATGCATACACATTTAAAGCCTATTTGCATTATTACTTGATTTCTCTCAAGAGTTTAAAGAATTTGCACTGGTCATCGTATATTAATTTAGAGTCAAATGGAGAACTACCTTTTATTTTTTATTTATTTCCACCCAATAGTTTTTTGTTATGATATGAACATCAGAACCAGTGTTTGATGATTTGGATTTTAAATTATGGAAATTTCCAATTTCTCTTCAGGAGTTTTGAAAATAGTGTCTATTATGCAGTTGGCTTTGTTTTCTAGTACTCAATCTTTTACTCACCAGTATGTTTTTTGAAAGACAGGTAGCTTTAATATGAGTTATTGTCTAAAACATGATAGGAAACTTAATTGGTTGGGTGAACTATGTTATAATGAAAGCAAGTTTTTTTTTTAATCAGTGTGCCTTTGTATGTTACTTGTTTAAAGTCTCAATTATACTGACACTTAAACAAAGCAAAACTCTCCATACAGTAGTGCCATCTTGTACCAACAAGAGGAATCAATGGGTGCCAGAAGGCGATGGCACTACTGTATGGAGAGTTTTGCTTTGTTTAATAACAATTATGTGCTAGTATGAGATGGTGATCATGTGATATACTGACACTTGTTCTTTGATCTTGTTTTTATTAAGGCATATTAATCTCAGAATTTTACAGTGAACAAATGTTCTCTCTGAGTACTTCTATCTTTTCTAGGGATGCTTGGCAGACTGTTGTCTTGAATATTGGAGTCCTTTAAAAGCGTACTCTCAGTCCCACATACCACATATGAAATTGTCTTTAACCACCTTCTCCAGAAGCATCATAATGTCAAAGACCACAGACATCCTTCAGATCTCAGCTACATAATCAATTTCTTTTTCACCCTGTTTTTGATTGGGCAGACTGAATTTATATTTGTGTTTACAATTTGACATTTTTCATTAAAATACATGGTCAACATTTGTATTGCCTTCTCATAAATTAATTTGGAGGGATGTACCAGTGTGCTTTTAAACTTAATATTGATAAGTAGAAGTTCCACACATGCTCTCCAAAGTAGCCAATCACATGTTCTCATCAGAGTAGTCAATTTTAATCTGGGTTTATTCAGATAATATTTCAACTTTAATACCAAGATGAAATATAAAAATTAACTTATTAGAATAATATACTGAGCATGCTAATAGCTCTAAACAAATTTTTCTGATAAATGCCACAAGAGAAAACTTTTAAAATCACTATGTAGAATTATCCCTATCCCCAAACTGGGGTTTTGAGCTATTGGCTCTCATCAGTGAGGCACTACAATATTCAGACACTGGATCTAAAATACCAACCCGAGCACCACATTTGTCTAATACTTAACTATTAAGTAGAAAATATGGAATTTTCAGACATATATATGTCTTCAAATTAAATTAAGTCACATGATGTATGTCTTGGATTTTTTTTTACCATTATAGTTACTTATTAAGGATTTGGTGATATTATATAGCTAAGGCTATTAATATATGGTAGCTGAAAATTATTCAGAGCCATATAGCTATTTAAGTTAGATAGCTAGATTTGAAGACAAATAGATCTCTGAAAATTTTAGATTTTCTATTTAATTGTTAAGTATTAGATAAATGTGGTGTTCAAATTGGTATTTTAGATCTAATGTCTGAATATACTAGCATCTCACTGATGAGAGCCATTAGCTCAAAACTGGTTTGGAGATGGGGATAATTCTAGATAGCAATTTTAAATGCTTTCTATTCTGGCATTTATCAGAAAAGCTTGTTTAGAGCTATTAGCATGCCCATTGCATTATTTTTTTAATAAAAGTTTATTAAATTAAATTCATGATGTGTGATTTGATTTTTTTTATTTATTAAAATGAATATTTCAGCAATCATAACTTGCACTAGAATTCTTATAGTCCAATGGTTACTTTATAAATTCATCACCTGATTAAGTAAAAATACAAAAAAAAATAGTAGTATTATATTTGATTATTTAAAAACATTGATTTTTTTAATACTATTTTCTGGTATATAATAATTTTTATAATTTTTTTTTATGTGTAGTTTAATAAGAAAAGAAAAGATTGTGTGTGCAAGAATTAGCTATCTCTATGTGTATATATATGAACATTATCTTCTTAGATTCTAATTGCTTTATGGACCATATTCTGGACATCTTCAGACAACATTTTCTCCATGAACTCTATCTTTTCTTGGACTTATTCATCCATTTGCTTTATCATTTCTCTCTTATTAGGCTTACACAGACTGTTAAAGCAGAGATAAAACTCTCCTTACAGTAGTGTCACCCAGTGCAAGCCATAGTAATCAATTGATGCAAGAAGGTTTGTGCATAAAATTCCTATCTAATGCCTACTAAAGAAATGTAGTGCAACATACATACATTTTTACCAGTGAAAATACTTGCTGATTTTCTCATTTTTAGTTAAAACCAGCATAGTTTTACTGAAATGTAAAATCCTAAAAATCCTAAACTTAGAGAATTTTTTTTGCCTTTGCTGATTTAAATAATCTCCATTTATTTGTATTCCCTCAGCTTCCCATTTTTATCCAAAATTTAGATCATTTCTGAAAGAAAGGGTAAAACTATGACAAAAACATTTCAAAGATACAGATTAGATTAGCTGTGAAGCATTGGTGGCCTAATGATTAGCATAGCTACCTTCCAAGCAGCTGGCCCAGCTTTGCTTCCTGGTCAATGCTTTCACATATGAAAAAATATATATACAGATAGCTACCTATCAGCGTTATTTTGTGTTAAGCTTTTATTAAAAACAGCTAAATATTTCTTCATTGGTCAATAACCGACTTCCTTTAACATAGAAAGATGTTTTTATAAGATTGATGGCCTCAGATCCATGAAATTTATTAACAGTTTTTTTATTCCTCTATTTCACTTTTTTTGTTTTATAAAAGTTGTAATTATAAATTTATTTTAAATGCACATTATTATATTAAGTAATATTTACTAAGGCTGTAACCTCAAGAATATACATCTGAAAAATGCGAAGGTAGAGACCTCTACAGGTCATAACCACAAGCTTACTCTATGAAAGAAAAGATAACTTCTGCATTGTCAAATAATATTTCATGACCTTTAAAGATAAACAAAACTTACTAGTATATCAAAAATTTATAACCTTATTTTAAGAATAAATATTTATGCAAATAAAATAATAGTTGTATTCTACAAAATCTGAAGCTAATCATCATCTAACCAATGCCAAACTTACAGCATATTATAAAAACAAAAGGTCATCTGTATGCACACACTTAAATGCTAAAATTAATATAATAAATATATCAGAAATGCTTGAATCCTAAGTTAAATAAATCTTAAAATAGAGGGATTTGAACTTAAGATTTTTAGTCTATATTCATCCTCTGCTTCATTCCAAACAACCAATACACATGGTCACAGAAAAGGATAAATGATCCACCAATATATGTATTTCATGCAGATCCAGCATTCATCAGTTGAGTCAGGTCATAATCTCCCACACAAATATACTATCAGTCCCCAGCTTATATTATGATAGCAATTCCTTAAACTTTAATAGACAGACTTCAATCTTACCATCATTTCAACTATTCCACTGTGCATTTCAATGAAAACTAAACAATAGAATGTTCAAAGTCCTTGGTAGATTTGATATTATAGTCATACCCATATAAACATTACATCAGTCTAATCCCTTATATTATTGAACTATTATCTATCCATATATATTAATAGGAGAGGGATGGGCTGAACTTCTATGATGATGTAATTTATGTTCAAGACAATATATAATTAGCCTATTCACTCAGTATACTAAATGTTTCTTATATATATATATATATATGTATGTATGTATGTATGTATAGGAATTTGAAATTAGACTTTTCAGTCTATATTCATCCACTCCATCTCAAATAATCCATCAAGGGCTTTGTGCATGCCATCATTGTTACTTAATGAAATGGATGGTTGAATAGTTAGAATGGTGAGAAAATTGAAGCTTGTCAATTAAAGTTTAAGGAATTGCTATCTTAATATAATAAGCCAAGCACTGATTGTATATATGGGTGGGAGATTATGATCTGGTCCAACTGATAAGTGCTGATTCAGCACAAAATATGAATATGGGGGTCATTTATTTTTTTCACATGTGTGTGATAATGTGTATTAGTTGTTTGAGATGGAGGATAAATATAGACTGAAAATCCAAAGTTCAAATCCTCTAATTGCAAATAGAAGTAACATTCAGTATATTGAATGAATAGACCAAAATTCTGACATTTTCTATTTTTCCACCTAGTGAGAGTCTTTGAAAATACTCAGCTTTTCACTTCTCTATAAATTCTTTATTTTATACTAAAACTCAGTAAATTGGACTTGGGTTTTATAAATGAATAATTTTTAAAAAAAGTCATTGATCATTTTAAATACTTAAAAACACTTGGAAATAAGAACTATGCATCCTAAACATCATCAACTAAGTTATTGTAAATAACTCTTTCAAACAATGAATAAATTCTTTTTATTTAGACTTTTTTTTTTAAAAAAATGTAAATGAACAAAGGTGAATTTGTAACAAATGTATCAAATTCTACTTTAAAATCTGATATTTATTTTATAATTAGAAAAATATTTGAAAAAAAATATAACACCGTGTCAGTTTTAACAATTGATGGTGCTAGCAATGAGTTTCATATAAAGTGTCATCAAGAAAGGGAGAAACATCTTGATGCTCTCATAAAATTTTTCTACAATGTTAATTAATTTAGTATGATTATATCCAATGTTCATTATATCTCTAATACATAATTCAATGTTAGATTTTCTGTCCCTCTCATATTTATGTTGATTTCTGTGTAAGAAACCCTTAAGGCCTGCCATTTTGTGTTTGAATGGAACACTGGATTGGGGATGGATGACTCCTCAAACTTAAATTGAGTTTACATTCATCTTAAAATTGAGTGACTCTTTGTTCCTTTGAATATGTAAGTCCAAAAAGTTTATACTTTTGTTTATATCCTCATCTTCAGTAGTCCATTTGAGAAGTGATTTTCTGTCTAATTCTGTGTGAATATCAATAATTTTCTACTTTGCATCACATATGAATATGTTATCAATGTATTTAATATATATGTCCTTCACTGAAGGGTATAATTATTTAGGTAGGATGAAACTTTCAAATTTTTAGAGAAAGAGGCTGCTGATAATTCCACAGGGTGGCAAACTTATGGCCCAATCAATCATCATTTTATAAAACTTGTTCTTGGCACAAGCTATTATTTTGTTGCCAAACTACTTCAAAACTTCAATTATGAAATCTTTCCTGTGCTGATTGTAATTAATTTGCTGCAAAACTTCCTCCCCCAAATGTCAAAACATTTGCACTGAGAGTAATGATGGAAAAAGAAAATGGAATGAAGGATGGGCAACAGCAAGGGACTCTGCATTCAATTAACAGAAAAGGTTCCTGCATTACATGTTCTCACTCTCAACTGAGAAGTTTTAACTATGATTCTGGTGAGAACTCACTAATAAAAAAAAATTGTCTTCTTATATATTTTCATATCTCAAGTTTTTGAGTGTATATAAAAAGAGATTGTTTGATATTTAAATAAAAACATTTATTATAAAATATTATTTACTGAGGCTATAACCTCGATAATATGCGTATAAAATGCGGTAATAGGGACCTCTACAGGTGTTTTAACCACAAGCTTACGCTATGGAAGAAAACACCTGTAGAGGTCCCTTCTATCGCATTTTATACGCATATTATCGAGGTTATAGCCTCAGTAAATATTACTTATGTAATCAATGTGCGTTTAATAAATTTATAATTATAAAATATTATATATTAAGGAAACTGAGTCACACATCACATGACTTAATTAGCTCATGTTTACAAATGTAATCTAATGAGTATGCTAATAACTCTAAACAAGCTTTTCGATAAATGCTGCAAGAGAGATAATTATAGGTAGAGTTTCTAAATGCTTTTTTTTGTGGCATTTATCAAAAAGCTCACTTAGAGCTGTTAGCACACTTATTATATTAATATTATATATATATTATTTCTTTACTTTTTTTACTTTAATGCTGTACAGTGTTTTATTACACCAAATAAATAGTTCTTAACTACGATTTTAAAAAACTCAATGTTTTCCTTAATACGTGATAAGATGAAAGTTATTAATTTGTAATCAAAGAAAAAATTATATTCAGAAATGGGTCATAAGTTTGAAAAGAATTAAACAGTAATAAAAAGTGAATATAATATTTCTGCCATGATTATTTCTGCTTCTGAAATAAGTAATGTTACAACCACATTAAAAGATGGTTTTTTTTTTGGGGGGGGTGCGGGCACTGAATTTATGCATAAGAGTTATGAACTGGTAAAATATTTTTGGTAGACATTATTGTATTTTATTCAGAAAACTTAAATTCTATATGAAACCTGACCTCTGCTATCTATTTTGTTTGAAAAAAATTAAATATATGGTACAGTAAGTTGTTTAATATTTTTTTTGAGTGAAGTGAATGAGTGAACACATTCATAGTATATATATATGAGGGTGTCATCTTTCAATTTATTACTATTAAGGAATATTCTTTGATATTTATGTGTATGTATGTACACATATATGGTGTGTTGAAAAGGATTATATCCTTACAATTCAGTCACATATAAGAAATATACTATAGTCAAAAAGAAAAAAACTGCTATACTTCGTTAATGAGAGGTGAAAGATTTTGAAACAAAATATATTGGATGTCATGATTCCAATGCATTATTTACCAACTGAGTGTACTGAGGTTAGATAATAAAATTTATCATGAGCATTATTCATGCATTTTTATGCTCTGGCACTCTGCCAAAAGTAATACAATGACAAAGTCATTTTTAATAAATTTGCAAAAAACGCCCTCTCTTATCAGTCTGATTTACTAAACGGATAATAAATGAATCTTCTTTTATCTGGATTCGAAGATCTTATATGGATAGATAAATCATTGCTATTTCATAGGAGTATATAAAAATTATATTAATTTTTAACAATCCCGTGAACAACCATGATTATTAAATGAGAGAATAATCTTCGATTGTATATGCTATAAGAATTTCTAGGATTTTATATTTAATTGTTAAAATTGATATATGTGTTGTTATTTAAAATGGGACTGAAGCTTTAGACACTGCTAATATAATGTTTCACCCTTATCAGATAATTGATTTATCTACATAACATCTTGAGACCAGGTAAAACAAAATTCATTTTTTACTTCATCAATTGATTACATTATTATTATAATTTGGTTTTTCCAGATCTATGATGCAAAAGTGGAAAAGTCATTATCTGCTTCACTCTGTCAATCTGGAAGAAGGCAAGCTAAAAACTTATCACTGAATCCTGAAAAACAAGCTGTCAACAAGACAATGTATGTTCACTATATATTAACATGAGATGACTAAAAGTCTGATGTGATATTCGCAAATTTATTGAAATGATCTACAAAATAAAATTTGTTAAGGATTTTTATAGTATGCTCATTTAAAAATTATTACTTATTAATATGAAATGGATGTCTGAAGAGTTGGATAGTGGAGTGGTTGAAGCCTGTCCATTAAAATATGAAGATTAGCTATTTTAATATAAGCTGAGCTTTGATTGTATATATGTGTGGAAATGATAATCCGGACCAACTGATGAGTGCTGGTTTAGCATGAATTATGTATAGTGGTGATTATTTATCTTTTCAACATGTGTGTGACCAAGTGAATCAGCAGTATGAGATAGCATGAATGGTTGAGGGTCATGTGAAAGTCTGAGTTCAAACCCCTATATATTACATATAGATGTGCAGGTATGAAAAAGGCTGCACTGTAGAAAAAATTCATATTTATTAATATTATTATATTTTCTCAATCCTATATATTTGATAGCCTTATTTTTTTATAGAATAATAGAAATAGTCCCATAATGTAAATTATATCTAGACTGGATACATTCATAAATATTTAATAAATTTCCACTATTTGAATTTACTCATCTAAATGATTTTAATAAATGGCCATTTTTGTTACCATACTTATTAATTTCTTCGATCATATTCCCTACAGCCATTACTTTTCCATTTTCTGTGTAATCATTAAATCCACAGAAGAGCATTCATAAAGACTTATTTTATTTAATTGCAATTTTAAGTTTTCTAGTGTCCATAGACACTAATAGCCATTAACCTATACTGACTTCCTAATTTTATCTCAAACCATTTATTCCTCTTATGATCATATGTGATATGATGAAAAGTAGCTCCTTCTTAAATGAAGTCAAAAGCTCCTGACCCTAAACTATATGCTCAGAAACCCTGCTAGCCAAATTGTATATTTTTTCCCTCCAAACTCTTTATATAATCCAATAATATCACCTACTTCTTCTCCTTTATAAACCAATTATTTCTCTCGCTCTAATTCATTTTTTTTAGTTCCAAAAAATGCTTTGATAGTTCCATTATCTTGTCCTCATATTCTTCAATTTTATTGTAATACTAACTCCCTCTTCATCTTTTTTTACTCTCTTTATTTTTAAATTTCTTTCAATTTACCTTGATCTTTTGTCAACAATATATACCTCAGAAATGAAGATGCAATACTTTCTTTTCTATTTCCACATAAACTCAGCACAAAATGCATCTTGAGGGTTATTCATTTTTGATTGTGTCTTTATTCATATGTTTTCAAAACTATATGTGGGTGTGTGGAGGTTATTTCATTCAATTTACAAAATATATTAAACATAGAAAAGAGAAATGTGAATAATACCATGTGTGTGTATTTGATTAAGCAATTAGATATATTAATCTTTAACAGAAGTTTAAAGTTTATATCTGGACTAGAGACAATCTCTAGTTTAATAAATGATTAATGATAATCATTACTATATTTATCCAGGATGGATGATTACTGTATTTATCCAGGATGGATCATATTAAAGTTATCAGTGGAATAAGTTTGACAAATCAAAATGTAAAAATGGTAGTAGTATTAATGACCATACATGTCACTTGATGGTGCTGATGATAATGACAAACAGTGAAATATAACATTACCTGGCTGAGATCTGAGATCTTTTAAGAACTAATTGACCTTTAATGTGTTTTTTAAATAATGTTAAAAAAGAAAATGCCTTTTTTTTTAATAACGAAAAATCCGGTGGCATTTTTACAAAAGTAAATGTATTCTTTTTTAACAACGACAATAATATAATCTTTATTTAGGACCTGCTTTAGATTTTATTAAATGTACATTATTCTTCTAATAGTTTAAACAAAAATTATAAAAAAACCACTTGATTAACAAAGTAATCAATGTCAGTGTGTAGTGCTGGAATAAGCAAAGGGGCCACCAATGGTTTTGTGATCTGAAGGATCGTCCAAAAGATGCATTACTTGAATAACAAACTGATCAATCCTTAGGATCTTTTTTACATTTTATTAAATCTACATTATTCTTCTAATAGTAAATTAAATGTTTAAACAAAATTATAAAATAAAACCACTTGTTTAACAAACTAATCAACTGGAATTCAATTAAATTCCATTAAATTAAATGTCAGTGCAGAGCACTGGAATGTGCAGGGGCGGACTGATGGTTTGACGATCTGAAGGATCATCCAAAAGATGAATTACTTGATTAACAAGCTAATCAGCCTGAATTACATTAAATTTTCTCATGAAGATATTGTGACTGCCATGACTATTTAAGAAGTCGCGCTTACAACAAAACTTTCCCAAATTTTAAACCTTTCCAAACTCAGTTAACAACTACTGCGATGGTTTGACATTTTTTTGGACCTCATACTACATCATTTGAATGTAATTTAATACTTTATTAAATAACATTTCAAATGATATGTTGACTTCAGATCTGCACACCCTCAAATTATATGATAGCGTAGCCTCAATAGTGATCATTTGTAAAGTAAGAACAGGGTGCTCAAAAGAAGTGTGAATTGCGAGAAATGAGCATAATACACTGCAGGTCATTACTGGGTGCCTCAGAAATGGTATATTTAACCATTTTTGAGTAGCACCAGCGCTTTCAAGTGATGTGTATGGTCATTGATACTACTACCATAAAAATTTACTACTGATCAATATTGTACATATAATAAAGATGTGATGAGAGATGGTGACCTGGGACAACTGGTGAGTGCTAAGTTTAGCACAAAATGCATTTTGGGGATAATTTGTCTTTCATTCTTTCTTTATTCATATGTTTTTAAAAGAATGTGTGGTGGCATGGAAATTATTTAATACATTTATAAAAGATATTATATATGGGAAAGATAAACATGAATAATGTGATGTGGTGTGTTTAATTACCAAATCAGATACATTAATCTGTAACTGAAGTTTAAAGCTTATATCTAGTCTAGTGACAATCTCTAGTTAAATAATTAGTAATAATCATTACTGTAAGTACCCAGAGTGGATAGTGTCAAAGTAGTCCATGAAATAAGTTTGACACTTCTAAATAAGAATATAAGAATTTATATCTGCAATATAAATATTTCTTTTTTGCCTTTTTTTTTTCTAGCATCTAAAGATTCCGCCCTTGCATCAAATAAAAATAAATTTCTTTTAGTGTTATCATATATTGATATTTATATTTTTATGTAACTCGAAACTATTTTTTTTAAAGATTCATATTAGTTTTTCTCAATTCTTTTTCTCTAACCACCTTATCTTTTTTCACTTTGCATATACTAAAACTGCCATCTGGTGTCAATTATTTAACTCAATTACATAATTGTCATTAGTGAAGGTGATAGAAGGCTACAGTCTCACTATCAATTGACAGGTAGAAATATAATAAAGTGTGTTTTAATAAAAAATTATAAAATGAAACGAAAATATCTGTAATTTATTTTGTTTAAGTTCAAAATAGCACAGTAAAGATGAAGTAATTCTAATATATTACACTATTATCTTCCTGTTTTCAAAAAAAAAGCAATTGAAACTAGACATTATAAATCTTTCTTCTCTATGTGACAATCTCACTTTTGTTTATTACTGTAATCACTTAAAAACAATGATTTATTATCGCAGAGAAAGATGACAATAAACAAATGGGGAGGAGGGGAAAAACATCTAGCGATGATCAAGAATATTGCTGAAACTCCCGTTCATTCAGATTAATGCTCAAAGGAGACAAACATTAAAAATATTATTCTTTGACAACCATTAATAATTTTCACTAAAAACAGTATTATAAAATGTTTATAACATTATTTTTTGTGTAGACGGAAAACAAATTGCAGAATTGTGTGCAGTGAATATTAATTAATATTCTGCAAAAAACAATTTTAAAATTCAGCAATTAATCTTAACTGTTTTTATACATACAAAGGGTTTGGCGCAAGCAGTTGGCAGGTTTTGGATTTCAAGGTCCATGGATCCCAGCCCCGCTCTGCCATTTGAACTCCTTATACACTACTGAATAATAAATCATCCAACTACTATATTGTTTATAACTTCCCAGCATGCATTGTTGCAGTGGGTGGAATGGCAGATTCTTTAGCTCAGGGTCCATCACAGCCCAGCTCTGTCCCTTCTGATGCTTAAACTTTTTACGAATTCCTGAATAATAAATCATTCAGCTACTATATTCTTTCTGAGTTCCCAGCATGCTTTGCTGCAGTGGTAGAATGGCAGATTTTGGAGCTCAAGGCCATGCATCACAGCCCAGCTCTGTCACTTTTGATGAACCCCTCAATAATAAGCCATTCAATTACTACATCCTTTCTGAGTTCCCAGCATGCTTTGTTGCAGTGGTAGAGTGGCAGATTCTGGAGCTCGAGGTCCATGGATCGCAGCCCAGCTCTATCACTTCTGATGCTCAAACTTCTATGAACTCCTGAATAATTAACCATTCAATTACTGTATTTTTTCTGCTCCCAGCATACTTTGTTGCAGTGGTAGAATAGCAGATTCTGGAGCACAAGGTCCAAGAATTGCAGCCCAGCTCTGTCACTTCTGATGTCTGAACATTTTATGAACTACTGCTTTGCTGCAGTGGTAGAATGGCGGATTCTGGAGTTCAAGGTCCATGAATAGCAGCCCAGCTTTGTCACTTCTGATGATTCACTTTCTTAAGAACTTCTGGATAAAAAACCATTCAATTACTATATTCTTTCCAAGTTCCCAGCATGCTTTGCAGTAGTAAAGGGATGGACTTTGGAGTTTAAGGTCCATGAATCGCAGCCCACCTAAGTCATTTCTGACGCTTGATCTTTATACGAACTCCTGAATAATAAACCATTCAATCATTACATTCTTTCTGACATCCCAGCATGCTTTACTGCATTGATAAATTGGCAGATTCTGGAGCCAAAGATCCATGGATCTCAGCTCAGCTTTGTCATTTTTCTGATGTTCGAACTTCTTATCAACTTCTGGATAATAAACTCTCAAATTACTATGTTCTTTCTGAGTTCCCACCATGCTTCGCTGCAGTGGTAGAATGGCAGATTCTGAAGCTCAAGGTCCATGGATTGCAGCCCAGCTCTATCACTTCTGATGCTTGAACTTCTTATGAATTCCTGAATAATAAATCATTCAGCGACTATATTCTTTCTGAGTCCCCAGCATGATTTGCTGCAGTGGTAGAGAGGTCCATGGATCATCACTCAGCTCTGTAATTTCTGATGCTCAAACTTCTTGTGAACTACCCATTCAATTACTATAGTCTTTCTAAGTTCCCAGCATGCTTTGCAAGGCCTGTAAATCGCAGCCCATCTCTGACACTATTTTTTCTGAGTTCCCAGCATGCTTTAATGCAGTGGTAGTGTGGCAACTTTGGAGCTCAAGGCTTATGGATTAATGGCTATCACTGTCTTTTTTGGTGCTCAAACTTTTTATAAACC